>BGPR01001028.1:246908-317139 GCA_013235015.1 Araneus ventricosus | reverse complement strand
CTTGCTGCATGAGTCGTATTCTGACTGTTAAGTCCTATATCCATTGATTCGAGGTTGGTTAAATTGAAGGTTTACTAAATTTATGTAGAGATTCATTCATTTCACGATGTAGGCACAAGTATGTGGGATGAATGCGTATTTTCTGAGGTAAGTTCTTTATGTTGTTTAGAAATCATTTTATGGATAGTCGATTGAGCAAAATTGCGATGATTTTGAGTGATATGTTTGAAGAAATGGAACTCGAAGAGCGGTTATTTGACAAACTAGATGCTTTATGGATAGAAGGATCTGTGTAGGTTGAGGGAAAAAATTAAAGAAAGACTTTTCAAGAAAAGTAAAAATGAGGAATATTTTGACTGGAAAATCTGACCTAATGGAACTTGAAAAATAGTTATTTGTTAAACTAGATTTCGTGTTTGATGGAATTAATAGTCTGACACATCAAAGAATTTCTGTTTTCGATATGATGTGAATTTTTCTAACGTATACTGATCTAGTTATTAGTTGATGAATATGAATACTGTAGAAAAATCTATAAAAAAATCTATGGAAAGTTTGTTATTAAAACTTTCTATCTATTCTGAAAGGTAAAAATTGCGTTTTTAATATGGGCTTTGATATGAGATTCTCTAGACTTAAAATAATGATGATATATTATCAGCATTATTTTATTTCTTAAGGGATGTACCTTCAAGAGCATCGAGTATACACGATAACACTAGTAAAGAATGAAATCAATATAGGTATTTTTTTTAAATTATTTTATTTATAAAAACTCTAAAACAATGAGTACATATATTTTTTTAGAAAATGAAGCATTTGTAAATGTTCATGAAAAAAAAATTTACGAAGCGTAATAAAACTGAAGTTGAACCATCTTCCTATTTTTTTATATTTTTTTAAAAATTTCCCGTGCCTGAGTAAACATAGTTATCAAATTATTGCTTTTAAAAAAAATGCTTGGGAACGAATTGTGTAAAGAAATTTTGTCAGTTTTTTAAGTATGAAAAAGTATTATTTTAATACGTCATAAACGTTAGAAAATATTTAAATGGAAATCATTTTTATTACACGCCTCAGTTGCTACTGCTGTATATGTACAGTTGAACAGTTAAAGCCTGGAATCCGTTTTTTCATAGAATAACTAGATATTTCATGAATTAAATAGTTATTTTCAATCCGGTATTTCATAGATTAACTAGGTATTTCTAGTTGAATACCTATTTATTCTATAAAATAACTGAATTATATTCCTTAATTGTAACATATCTCTAATATTCAATTATCTAGATACAGCTCAATTATGAATTGAATTTCGTTTAAAAATTTCCCAAAAACATTGCTTGGAACTTAACGCCTTTTTAAATACGATTTCACTTTTGAAAAGATATATTTACTTTGCCTTCTCCTTTTTAGTCTTTTTTAAGCTAAATAACAAAAAAAATTTAAATTGTATTAGCAATAGTTGCTCGGCTTTGTTACTTAAAATATTTCTGATTACATTTTGCTTTTTCCTACAGATGACGCCACCATATCTCTCAGCCATTCTGATGAGATTTTTTTTTCAAATAAACATATAAGGAAGAAATCGATTTAAACTTAATGGAATATCGCATTTTCTTCAGAAATGATCCGACATATAGGAAGATTAATTGGATAGAAGTGACCTATAAAAAAATTCACTATTAACTAGGATGAGCTTTTCAAAAAAACCACAGAAAAATAATATAGGTATGGAACATTAATTCAATTAAATGTATTAAATTATCCAATATAAAACGTAGATAAACGTGTAAAATTATATATATATATATTTCTGCTCCAGAGAAATTTTCGAGAAATGAATTTTGCAGTTTGCTTGCCTGAAGTTAAATGTTTAATTATAATTTTTATTGATGCACATGAGGTCATTATCGCCGTAAATTACCACAGAGAATAATGAAAACTTGCTCATTTATTCAGCAAATAATCTTCTCTGTGGTTTATTAATGAATAATTATATTATGCGAATGTAAAATTCTGCAATAGCTTCTGGATGTTTTAATTTTTTATATAAAACTTCTGCTTTTAAATATTAATTATAATTATAAGCAGGCTTTATTGAAAATATTCACATTTAACACCCGTGCAAAATTAGACAGCAGGATGCTTCGTCACTCTTCAGGAAATGATATTCTTTATTCGACGCTAAATCAATCGATCTCTACTTTAATAGACACGGACCCTAAAAAATTCTATGTTATTTAAAAGAATTAATTAAATATATCTCAGCTTTGATTCATTACTGCATAGTTACTGAATTATTTCTATTATCTGAATGAGAAATTCTATAACAAGTTGAGAAGACCTAAACTTTTTATCCAATACTTCCGTTTTTAAATATTAATTGCGATGCTAATTAATTTCCAATGAAATACCCATGTTTGGTATGGAAATATGTTGTTCCGTTATTTATCTGGAATCAATTGAACTTAATTGCAATGGCGAGGTTCAATAAAATTTTTCTAGTTTGCATAAATATGCAACGTAATCACGGCAACAGTGATGAACAATGATTGAAACATCAAAACAAAAGACCATTGGTGAGGCATGGAAATTAAGTTTTATTGAAGAAAAGGTTTAGCTATATTAGTGCACAGAGAAAGATTCAAAATCTAACATTAGTACACGGATATCATTGTAATATTTACAAAAAGAATGTCAAGACGCTCTTAAATAGAAAGCCGTTAAAAAAATGTGTCAACATTTATTGCCTTCATATAAATTCCTTTCGGTAACAAAACATTATTTTATTCTAGGTGCTCATATATAAAATATGTATATATACACTCTATAGGGTGTCTCAAAAAAGTGAAACAAGCTTTAATTTCAGTAGGTATTGAACCTAGACATAAACTTCCTATAATAAGGTTTCATTAAGAAAGGAGGGAATTGTATGAAAATACTTTGGCTTTTGTGGGGATTGATAATATAAAGTATTAAAAAAATTAAATATTTACTTGTCCACCAAAGTTTAAAAGTAGCGATTAATAAAATGTTCCCCTTACATTCATCTATGAATACACAAATTTAAAGTTACATTCTAGAGAACACACAATTTTAATTATTGAAAATTTAAAAGAGCGATACTTATTGTACAAATGAAAATTTATCCAATCGTCATGACTTGGAAAAAAAATTGCTAATCACGCATACTGTTGCTCAGTTTCATTGGTCAATAGTTACAAGTATTGACTTTATAAAGAAGAAAAGAGAAACTAGGGGAAATGAAAATTTAAAAATTCTCAGGGAAGTATTCTAGTGCCGAACAAGAATATTAAATTATTTTCTCTCAATGGTGTGCGTAATATTAAGCATTACCTAATGGCAGTAATAGCACGCCTATTAGGGCTCCAGAGTAACAGAACCTACTGAAATTTTTTAAAACTCGGATTCTCGTTTTTATTCTGATTTGCTTACTTTTACACTCTGAGAGTCCGATGATCAACGAAAATGGGAAAGTAATAAGAACGAGAAAAGAAAACAGAAAATGAATCAACAATACAGACAACTGAATGACATGAAGTGTGAAGGCGAAAATGCAACTCTTTCTCTCTTAGAACTTTGTCAGAGCAGCTGTCTCTCTCTCACTTAGTATACTTGAAACACAACACGAAGAAAATGAAAATTTTCCATCTTTACCGCGTTCAATAATAATTAGACCTCAAATCAATTGTATTATATCTCCCTATTTCTTCATTAAAGAATTTTTAGCAAATTTAGTTAAATGATTGTATTAATCAGTTATTAAATTATTCAAAATTACTGAAAAGCAAAAATGTCAATGACAGAATATTATGATATACTGTGTAATTAAGAAGGAAATGTGATTGTATAAAATTTATTATTGTTTCAAAACGCAACATTGACCAAAAACACATGCGAGAAAAAACAAAGATAATATGGAATTTTATGAAAAGAGAAACAACTGAGTTTATGTCAGAAATAAATTTCAAAATCTCAGACACTTCATTCTGAAACATTTTTAAACATATAGAGTTAGCAACATTTAATATGAAAAAACAAACTTCGCCTTCGATTTCGTGATCAAACTTCTTGAGAAAATTAATAACATGCCTATTAGTACCAATTAACTTTAAAAATAATAGTTAATTCTCATATATGTAATTTCCGCTGATTTATACAGACTTTCGGGAGATATTTTGATGAAATTCAAGAAACTCAAAATCTATTAACAAAATCTTTTATCCCTTGCATTTTAAATACTAATTACAATTAGAAAGTAAATACCAGGGTATAATTACAAAGATTTAAAAATGACTATTAAAGAAAGCGACGAATCTCGGCAATTCCAGTTATTTCCATACTCGTGCTATACTCCCGACACTGAAAATTTCGGTAAGTGCACAACTATTCGAAAAATATATATGCTGTATCATTACATGAAAGAAAATCCGACAAACTATTGAACTTAAAGATTTAATTGTCGTAGTATTTTTCAACAGGGGATCTAGATTTTGTTCTTTCAGTGCAGCCAAATTATGCTCAGGTGATACACGTCAAATGTGACATTCATTGCGAGTCTTTCAGCATGAAAAAGGACACAATATAACAGCACAACTTAAAATAATGTGCAGTTAGAGGATGGATGACATGCGCAATTATGTTTGACATGTGACTGCATATTCCTTTTCTTTCTTTCATAACACCTTTGCAGTGCAATATAAACGCGGTGTTATAGGATAAAAGTATGTTTACTACAATTAAATCGTCAACATCTATCAAAGAAAGGCAACATTATAATGCATAGTGTTGTTATTTGTTCACAGGAATGAAAGAAAAGAGAGTTGCAGTTTATTCTCAGTTTTCATGAATTATCGTAAGACGAAAGAAAAACACATTAAGTTTCAGACATTAATCTTAGCCTCAGATTAACACGTTAATCTTACCTTCAAAATTCACAATTACAACCTTTCATCCTTATCTTCAAAGCAAAATGATGTTATTTATGAGGCATTTTATACCAGCAGCCTATATCCTCGCTTTTGGTCTTAACCGAATCATATCGGTAATAGTTCTAGACCATCTTTTGATGGCAACTTTTCTTTCATTTTTTGATTACGGATTGAAAAGAACTTTGGAATGAATAGGGAATAATAGCCTTTGTAGCTAAAATCCCAAAAACCCCTTTTTCAAATCAAATCCTCGCTTTTAAGTCTTCAACTAAAGCCACCATAGGATATTATTTCTTGAAAAGCAATGTTGAATATGTGAGTAAAATTCCTATCAGAACAAAAACTGTGCTTCGTCGTTAAGATAAGATACCCAGACCACTGAATTCAAAAATTGGCTTATTAAAAATCCATTTTTTAATTTACTGAGTTCTTCAGAATCTTCCGGCCAGAGCATTCTCAACTTAATTTTCTTGTGAAATGATTCTTTGAATTTCTGCTCCTCTAGTGGAAGTCTTCCAGCAGTACACAAAAAAGCATCCGAGGCAGTAGACTACGTAAAGTGCCCATTCAGCGATCTCAGATGCATCAGGTTCTACCCATGAAGCGTCATTCATGTACATAGACAATATGCAACAACAAACGGACAAATTAACATTGATAATATAAAAGGTTGGCAAGGAATAAACGTCTTGTATGCGTTCCAAGACTTCGTCAATTCTCGATTTTTTTCCCTCAGAATCTCAATCCGTTTACATCTATAGAGTTTTGAGCGTGTAAAATAATTAAATAAGTAATTCCATAATCAGAAGGTAAACATTAACGGTTTATTCGCCGTTCACTTCGTTCTTCTCTCTTTACTATCTGTTGCCAACGCAATTTACATAAAAGATGGATCGCTGAGTCTTAACGTTGCCAGATACTGCACATCCATTAAAATACTCAGGAGAACAACGCATAACTTTGATAGTGACTCATTAACTGACAGCTACGCAATCACAATACACAATAAGACAGGGCTACTAAATTCGTAAAAGTAGGAAAAATAAAAGTTTTCCCAAGAGTTTTAAAGATTACAATGGCAGTTTCAGCAAATGGATCTTTAATTTCATAGCCATAAGTATAAAAAATTCTGCATTTCCCCCAAATGAGGAAACTGGCAGCGATGCAAAGAATGGTATAGTTGAACAACTCGCAATTAAAACAAGAAAATTCACCTTTTTATTATTAACACGCATAGAAATGTTCTGAAATTTATGTGGCAAATTCAAAAATCGCTTCCTTTTGGAACGGATTGAATACCAAGTCGCAGCAGATAATACATAACTAATAAGAAAAACTAAATATCCTTTAAAATCGATGATGTTATAGATAAGACTAAAACATATGGCCCAGTTGTCTAAGTTAACGACAATCAGAATCGCTATGAAACTGAAGCATGTTATTTGGTGCCAAGGAGATCATTCTGGTGTCTTGATGAGACCAATGCAACAAAAAAATCTATAGAGGAAACCTGATAAAATGTAACATGGAGGAAGTTCTGAAGACATTTTACAAGATCTTGTCCTTTTTCGACTAATATTTTTCATTGCATTCGTTGACTTTCTTAATGTAAAAAGATAAATTTCCTTTAATACGTTATGAAGGTTTCTCCTTTAAAGCATATGGCAGTTTGAACATCTTCGATGTCTCACACATGCCTGTCTCACTCGAAACAAATACTCTTTAAAAGTTCTTACTTCCTTCTTCTAATTTATAATTGGCCCTCCAGATATATTTCATCACAAATAATGTATCGGTTCATGTTGATAAACACTTGAACACTAAATTAATTTTTTGAAATTATTCGGAATTAATGTCAAATTCGATTCTTTGTAAATGGATATTAAACCAGCAAGGTCCATTAGCTTCTGCTAAGCTATATTAATTTCAGATAAGGAAATAAACTCTTTCATTACATAAAGCATGCTGTAAAGTAATCTTTTGATTGCTCGTTTAGCAATAAGCAAATATTTGTATGAAGAACAAATCATAAATATCATTAGTGAAACATTTGCCTCTGTTTCGAAAATGTAATTAATTTTTAACATTAAAATTGTTAAATTTGCGAAACGTAGACACAAAGCTTCTTTTATTTTAATTCAAATTCAAATTTCCAATAAAGTATAATAATGGCTAATTGAATTCGATCTAAATTAAAAAAAGCGAGGTAATTTGTCCATGTAACATACAAGATCAAATTTCTCTGAGATCAATGAAAATAATTCCCTATTTAAAGACCTTTGATACAGATTTCCCGTAGCTGAAACATGAATTACAGCTATTATTTTAGATACTAGAATTTTAAATACTCTAATGGCCAATTAACAAATGCTTTCATAAAATTTTATTGGGCAGTTACTTAGAGATAATCTTGTCCCATCGTTTCCAGAAACCACAAACGACCACACACGCATAGAATAGGTATCATTTGTAAGCCCAATTACTTCATTCCACAGATGATTGATTAGCAGTATATTTCATTCCCTCCTTCATCTACATATATCACCGGCTTTCATTTATTTATAATCAAACTTCTGAACAACCTTATTAAATTTTTACACACTTTGAAAAAAACACTATTCTATTTTGATTCTTTTCTATATAGACTGTTTTCTGTCTATAGCTTGCCTCCATAACGTTAATTTTAACCAACAGATCAAATACACACACATGATTTCAATTACGATCCTATTTTATTAATTACGGAACTCTGTGCCCTATTCACTTCAATCACTAATTCTACAGTTTTCATATATTTAGTGCTACGCTAAAGTAAATTTTCGTTTGCTGGTATTTCTCCATCAACATAGAGGTGAAGGCTGCAACTTTGACAATAAGATCGTTCGTCTCAAGTCAGGATATGGATGCTCTCTTAAAACAAATTAAACGTCTTTTACTGCAAAAATGTGTGATACTCATGATGATTATAAGTTACTATCCTTCCCCGTCGTAGTTTCGTTTGCGGAAACTAACCTCGTACAGAAGGAAAAGAAATATTTTTTATTTTGTTATTATACACTTTTAGTTGACTTAATTTTTTCACGTTTGAAAGATTTAATTTTTTAATGGATTTTATACTTGCTTCCTGATGTGTTGCAGTTTTGAAATTTTGTGCACTTTTGTACTTCCGATGACAATACACTATTTTACTATTTTCTGAACTGAAATATCCTTTCATCGATAAACTTAATTAAATTTTAATTTCTTACTAGCGGCCCACCGGGTGGTGAATTGAAAAAATTAATTTCAAGTTTCCCTAGTATTTATAATAATGAATTCTAAATTAGAAGGCTAAAAGTAGAAACTAATTAAAATAAAACTATCCTTCTTTTTGGCATATAAAATAATAATATGCATTTTAAAAACTGTTTTCATTACAGTAGAACCTCGGGAATCAGAACTAACTGGGGCTGACCTTTGTTCGAATTATCCGGGGAATTCGGCAAAATACTCTCGATATACCAAATGCAGTAAAGTGTTGACTCTGGGTGCTCACTGAAGGCGTAAGGAAAGAGCACGCGGCGATTCGCAAGGTACAGTGGGAAACAGTTTGAGGGTAAAAAGATTATATCTGATTTTGTTTGTACTAATTAAGGTGCTGTATTCATTCTTAAAGACCAATTCGAATACTTCTTTTAAGTTAGGAATAAACATTAGCTTTGTTTCTGATTCGTAACTGTTATTTTTCCTACATTTTTCATCAAACATTTTCCGAAAATTAAAAAAAGATGTTCGGATTATCCGAAATTTTGAATTCCTGAGGTTCGGATTGTCGGGGTTCTACTGTATTTTTAAAATTTTTTTATTATATTTATTGATAGTAAAGTAGGAAAAAATGTCTTACTAAGTATTATTAATTTTTAAAGTATTCCTGTTGCAACTGTTATTGTAACCTTCAGGCTACAGAACGAACAGGTTGTCAAAGTTCACAGCGGAACAGTGGCAAAGCGAGAATATGCAGCGTCCTATGCATGATATGAACTTTTCCAGCAGTCCACAGGATGAAGATCACAGATCCTAAGCAGTTGATGGCATATGTGGTATATGTGAACGCGATAACTCAAAAAATACAATGAGCTAAATAAATAAAATTAAGTATGTGATCTCAGTACGAATTTGTAGATCTGTATGTCAATGTATGATTCCATAGAGTGACTCGAAAAAGTAAGATTGCATTATAAGTAAGTCATCTTGGTAAGAATGTAGAAGACGTCAGTGAGTAAAAGATGTATGACACACAGAGAATGTCTCAAAAAACTACAATATGCATTCATTATGTTTCATTTAATAGAGAAAGGTAGACATTGAAGATTGAAAAAATATTTTTAGAATTTGTAATTAGGGTTTAGTCACAGTCGAGTTGCAAAGTTGATGAAAATCACAAAGAATTTTGATGACGTCACAGCGACCGATGCGCTTGTGAGCGGTATATTAACTGGATTTTAACAGGTTAATAATTAATTCATTTCAGATTAATTAATCCAGTCAGGTTAATTCATTTAACAGAGAAAGGTCATAGAGCATAGGTAATAGGTCAAAGTCACATAGAATTACTTCAGTCACAATTGAGTAATCGATTAATTAGCTGTCCTTAATTAATTATTATTAACAATTGTTGATTTAATTGAGCTGTCCTTTCCATCGATTCAATTGAGTTGAATGGGTTTTAGTTTCATTTAACAGAGAAAGGTCATAGAGCATAGGTCAAAGTCACATAGGGCTACTTTAGTCACATAGAACAACGTTAGTCACAGTTGAGTAAAGTACGTCCACGCCCCTCATTCCCAGCGGCCGTTTCGCAGAGACAGCCTCCCGTCGAATTTGTTTTTCAGCTATAGCCTTCACATACACATTAAGACACAGACATAGAGACAATTTATTGGTTGACAGATGCGTTTCAAAGTTTGATAGATCTACAATTCTAGTTATAAAACCATATGCCAAATTTCATCCAGCTAGCTCTTTCAGGTTTTGAGATATCGGTTTCACAGGCAGGCAGATATAATTCCAAAAGTGTTCTTTACGGACTCAAAGAGGTCTGAACTTTAGAGATTCATCTCGAGGTCAAATTTTTTTGACGATTACAGTACGTTCTCTGTCTATATTTTCTACATGAGAAATAAAAACATACTTTTCAAGTAATAACTCAAAAAATGTATATACAATGCAATATTTCCTACTAACACTTTCATCAAATTCATGATTGTTTGCTGGAGCGTAGCAAGGGTAAATGACGTCCGAGACAATTTTTTTCTTTTCACCGCCTTCGTCATATACGGGAAGAGAAATAAATGTGTTACTATTTTGCTTTCGCAATGGCCGAGACACTCCTTTATTCCCCCTCGGCCATCGTTGAATCATTAACTATTTGTTAACAATAAGAACCGTGTACGTAATTAAAGTCCCAAACACAGCAAAGATCGAACTTCTTCTGTAAGAAAGAACACCCCATCCAGTTAACACGTGATCTTGTTTCACGAAAAACCATTTTTCAAGTTTCAGGTTTTCGGAGATTCCAATCAGAAGCATTCTCGAACTCATTTTCTCATGAAATGCTTCTTTGAATTCAGATTCTACAACTGGAATTCCACCAGCAGTCCACAGGATGAAGATCACAGATCCTAAGCAGTTGATGGCATAAAGGATCCATTCAGCATAAATGCTTAAGCCTTCAACCATCAAGAACTTACTATCTAAGTACATGCTTAATATACTAAAGGAAATTAGTAAGTCAGCTGCAATGATGATGAAGGAAGGCTGAGAAAAGATGTCTTCAGTGCAACGCAATGCATCATTGATTCTAGACTTTCGTCTAAGAATTTCAATACGTTTTGATTCCGAAAAGTCTTCGTAACGACAATTCTGAATGTCCCTAGTAACTTGTTTGATTTCCGATTTCAGTATCAAGCTAATGACGCAATAAAATACAGCCATTATATTTGTAAATGTAGGAAATACAATTGTATTGAGGATGTTCTTCAAACTCACTAAAAGAATCTTTGCCAATAGGTTTTTAATTTTACATCCATAACTAAAATATGCAAAATCCATTCTAATCACTAAAATCGTTACTGTTGTTGAAATAGCAATAGGCATACAACACAAAATCAAGACCAGAAAGTTTATTTTTTCCCCTTCAACACTGACCGTTATCTTTTTAAGTTTCATCAACAAGTCATCGAGTTGCTTCTTTTTTAAGTAAACAGCAAACCACGCCCAAGCTGCTAAAAAGTAAGTAGCAACGTACGCTACATTAGCTTTCAAGCTGTAACTTAGATTCCATTGTGTGAATAATAAAATCCAATTGTCCACATTCACAAATAATAGAATAATAACGAAAACAACAGATATCCGTCCATATCCAACATTAATATCCGATGCCTTGACAAGACCAGTGTAACAAAGAATTAAACGAAGAAACCTCGGTATAAGGCGGTTAGTACGATCTATGACTGAACCACTTTCTGAAAACATTTCAACTTTAATTCCAGTGATAGCCAATAGCTTTCGTAGATGTTAATTTCCTTGCTTCAGGATGTAGCAGGTTATCAGCAATGACATCAAAACAAGACATTCTCCAATCAATATTCACTGAACTCAATTTATGAATTCTACAAGTAAATCTTTTAATCAAAACATCTCATATCGTTCAATTAAGTGGATTTACCCGAGTTGTTGTACAGAAATAAAAGGTAATTTTGAACCAGCCACTAACTATAAAACAGGTTATTTATAACATTTTATATCTTCCCAACTGATAAATCGTAATGCCTAATATTTTAGTATTTATTAATAATAAAAAGATAAATTATTGCCAATGCTCATGATACGGCAGACCTTTGACAAATTCATTTTCTTAAAAAGCTTCTATAAAAGACTGATACTTATCCAGGATACGTCCATGAACATACTTTTGAAGAAAAAAAAATCTGATTTTAAAACTTTTTATAGAAATTATAGCTTATTAAGACTTCAAAATTTTGATATTTGAACTATGAAATGTAATCATCTTTTTCCCTGCTCATTAAAAGCAAAATTCAATCTTATGAGAAAGAGACCGTTAGGAAGAAAACTTGACTCGGACTTGTGAGACTAACAACGCTCCAAAGCTGTTGATTCATGGTCATTTACTAAGGTAAATTTCATTTCGAAATTGAATTCCTTTTTCAATGTTCATTTACGGCAAAGGAAAAAAAAAGAGAAAGATAATTGTTAAAAAAAGCGTGTTGTGTATTCAAATATTGTAAGCAACATAATACGTTTAACAAAATCCAATATATTGATTTCTATCCTAAAAAGCAGCACTTAAAATTAAGTGCATGTTGGTCACAAAGACACATTTGGTAAGACTCAAAAGAAATGAATGAAAATCTTAATATAAATAAAAGTGTGGCGATCCTGAATTCCTTCCGATGACGTCACTCTTGAAACTACTTACTTAGCTGTGCAATACACGAGCGATGCACGAGGCAGCGGACTAGATGTTCATGCGCCAGATAACTGAATTTCATCTGTTTTGGTGTTCCATTAATATCTAACTAGCACTTTCTTAATGTTTTAATAAATGTTGTTAATTTTTATACCTAAAGTTGTTGCTCTATTTTCATGAATATTTGGATGCAATCCTTTTACATAATCAAGCATCCATAAAAGTCATTGTGGGTATGTATGTATGTATGTATGTGGGTATGTTCCACATCTCCTCCTAAACCAATGGACGGTTTTCAACCAAATTTTGTACACTTATTATTTAAGACAAGGGGAAGACACTTATGAACTTTTCTAAGTCCAAAAGTTAATTAAACAGGCAGTTAATTAGAAATTAACCGCAACAATTTTTCAGCCGTAACTTCGGAGCAAATTGTCCGACAAAAATATTTTTATACCATCTTAAAGTTCAAATTTTTACCTTTTTGATGATACCAATTTTATTTCTGTGACATTTTCCTTTCGATAGTTATTAATTTTTAAAAGTTCCATAATTTTTAAAAACGTGCAGACGATTTTGAAATAACGAAGATTTATAGCTACTCCGTTGCTAGGCAACGGTTAGACTTTGAACTAATTCACCTTTTTTTCTGTGTGTTTAAGTGTGTCTGTCTGTTTGTTACGCATTTACGGCAAAACTATCAAACCGATTTGGATGAAAATTGGCAGAGTTGTAGCTTGAAACCCAGGAACGGACATAGGGTAGGTGACATCATGTTAAATTCATTATTTTTGATTACAGATAATTAAATAATTAACAAGCGATTTGCGATGAAGATTACTACTATATTTTTCAATCAACTGTCACGTGATCCTTAAGGAATGCGTAAACAAAATGAAATGTCACGTGAACCTTCAGAAAAGTGCAAGCATTTGAAATAACTTATTTTTAAAGTCAAGCATCACGTGACCTTTCTGAGAAAAGAAATAAATAATTAATTTGTGGAATAATAACTGAAAAATAGACGCCAGGACAGAAAACCAATGATAGATATGATATAGTTTCAAGAGTTTTTGGATTAAAATTTAAACACTAAAGTTATTTATAACTAAAGGAAAATATCGTTCAATGTTTACTTAAAATAAGAGCCTAATTTAGTGGATAGCTTGCCAAAATAATTCTTTATCCCACTTTTTATCGACATCCAAGATTTGTTTGGCTGTTAAATTTGTAACCAAACGATTTGGATAATCACTGGCGGTTAAATTCTAAATCAAACGATTTAGCTAATTGCAATAGTTCCATTTCGAATTTTAATGCTTTAAGAGCTTTTTTCAACCGATTTAAAAAGAAAGGATTGCATAAACTCAATGAATACGGAATTCAACGTTTTGTTTACTAAAGAAAGAACTGATTCGAACTTGGCGCTTGATACAGTTGCCAAATAGATTTGGCGATTGCTAGAGATTCAAACAGTGTATTAAATTGGGACTTTTTTAAAATTGTTCACAGTACAGAGGAACTGATAAGCAAGGTTTATCCTTCCCTACAAGCTAATAAGAGGAATAGAGATTGTTTGTTAATTGGGTAATTTTGGTACTGTCTAATGAAAGTTTCGGTCAGATAAATAAAAAAAATATGCTTCACAAATGGAGGGATGTATTACAGAATATCTATCTGTAGATACGGTAATGGGCAATAACAAGTAAAATCATATCCTGTAGAGTTCTTCAACCCCATACAATTTTCAGGGATACCTTCCGACAAGCTGAGATTAAAATTCGGTGTGCCAGAACTATTCATACGTAACCTCGATGTACCGAGACTGCGCAATGGCACACGGTTTCAAATTACACACTTATAGGGACCAATGATTGTAGGTCGCTATAAGTGTGTAATTTGACCCAAATCAAATTCATGGCCATAAAATTGCATAACAGTGATAAAAATTAAGAGCGGCAACGTTGTACAGTGAATCTTCCAAACTTTCTTTTGAGGGCTTCGGGACCTCTCCCCCTTACCCGTTTTCAGCCAAAATTGTTGCAATATATTTTTATTATGTGGGGTGTTTGGGTGAGGAAAAGGGGTGGCTGGAATATGTAGAAAATAAGTGAAAAAATTGCGAAAATAAACCAGAAAAACCGGTAATTTTTACTGATTTTTTTAAAATTTAAGGGGACAAATCCCTCCCCCCCTTGCTACAAATGGTCATATTTTAGAACGTTTCACCTCTGTAGCCCCTCAGAAGATATTTAACGGTTAAAATAGTTGTTTTCCCCCTCCAAATCAAATTCATGGCCATAAAATTACCGGACAGTGATAAAAATGGGGGGAGGGGCGTCCCGAGAAAACGGTGGGCGATGGGGCAAAATGGGGGTCATATTCGGATTCAGTGGGTCATTTTACATAAGAATTTGCAGGAATGGTGTCGGGGCTCGAAAAAAAAAATTTTTTTTTGCATCGCAGTGTAATTTAATAAAAAATACAATGAAATAACTAGCCAAAAAATGTTTTCGACCGCGCCAACGCTACAAGTGCAAGTGGAATGACTAGAAAAGTGGAAAATTTTCGAGCCTGTCAAGTCAGAAAGCAATGTTGTCACGATTTTATTACTATTTTTTAAAAATGAAAATTAAGATCAAACAGTTGTAGTGATTTTAAATTAAATCAAGATTTTTGGTTTAGCTCTGGGGGGGGGGCTGCAGCCCTATAGCCCCTCCCCTGGATTCGCCACTGCTTTATTTTGATAAGCACCTGTATATCTTTATGCTTTCCATGAAGCCATCAGATAATTAATTGTCGAATTGTAATTTTAGTTGCGTATTTAATTTATAAGCATACATGGGTACTCAGGGTATTCAACTTTTATAAAATTCAATATTGCTGTTCAAAGATTCAAGTTTAAAAAATATTGATTTTTGGATAAATTCTCATGATTTTGTTTCTCTTAGAGAACAACAGAAATTCTTCTCGCTGCAATGCAGACAGCTTCATAAATCTTATGGCATTTCACTGGAATTTTTTATATAAGCTGCCTAAGGTATCAGGCTTCAAATTAGGGCTTAATTCTGGCTTAGGTGTCGTTATGAAAGAAAAATTACGCTATGTTTCGCGCATGTGCAGTTAAAAATTATTTACTACAAATACTCATATTTCCTCAAATATTCAAGGTATTTACTTCAAATTTTAATATAATTCTTTGGTATTTCATTGTCAAGTAATCTGTAAGTTTCGTATGATTTGGTCGAAAATGTATGTTATAAGTAAAAAACATGAGGAAAAAATTTGGATTTTTTAAAAGAAACCTTTATATCTTCCTGAATATACATGCTATTTTTAAGAAAATGAATGTAAGCAATGCGCATAGGAAACAAAAGCATTGATGAAAGTTTACAACTCAGCTTCCGATGAAGTAATACAAAGACAGGGGCAAGGCAAATCCCTTTTCGTCTTCATCAATTTCTAATCGCTCCCCTAAATGCCCACAGACAAAATCTTCACTGCAAAATGCGAGTGCAAAGGATTGTTTATCCTAATATTCTCCACAACTGATTGTGAACCATTATATTCAAATTAACTTCAAATGTTTCTCATTTTACCAAATTCGCAATACAGTAGTGTAAAAATGAAGTTATAATAATTTGCAAAGTTGACTTCATCAATTAATCCACAGTCTCAAGAAATACAAAGATTACTATAAAATAATGCATCTAGATCTAAATAAGGCTATTTTACAGTAATTCATAGGGAAAATGCAATATTGCAATTGACAGCTCTTGAAAATCCAGTCATGAATATTAAAACTCTTTTTTTTTCCTTCCTTTCAATGGCACAAACATATTTTCCACAGACAAAAAATAAACCACAAAAACCAAAATTAAACATTAACTGCAGAATCCATTTATTAAAAAGACGTCAAACATAATTTAATCTTCCCAGCCTTATTTTAATCAATATGCAATCTCCCATTGAAATTTTAAAAAGAAAAGCAAAAAATACTAATAATAGATGAACTTAAGAATTAAGATAGAATATATATATATGAAGGTATTTAGATATTCATGCTCTATTTAACGGAAAAAAAAAATAATTTTTTTTTATTTTACAAAGAGTAATATATTCTTTGCAAAAGAAATTTAACTTGAAAAAACTAGTATAAGTTTCTTTAAAGGTAAGATCATTATTCATATACTATATATAGATGAAAAAAAGTAACGTAAAATTAATATGGTAAAGTCCATTGTGTGAGTGCCAATTATTCCCTCATTCCTGTAGCTTAAATAAATTTCTTTAGTTTAAAATCATGCACATAGTGGAAAAAACTCCAGTATTCTGTGGGTGGCATTATGCCTGAAAGAACTAGAGTGTATCAGTTTCCCTGACAACCTCTCGACACCTTCCGACCTCTTAAACTCTTTTACCCTTATAGTGTTTAAGGATATTCTGCATGCTTAAGCTGGAAGGAATTCCCATTTATGTACCAATTAAAAATCCTAAATAATTGCGCTTCAAAAGATCTTGACTCGACAATGCTTTTGTAAAGATTTTCAATACTGACAAAGGATAGTACTTACCAAATACAATGTCAATCTTAAAAAATCTCAATCCCTCACGGCTACAGAGGGAAATGTCACAAGAATTATTCTCCTACCGGGTTTATTTCATCATACGATACACAGATATTATTCTTTCATATTTAAAAGTGGAATTGTTTCCGACTAGTGCTTTTGTATCAATTCTCTGAACAAACCACATTGTACATTTTATAAACTTTTTGCTCTGATGATTATATTAAATGAAAAATGATTTTAAAAGATATTAATGCACTGAAGTGATAAGATAATTTAAAAAGTTAACTGCATAACATGTTCCATCAAATAAGAAGGGTTTTACACAGATTCCCATTGATTTTTTTTTAACTGGTGAAAATAGAAATTCTTTCATATTCACCATTAAATACCAGTGCAGAAAATGCAGGAACTGTCTCATCAAAAATTAATACATTCTTATTTGCAGTTTATATTTAATTTCTTACCCTTTGACAGAGTTCCCACACTTATTGAAGAAAAAAATTCAAGGACTTTTCAAGGACCTTCTTAAGAAAATTTAAGGACTATAAAATTTATATATTTTGGACATAAAAATGCAAATGACAAACTTAAATCAAATTAATCATTTGCATTTTCATTTTTGAAACAAAAAATTTGATATGGATCTACAATTCTAATGATAAAACTCTGTACCAACTTTTATCCATTTAACTATTTAAGTTTATTGTTATATATCATGTGTGTTCACACGAACATAGACTTCTCGGGCTCTATGAAATTCAATAACATACATTTTGAAAACAGATTTAATTGCAGAGGAAATTGGTTACTGGCATTTAAAACAAAATTCTGTTCAAATATATCAGTTACTTTCGAAGTACATTAAGATAATTATAGGATTGTTTTACTCAATGAAGAAATACCCTCTGTAGTTTTTACTCTATCGTCAAATTAAGCTGCTTTTGAATATACAGAGAGAGAGAGAAAAGATCAATGATTGAAAGCATTCCCATACAAATACTCTTTTTCTAGTGGTGGAATTCTAAAAGCAAAACCAAGTGACAAACTGGTTTTCACTTCTGTCCCAAAAAATATTGGATGGCCAATTTACTTATTTTTCTAGGACTTTTCAAGTACCTAACAAAAAAATCAGGTACTTTTCCAGGGCCCTGTGTAAGGCAAACAAAATTCAAGGAGTTTTCAAGGACCATGGGAACCCTGTTTGAGAATCATATGCTTTGATTCACGATTCAATATGGTGCGAGACAGAACAACCAAGTGAGACCTTACAACAGAATTATCGGCACTTAAAATGAATGTAAATTTTTTCCTTTTGAATTAAAATAATACTATTTATAATTTCAAAAATGTTTCATGCATATCTTCTTCGGCACTTTTCTCCATACTTTTTTTCTTCCTCAGAAAAGAAGTTTTGACAGCATGTATCTTTTCCCATCCTTTGCAATTCCTTTTCATACTGGCATTCATTTTATTGAAAAAAAAAATAGCACATATTTCAAAAATATGAAAAAAAAGCAATCAGAAAAACTAAGTGAAACAATGTGCAGAAAAATAGAAACAAATAAATTTCAGGAAAATAGAAACGAATTTATAGTTGTCAATTACTGCAATACTACATACTTTCTATTTTCTTGAAAGCTGTCTTTCTAAACTATTTTCTTGAAAGTTGTAGATTTATTATATTTTTTTCTTGACAGTTGTAAATTTGCTATTTTGGTCTACGAAACAGCATTACACTTAAAAAAATATATGAAAATAAAAAGTTTTATTTAGTAATTGAAATAAAACCTACATAAAGAGCTAAAATGAATAAAGGGGGAGTCCTTACGGACTGTCGCAATTGCAAACAACATCTCAGAAATTTACCTATAAAAAGAGTTCTCAAAAAAAAAAAAAAAAAAAAAGAGAAAGTCTCACTCTCTACAAATTTTAACTACATAATTTTAAAATAACTCAAATGATAAAAGCAGTTCCAAAATATAAACAGAACAAACCACTCACACAGATGCTTTCAACAAATTTATTAAATTTTCAAAACAAACATAACACATTATAAATATGAAGACACTCTAATATTTGATTACAAATCCTTAAACACTTGCATCCACATGAGAGTCCCTTAAAAGCAAAACGAAGATATATATATATTCTTCTTTTTTCACTTAAGACACATTCTTACTAGCCATAAATGACAAACAATAATTTTGCTTACTCTCACTTTAACAATAAATATTTCTCAGCAATTATGAATGGCAACCAGACACTCCTATTAACTCCGAGTCATAAATGACAAAATAATGACTAGATAAGAAAAAACAATGATATGGACTGAAGTCAACTTCCATAAATAATTTTTGAATAATGAATATATCTTTGAATGTTATGCCTGTGCAGATGTTAATTACACTAAATTTGTAAGAGCTGAAGTAACACCAATGCTTTCACACAGATGAAGAACATTATACCTAACCAGTCTTTTACATTATTAGTTTTACATCAATTTCAAGCTTTTTTTTTTGCTGTTGTTTTTATAATTTCATTCTTTTTTAACACCAACTCTAATAGATTTTGCAAGAGTATCAACTCTAGACATAGCAGTATTCTTCTATTTATTCAAAACAAATGAGTCAAGGAATGCAGATATCAACATCCAACATTTTCTCAGAATAAAGGCAGAAGTATTTCCTAAAATATTTATCTATTCTTAAAATAAACACATTCTGAAACCTGCAACAGCTGCATACTGTCCTAACATCAACAATGATATCAAGAGCTACTTCAAAGTTTAGTGACTGGCAACACCAATTTGGAAGCAGCTGTTTTTAAGGCTATACTGCAAACATAATTTATCACCCTTCTGGACTTGTACTTCTTCATCTAAGACACAGGCTGCTTGCTTCCACAAACCACCAGGATCAGATGTATTGACAGTGTAAGAGGAATGGTATTTGATTGCAAACCAATAAATCACAGCAGTCACTTTACCATTGGTTGCAACTTCAACTTCAGCTGTTTTAAAGGCATCTTTAAAGAAAGATTTTATTCCAGTTTCAGAAGTGTTGTTCAAGTCGATAGTGCAAAGTTTAAAAGGTTCTGTGATTTTCTGATGTAACAGAGAAGAATATTGAATATCTTGATGAATCTGGCACTATAAAAGAAAATACATAAATCAGGAAAGGAATATTTAAACAGGATTTTCAAAGATAATATATTTCACTCACTAATTCACATTTACAAAAATTACAAACATCAAGAATATTGAATATTTTGTCTACAGAAAAAGGAAAGAGGAGGGGGTGAAAAAAAAAACATCTTTATTACTCTACAATCTTTTGCCATATTACAAACAATAAACAAAACACAACTGTTACAAACTTAATTTGAAATCAAGATTCAGAAATAAATGATAAAAAATAAAGTTGAATTCTTTTATTACAACAGTTTTCTAATAGAGAGAAAATGATTTCCCCTTTTCAGAAAGTCATTGCTTGCTGTACGTAATCATTTATATTGCTTGTGGTATTTACTAATTAGCACTGAAGAAAAATTGCCAATCATATCATCAAATTATATGAAGAGAAAAATCCCCGATTATTACAAAAGATCTTCAAAAACTTACGATTTTAAATAAGATTTACAAATCACGAAAATTATTACTTTCAAATATCAAAAGATTAATAGATGAAAATACAAGCTGGCAGCATGTCAAAAGCCATATCACAACGGTCGACATCTCTAATGAAAGTATTTCTACTTCTCAGGGAGGGAGGAGAGATAATAGAAACAGCTCTATGAAATTGAATGACTTGTGTTTTAAATACTGAGTTCTATTTGACATAATTAGCATTATTGGTGGTTTAAACTAAATTCTATCAAAACATATTGATTGCTTTCAAATGCCTTAAGATCATATTCAGGGCTTTACTAACAATAAAAAATATTCTTTGCATAACAAAACACAACTGTCAACTTGAGTCATCAATGTCTATAATATCCATATTATACTGAAGTGCCAAAAGTCATGGGATACCTCATTATCACTTCATTTATATCTTCCCAAATATGCATACTATTTTTACCAAAATATATGCAAGTATTATATGCAGGAAACAAAACCATTGATGAAAGGTGATAATATCATTATCAGCTTTCTGTAAAATGGGGTGAGCCCAAATCATTTTCTTCATCATCACTTTCTGGTTGGTCCCTTGACCAAATCTTCACTGCAAAATGCAATTTCTGAAGATTGCACTTCTTACGTCTTGTTGAGCCAATGCCATCTCGAGTTGCTGCACTTTGTCGGGCAAAAGGAGATCCCACACGATATGAGGAGGTATCCCATGACTTTGGCACTTCAGTGTATACACTAATACGATTTATAAGCAACTACAATTTATAAACTACAGATGGAGCTCTACTAATGAATGCCAAATACTGAATAGAAAACTAAATTTACCTTATAGGCATTCATTATCTGAGAAATTTTAAAATCATCCACTCTTTCATCAGAAATTAGCTTCGAGTGTTCCTTGAGAGTTTCACTTTCGACTAGAACAGCATGAATTTCTATTTGCCCTGGTACAACCAATCCTGTTTCCTTCAAACATTGCATCCTAAAGCAATGGTAAAACATAATTTAAAACATAAAGATAAAGCAAATAACAGAAAATGATTATTTAAAATTTCTCCAATTTAACTATTTTTAATGACTCCTCCTTTGTAACACTAACAACCAGTATCAATTATTTTCAAGTTAAATGACATATTTAATCTTTATATCTGCTCTAATCATATTCAATTTTTTAAAAATCCTTTCTTTAAATGATAGATTCTGCTTGTACTCTAAATTTCAGCTGTAAATCAAAAAGAATCTCTTCTCATATTGGAACTCATAAATATGCCACTATGCTACCAAACTAATACTCTGATAAATGTTGTTTTAGACTTTTGTTGGAGATGGAAGCTATAGCTATGCACAGGGTAAACATTTTAAATTTAAATTAAATTACTGATATTTTTGAAGAAATGGCTACAAGTTGATTGAAATACTCAACTCTTCCTTCATGAATGACACATAAGAGTTATTCTTCATTCATGGATATAAATGAAACAAATTATTGCCTATTTTGAATCAAAACAAAGAATTTTTCAGTTGTAAATTTAGAAAACATTTTTTTTTTTTTTATCATTAGCATTCAGAGGGGAAAGAAGATGAAATCTTAACTGAATATCTCACAATGTATGACACAGAAATTAAACACATCTATTTTAAAACATATGAAAGATTCCAAAATAATAAATAGAAGAGCTAGCAAAAAAATTTCAAAACATAAATTTAACCACCATGATTTTCCTTAATTCATTCAATTACATGATTTGGATTTAAATTCAGCATATACACAATAGCAAATTATGCATATTTTTGCTAAAAAAATACCATAAAAACCTGATAGAAACATGTGCCCTAAAAATTCACGAGACATTTCACTTTTTCTATAAATACCTATTTTTACACTTTCACGACAGTAAAAAATTAGTATTTATAATAAAGTGGACAAAGGGGGTGGAAAACAATACATTTGAAATTCTTTGTTTATTAATTCAATGGGAACTTGCTTATTACAGCATTCACTTAATAGTTTTTATCTACCTATATCTATACAACATCAAATATAAATAAAATTAATAGCAAAACAGTAATACACTATAATATATCCACAATGAATAGAAAGTGTGTTTAGAGTTTTACTTAATACTATTAACACTTTTAACTTAATGTAAACAAAACTAAATATATTACTGTTATTTTCAAAATTTTACAACTGTTCACTTCTAAAGTGAAGTAGAACTTTCATGGAAAAACAAATAAAACAATATTGTCAAAAGAAAACCAATAAAATGTATTTCTTCTAAAAGGTATATGTATCAGATTGCAAAATGAGTACAAAGAAATGAGTATGTGAAACGATTTACAGAGTGATTCAAAATATATCATAAATATTTAAATGGAAGAAAATTTTTAAAAAATAAAGGGAATAATATACAAAAAATTTCTTCGGCTTGATTATTTGAAAAACAATTTCATACCTTAAAACAGTAACATCCTCCAATAAGTTTTTCTTCAGCAATCCACACATTTCAACAGGATCAACTATCAAAAAATCACATTGCATTTTTGAATTACAGAAATCTTCATAAGATTTAAATGATAGTCTATCATAAGAGATTCCATACATATCTCGAAGTTGTTCAATTTCTGACTGGTACTGTGTTCTGAGCACAGATGCGACACTCGAGGTATCTTTAAGAGATTTCAGACTCAGACAAGGGAATGTGGATATATCCAAAATGGAAGCATTATCCACAGGAGATATGTCCCTGAGATTCAAGTTGATAATATCTCCTGCACCATAAGAGTTCAAATAATAAATCAAAGAAGGGTCCATTGTTTGTTTTTGATTGAAATTGCTGGATGGAACAGAATTTGGCAGTTTCACTTTTTTCAATTGGAAATGGCCCCTACAGAGGAATTCTGCTTCAATGTTATCTCCAACATTGCAAAATGAAGAAGCACCTGGAATCAAACACAATATCATTCATGAAAAACAAAGCACTAATATACAACTTATAGTTATATGAAAAGTCAAAACTTACAAAAAATATGCTTTACTATTAAAGAAAATTTATTCTTCATATGCAATAATGAAATACTATTTAGGATACATTCAGACCTGTGATTAGAATACAACAGGGATTCTTAAAACTTTTCCCCCCACAAGACCTACATTAAGGTAAAAAAGGACCTCAATTCAATCAACAAAATTTATATTCTGATCTTGATGTTGTGTTTTGTTGTTCCTTTGATTGTCAAACACCAAAAATCAGGAAATAAAGATGATAATCATGTATTAATGGTAAATAAAAAAATTAATAAAAATAAAATGAAGCTCAAGTTAAAACAATTGTTCAGCAGAGTGTTTTAAATCAAGGTGCTTTTCTTAACTTTTTTTTTTTTTGCCAACAGATATCAAAGAATTTATAGAAAAAGATGATGTAGAAGTTTTGGCAACAGTTTAAGAAGTGCTGGAATAACAAAAACATATTTTTAAAAATTATAAATAAACATAAGTAAGTTGGTGATTCTACTAACAAATGAGAATTATAAGAATTGAAATTTTGAAGCTATTGATCATGTTACTGCATTGAAAAGAACAAAGAAAATGTTGCATTACAACTCTGAACTAATTTTTAAAGTTTCATATTGCTAAGATGCAGCTGTATTTCAGTAGAGCATTAATGTATGGATTTTTCGATTAAGTTATCATATTCTGCTTCAAAAAAACTAATCAATTCAGATTTTTGATTAATTTCCGACTTCAAAAGCATATTTCAATTTTTTCAAAGTAACAGTTTACTATCAAATGAATGATTTGTGAACTAATGAAAACACAGAAATATAAGCAAATCCCACCCTTTATTAATCAAGTTATCTTAATATAAATAAAAGTCATTGTGGCTATGTATGTGGGTATGTTCCACATTTCCTCCTAACTAATGGACTGTTTTCAACCAAATTTTGCATACTTATTATTTAAGAAAAGGGGAAGATACTTATGAACTTTTTGAAGTCCAAAAGTTAATTAAACAGTCACTTAATTAGATATTAACCAAAACCGTTTTTCCACAGTAACTTTGGAGCAAATTGTCCGACAAAAAATATTTTTATACCATCTTAAAGTTCAAAATTTTATCTTTTCAATGAAACCATCTGTAACATTTTTCCTTCAATTTTTATTAATTTTTTAAAGTTTAATAATTGTTAATTACGTGCAGACGATTTTGAAATAATGCAAATTTATAGCTACTCCGTTGCTAGGCAACAGTTAGACTTTGAACTCATTTACCTTTATTTCTGAAATTTTTGCTTATTTTTATAAATATGTTTTATATAAGAGCCGTCAACTTTTAAAAGCCCCAAATCCTATTAAAATTTCAGTTAATTGGAAATTAAACAAGATTATGGCATTTTTCCCGTGATATTTTTCGAAAATAAGTATTATGTCACAAAAACTATTTTTACACATAATAAAAGTTTAAAAAATTAAGTTATCATGATACAACTTTCATTTCGTTGCCCTCAATTTAATAATTTTTCAAAAATTAAATTGTGCATAAAATTTACAATTTATTACACTTTTTTTTTTATTGGTGAAGAACAAGAATACATAAGAACTGTTGCTAGATCACATTAGAAGAATTTTGGATGAAAACGAATTTTATTTTATTAATTCATATTTATTCTAACGCTTTTTCTCAATGAAAAATTTACGATGTAATTGTCCCAAAACATCCGTTCAAATTTTTCTTATACTGCAAGATTTATGAACAAAATTTGAAGTACCTATGCAATAAATACTGAAGTACTTATGGAGAAAATTAGCTATTGGCGGTTTTTAAAAATCGTCTGGTTCAGCTGATATTCTCATTTTAATTAAAAAACATTTCGGATGATAAAAGAATTTTGGGTATTGTAATTTTCTATACAAAAGTAGTTTTTTTACATCAAAAATATTAGACATGAAAGTATTTTAATCCCGAGCAACGTCAAGCATAACAGCTAGTGATTTATAAATACAAGAGATAGAGCAAACATAATAAATATAATAATTGGAAGGGGGGCACATACTACTCATTTACACTAATGAGGTGTAGATTGGTTTTAACACTTGCTCCTGCCCAACTTACCATCCAAATACTGAGGCAAAACATGAAATATGGCTTGTTCCCAACAACCATTATCTGACACTTCCTTTGGAGCTGTTGAAATTGTTTCTTTGTCATCTAGATGCAAGTCAAACCACATCACAAAAGCATCCAAATTCCCACTTTCAGTACATTTATAAGATGGAATTAAAACTTTGCCTTGCAGCAGAAGCTTTATGTCCTGTAACAAAAGAACAAAACTAAAAAATATCAAGATAAAAAGTGTTTCAGATTTTTATAAAAAGATAATTTTAACAAAGTAAGATAAAAATGACTAAATCCATACGGTTTCATTAAGAAATTCTATTTTGTAAAACTGTATAATTTTTTTAAATTTCTTAATTGTATTTCAAAAGGAAATTTAGAAATCAAATGCACAGCATTTTTAAATAATTCATTAAATATTCAGAGCATCATAATGAACCTTAATGTCTTTTCAACCTTATATATACAAATCTGAGGGAGTGACAATGTAAGACAGATGAGTAACAGCATAAGTGCTTTTGTTTTAAATTCAGCATAAATAAATTTATTCATTTAAAGCTCTACATAAATTTTAATCAAATATTTATTTATACAGTTATTCACATCTCTGATAATCAAATATGCCATATTATAAATAATGACTTATTTTAATTTTCCAATTCAGAAGCCTTATTAGATTGGGGGGGGGGGTAATATTATTTCCAATCAAGTTTTTTTTTAAGAATCTCATATATGCTTTTATGTAAAACATAATAACTAGACTACATCAATTAAAGATGATAATAAAACGATATATAGGCATAAATTATAAAAAGGATGTGATTTAATATATTACATACTATATATTTAATATATACTTGTATAATGCAAGCATATTTAATATAGGCTTGCACAGTAGAACCCTGCTAATCTGAAATTCGGGTTAATCCGAAGCGATTTTATTTTCAAAAATTATATGAAATTGAAAAGAATACCTGAAAACATTTAAATATACATACTAAAAAAAAGTACTTTTTCAGCATGCATAATTTTGTACAGATTGAAGAAACTAATGCAATTCGCAGTAAGATAAGGTCACTTCATACAGGAGCACATCCATTATTCTAATGAAAAGGGAAGACATTCTCTTTCGATTGCTTTTGAATAAAAGAATTCAAGAGATAGTAATACTGAGTACTTATAACTTACATTTTTTTAGCACACATCTTTTTCTTTTCTATTTTTATCGGAATTTTGGGTAATCCGAATTTTTTGTAATCTGAACAGGCACCGGTCCCAATTAGTTCGGATTAGCGGGGTTCTACTGTATAATAAAGAAATTTGATATATTTGAATGAATAATTCTCACTAAAAATAATAAAAATTATTTTAAATATTTTTACTGGCATAAAAAAAATTAACAGAAAAACATGCTATAAAAATTATAACTTAACTCTGGTCTATAAGAAATTCTCAAAACAAAATTACAGAAACAGCTGGGAACAAAAAAATTATATAAAAAAGCACTTCAAAATACCAAAAAAAAATATAGTATACCTGAGGAGAATTAAAATTTGCTTTAAGAATGCAAGATGGTTCACTTAGGTATTTGAATTTTAAATTGGAAATCTTCTCAGTAGTATACGGTTCCTCATCCAAATACTGGGGAATAACATCTTTTATATCAAGCGCTTGAGTAATTTTATTATCAAGTCTAAGGCAAAAAAGAATTATATGAAAAATACAGAATTTCAGATCAAGTATGAATGAAACTAAAAACAATCACTGTTCAATGAATATTTTATTTTTACTACTAATTGGGAAGTCAGTCAAGATCTCAGAAAGAAAAGCTCTTGCTAAAAAATTTATTACCAACCATTTTATTATAAAATTAAACTTTAACTCATCTTTCTGCTCCACACGAGATATAAAAGACATATTTTTTTTAATTGTGTAAAATTAAATCAGAGCAGATTTTACATAATTAAATATTGGTTGTAATTACGAATAAAATTTTAATCATTAAAAAGAAGGAAAAAATTATACAAGATTAAAATTCCAATTTCATAAAAACAGGCTTTTTTTTAATGAAACTGAAATCTACCATATGAGAAAACATTTTGCAAAGAAATGAAGTAAACTGGGTCTGAATTCCATACTGTAAAATTATTGTTGAATCCATTCCAATTTGAAAGATTGAATTCTCAATTTTTTAAACAGAACAAGTTGCTGTATCTCAATAAATACTTTTATCCATTAGTAAATGTTAGGGCTTCTGTAAATAATTTAATAAAATCAGAAAATCATACAGTAACTAATCCCAGTAAGATTTAATATATATATGAAATATCATTCTTTAGGTGAGTTGTAAACAAGCATCTTGACTGTAGTTGATCCAATCAATACTTTATTAAAATTTATATTTATTTATTTCAAAGATGATATGCAGGTTATATTAAATAGATAACATAATCACAATTTAAAGAACATCCAATGACCAGGAGTGAAGAGTTACGTGCAAAGCAGCAAGTCTTATATGTTTAAAAAGTATGCAGACAGCTTAAATACTTGGGAAAAGAAGACTCCCTGCATAATCTCATGAACTCTGGAAATTAAAGGAGAAGTGCAGTTCTCTAAGATTGAAGTAGAAGTAATTTAAAATGTAGTGGCGCTAAAAAGAATTAATTTAAAAAAAGATTAAAAAGTTAAATCAATACATATATACATACATGAGCAACAATCAATATACAAGAGAATTTACCTGAAAGCTTTGTGAAGCTGTTCGCTTTCCACAGGAACAACATACACATCTGCAGAGTATGGAATAACTTTCGATCGGCACACATTTAAATTACTTTTATCCACATGATTAGGACATGATGGAGAAATATCATTTTCTTCACTAGGGGAAAGGTCTTCGGTATCTTTTTCAAGCAGATGTTCCCAAGCATGATCCAAGGTTTCTAAACTATTTTCACCAAATAGTCCAGCATCAAATATTTCAGTAACAATTAGAGACACCCTGTTTAAAGTAATTAAAATTGAATGTCTAGGACAATAATTTTATATAATAGTTGCCATTTAAACAAAAAATTAACAAGATAATGTAACTACAAATATTCATAACATTTTAAAAATTATCAATGCAGACTCTCAGATAATTTTATTTAGTGCAATAGGGCACTGACTGAGTCTGATCTAGTTCTATGACTCAAAAGTCAATGCTTTTGCAAGTCTTTAATACAGTTGATGAAATTTCTTTATCTCTAAATCACATCTCTTTCTTAAGAAGAGTCTATCAATTACGCTCAAATCTGGTTTTATTCCGTTATATGAGGCCTAACACCTATCTTTTATGTGAGAAAGCATGTATGGCTTAGATTTAAATAAGATAATATTAATCAGTCCAAAAAAATACGTTAATAAATAATTATGAATGCATTGTGGAAAAATCAATACATATCACTAACAATTTTATTTATGAAATAAGGCAGAGCACAGTAATAAAAATAACTGTGAAACTAATGGCAACTTGTCCCATTGGGTTTACACAGATTCATAGCACCCTTGCAATTATTTCATTTTTTTTTTCTGAATCCTTGCCAACATTATTAAATTAAAATTTTAATGATATAATGAAATTAAAAGATGAAAAAAAAATTGCAAATCCTTTTCTGTGATTCGGTGCAAGAAATTTAATGTTCCACAAAATATCAACTATCCCTTTAACTGATCCTGTATGTGGTTCAAGAATAGCTTCAATCTGAGTTCAAAATTACTTAATCTGCATGAAAAAAAGATATATCAACGGGGGGGGGGCCGGGATGCTTCTCTGTCTCTACAGATCATTCTTATAATAAAGAAATCGAATATTGGAACACTTCCTCTATTTTTCTTTTCTTTCTTTTATTTTTAATCATTTTGCTTTTAACATTCATGAGAAAAAAGCATTTCCTATTACTACATATTACTTAAACATTTCTTATTTCTTTTGTTTTTAGACAAAGATAATTGTTCTACTGAGAGGGAAATAAAACATTTTCGACTACATCTTTAGATCTGTGCTCCAGTGTCAACACTCCAAATTTACGCATAGATATTAAATTCTTATCATTTAATACTGCTAAAATGAAGAAAATTTAACATCAGTCACTGAATATACGAATTTTGGCTCAACAAAACTTAGAAGACACTTCTGAAAATATCTTGCAGCACTGCTCTTATCCGAGTTGACGGGCTGCCACTAAATGAAACAGAATATCGAAATTTAAAAGACAAACTGATAAAAAATGCAAGTGAACATACTTTTCAGGTAAATCTTCACCAATAACCAAATCTGTAGAAAATTTTGGGAAAACCTGAATGGGTTTTTCATTCAACTTCACTACATTTTGTAAAACAGCAAACATGATTTCGCTAGCTTCACATGCATATACTTTCTCAGCACTGGCATCAGCAGCCATCATACTAAAAAAACATTTTTAAAAATGAATCCAGTAAATACTAAAACAGTACAACAAATACATTTATTTTATATATATTATTAAGGAGAAACTTATGTTTTACATACACTGAAAAATATGAATTAAAACATAAATATCAGAAGAAAATATATCAACTCTTTTTACTGTGGTGATTAATTCCTGTATTACTTTAATGAAATGTATAGCAATAAAGCCTTCAAGCACGTTTTTTTTCTTCTGTTCTTCGTATTAGTTACAAATTTTATGTTTATTTCCACACAAGCTGATATACCCAGCAATGCTCGGGAGGAAAATATTTTCATATCTTTTACAAATAAAAAATTAATTTAATTAATTGTCAAATTAAATTATTTTTCTTATGCTTCAGCGTTTGTAAGAAATTTGAAGTACTTATTTCATGACATATACTTGCAACATGACAAAAGTTACAATTTGCTTAAATGAAATAAACTGCTGACAGCTGCATGATGAAAACATCATACGCAAGAAAGTAAAAATATATTTGACAGAATGTCAACACATAGTAAATAAATACATTTTTAAAACTATATATACTTTCAATTTAGTACTTTGATGTAAAATATTATAATACAAAAAATCCTCTTAACAGCTGCAACCTTAAAATGAAAATATCAATTGCACCAAATAATTTTTAAAAAATGTCTAATTTTTACTAAAAATTATTAATAAGTTTTAAGGAGTGATACAAAATTTATTTAAACAATACAAGTAGCAAATTGGAGGCAAATAAATAAAATTATTTAAAATATCCACAGTATTTTCTATCAATAGAAATGGCAATATAGAATGCTGCAATGGAAACATAGTTTTTAAATAAAAAAAATAAATAAATATTTTGTGAAATTTCATGAAACCTTCACAAAAGCCTTTATGTTTCACAGTATTTTTGAGCAAAATTTGATAAAAATCTATTGAGTAGTTTGTATTTCTTTAACATACAAATTTTTCTGTATATCATTTTTATTTATATTGTTTTTCTTAACTCCATGGGAGTAAAAATTTTTATTTACTTTCATTACAAAGTTTCAATTACAAGCCAGATATATAGTATGTACTCTTTGAAAGCTCATTTATTGAATACACATATAAAAAATTACAATTTTTTTTTTTTTAAATTTTCAGCAAATCCAGAATTAAATTGGGAAAAGATTATGATGCAGCTACTAGAGAATAACTGAAATCAAAATCTTAGAAAATAATCATGTAAATTGCATAGTTGCTTTAATAAGATATAATTATAAACAAAATCTCAAACATTAACTTTTGTGTTTAAAAATCATTATTAAAAGTATTAGAAAATCACCCGTCATACCATGACGGGTGCAAATTGCCTCTTCATTCGAGAGATTCAATATATAATATAAAAGTAATATTCAACTTTATTCAAAAAACCTCTTGGTAAACAACATTTCGGGTGAAGTATTTTTCGTTGTTTAACAATTTTATTATAATTCAATAACCATGAAATTCTCAGCTTTTCAAACATAAGTCAAAAGTTAAAATTTCAAAGGAATTCTTTATTGAAATTCTAATCAAAACAAAGCACTTCTCTGCTTGTCAAACGTTGCCAAAAAATATTATCAAATTATATCATCACGATTGCAATAAATAATCAGATGCATTGTGGCATCTCCAAACTATATCACGTGCATAATATACCACTGACATAAATTACTACTTTCTATTAAAAAAAGAAATTAATTTGAAATATATTCATATAATTTAAAATTTCTCAAGAACTATTGATCATAGAAATTTTATGTCAATCAATTTAAAATTTCATTTCACTATTTTAGAGCTATTAAATTTGAAATTAGAACAACAATTACTCTTTTAAACTTAAAATTACTGAAATTTAGGTCCTCTAACAATGCAATAATGCTGTTTAACGTCTCGCAGTGCTATGGCGCGAGTTTTATTGTTGGCAACGTCAGAGTGTTACCAAGAGACAGATCTGGGATATTATATTAGTAATAAGAGATATGTACAAGAGATATATTTACCTAAGAATTCCAGTTCCAGCTCCAATATCCAAAACATGTTTGTAGCCCTCTTCAACTGCTCTCTTTATAGCTCTCTTGTAAGCAAGATTACGTTCTTTATCATTCAGCATTACAAAATGCCACCTTTCAACCAATGCATTCTTTAAATTTTCCATGCAGTATAGAGATGGGGTAAAAAAAGGATTGGCTTTGTAAGATTTCAGAAAATATGAAAGAGCACATTCAACATACCCCAAGCTAAAAAGAAATAACATTAAATGTTAATTTGACATACGAAAAAAGCAGTGAATCGGAATTAATTATTCTTTCTTAACCTGTTAATGCCCAAATTAATTTAAGGCATAGATTTCAATAAATTGCTATTAAATTATGTTTAAAATACCAAGATTAAGATAACTACAAAGTAAAATTAAATTTAGAGAAAAAAATTGGGGGGTCTTTTTCTATTTTTTTTGTAAAAAATTTGTAGAAATTCATTTTTGAAAACTTTTCTATGAAGATTTTTATCTATAGTAAAATATCAAAAAATAAAAATTATTTTCTAATTAACTGCATGATCTCAAAAATAAAATAAAGGAAATTTCAAAATTTCATTTTTACTTCAAAATTTGGCTAATTAGTTGCATATGTCTGCTGAAAACTGTTAGAATGAAACATTACATTATAACATTTACTACATAACATTTTACTACGTAATAACATTTAAATACACTGATATCAAAATGTTATAATGTAGATGTATCTATGATGCATTCACTGATTCTTATGTAAAACTTGTTAGTTTTTTAATAATAATTTTCATTAAGCAATTAAATGTCAATGAGTAAGACGTTTTAAGAAAAACTTATAAAGCTTTGTTGATTAGTTAAAGGATGGGTTCTAGTTAATAAAGACCTAGCAAGAGAGAATAGAGAGAGAGAAAGAGAGATAAAAGAAAAATTGGAAGTGTAGTAGATTTATTTATTTATTATTTTACAAATACAGCTTTTTTAAAAAGGCTGCTAAATTTTCAAGGTATTAATAGCATTCACCAAGTATTTTGACCAATAAAATCTCTCTCAAAAGAGAGAGTTTTAACAAAGATTTCAGCTGCCTGTCTAAAAACAAGTAAAATTACATCTAAGTGCAAATAAAGCTGAAAGAAAAAGTCTTTAGCAGCACCTAAAAACTGTAGCATTTTAAAATGCTGACAGTTTTTTGATGTGATACAGATAATCATTTGAATTTCAACTGAATCATTTAGTTATAAGATATACAGAGAAAGTATTACTGCTTTTACAAATAATGCTGATGTAATATAGGATAATTATTGCTTTGGAAAATGTGTATCTGGAAGATAATATAATAAACAAAATTTCTTTGCAAAAATATTTAGGCTAAGAATTTATGCAAGAACCAGACATCGCTTTGAAAATAATAAATTATAAATAATAACCGATTATTAGTCATGATTATATTTTATTATTGGGTGCAGTAGATAAGCAGACGATTTTTCTTCCCAGAAAGCAGCTACTTTAGTAAGTGAGAAGAAAGTGGAAACAGGTTTTATATGGTGAACAATCTGTATTTCTAGGTAACGGAATTATAAGAACAATAATGGTTACATTATCCTGCAGTATGCAGCCACTTGCCTCCAACAAGACCATATTGTGTTAATCATCCACTTTACTACTCACCAATGTACAAGTGATTAATGTTTTCCACCTTTTAAGCTCCCTGCAACCAAGTCTCACTTCATACAGTCCCTTGGTCCTGTCTCTAAGGAAACCACCCTCATTATCAAACTGCCGAGTTTGCTCATGTGTTTCAGACTCATTCATCATCATTTAACAGACTTATCTAATCTTTGATGGGGGATTCATCATTTATCAGGACTCGTAGCTATAACATCCAACACCAGACAATATTTAGTCCAAGGATTGAACATTTTCAGTCATCAAAAACATTAAATATGTGTAGAACTTTGTGGGTGAAATTAAAATTTTTCATGCATTTTTCAGGTATCTTCAGAAGTTCAGTTATTATCTCCAGATTTTTTTTCTATAATCTAGTGTTAGTTTCATGCTCTTTTTCTAAGTTCAACTAACGTGCTCTGTAACTAGAAAGACATGGCTATGTTATTTGTGTGTCTCTTATTCTTTTACATTTTTAGTGCATGTTCGTGTTCTTTTATTTTTCAATTCATTTACGAATTTTTAAAAATGTAAATATTTAATATTTTTATTAGCTTGTATTATGCAAGATATATGTACATTGCTCCATTTCCTGACATTGTACATAACCATTATTGCGTTGTAGCACACTATTAATGTAAATCCACAAGGCAACAATGTAGTTATAATATAACCATGCATTTTCATTTTGTATCTCAATAAAATATCTTGAAGTGCATCATCTGGTATAGGATCTTTGTAAGGCTCTGTGTCAGATTTGGTGTGTTTTTTCAGTCTCGTATCCTCCCAACTATTCAGTAATCTTCAGGGTTATAGTCAGAAATGTTTAAGGCAGGATTCTATCAAGAAGTATACATTTGAATCTAATACATTTCTCAGGAAGTGGACATTTTGTGCCTCATATACGCACATTATTTCTAAACATTCAAAAATTGCATATATTATGCTTTCATTTCATACTTATTTCATTTTGTGGTAAATAAATTTGTATACCCGATGGCATATTTAAATTCAATTATTTTGTTTCTTACCGAAATAAAGTAGTGCCAAGACCATGCAACACATGAGAATCATGAGGCAAAACATCCAAGGCCTGTTCATAACACATCAAGACTTCGTTAACTTGCTTTTCTTTTTCAAGTTTCTCAGATAATTTTTCTAAAAAAAAAATGTTCTCCATTAATGACAAATAATAAAACAATTATCAATCATGAAAAATCAACATGAGTATACAAAATTTGATTTGGATTATTCATAGCATATGAACTATTTCCATAAAATTAAAGAGTAAATATATAGGGGTTTTTTCCTTACTATATAACTTTATCTGCAAGAAAGCTGAATAATTTTAAAATTTGTTTTAGAAAAATTTAACAGTGAAAATAAAGAAAATGGTATTTTGCAGTTATCTTGAAAGCAGTAAAAATTCTGGCTAAATTCAACAAATACAGCAACCTTATGCCACAAAACATCACAGAATTACTTGAATAAGCTTGTTATAATTAGCACATCAATGTACATTTTAGTACAATTAGAAACACATTATTTTGTGCCAATATTTATTGCTGGTGACAACTTCAATCTAGCTAACAGTAAAGTAACATGCAAATACAGGGTGTCTGAGAACTGTTGGACACATTTCAAAAATTAATTTTAAAAAAACTAATAATGTTTTAACTACGAATTTTTTTTTTAATGAGAGAGCATTTTAAAAAGTTTATTTCAGATAGGTAATACACCATTTCAGTGGTCCAGGGGGTTGTAAATTACTGGCAATCAAAAATTTGTTTAGACCCATTATCTACAAAAATATTAAAACTGGATGAAAAATAAAAGCATGTATTTGTAGGGAATTTTTAGCTCTTTAATTTGTTAATTCACATGTAGTGTGAAAACTGAAGAGTTTGCACAGAAAAGTTTTCAAGAAAAATTAAAAAAAGAAAACAGAAAACGCGCATCAGCTTCTGCTGATCGGTAGCCATTGCAAATGGAAATCTGTCACCAGTGACTGAAACTGAACTATCTAATTAGATGACCCCTTCTCTGCTAAAGAAGGGACCCTCTGGTCCACCAAAATGGTGTTACATATCAGAAAAAACTTTTTTAAATGCTCTCTCATTTAAAAAAGATTCATAGTTGAAACATTATTAAGTTTTTTTTTATTATTAATTTTTTAAATGTGTCCAACAATTCTCAGACACCCTGTAAAACAAAGGCAGAAGAAATAGAATTTTATAAGTTCGTATTTAAAGCTAATAATTGTAAAAATAAACTTTTCCATGCAATATACCATTTTTAATTATAAACAGTACAAAAACTTTTGGAAAATTTAAAAATTAAGAAAAAAAAAATGCATGCAGTTATGAATTATAAGGAATTCTAGCCAATATTTACCCAAAGTAAATAAAAAAGCATTTAATAATTCTCCTTTTACAGACGGCTCAACAGTCAATGCTACAATAAAGTGGGCAAATGCTCGACTATATTCACGTTCATTTAAGCAGCTCAGAGCACGACTTTTACAGCGCTGCAAAAGCAGCTGTCGTCCTTGATTCCAATCTTCAGTAGAACTCTCCATGGTTACCTATAATATTAATTGTAAAAGATAAACAAAAAAAATGTCACTTTATACTTAATTTTAAGTCATACTGCAAAATAAGGAAATAATGTGGAGAATAACTTTTAATGATGATTATATAAAAAATGTAGAAATTCTAACTTCTGTCAGATACATACAGATAGTGAAAATATTGATTATAGAAATTAAAGAATTTCTATAATTCAATAATTAGAGTAATTAAATAATTTATATAATCTTCAGCTAGAATATTTAACACAAATTTTAATTATTTATTTAAGGTAATTGGTCTGTATAATTTTTGAACGAAAGCAATAATAATCAAGGGTGGATCCAGGGGGCTCAAGCCCCCCCCCCCCCCCACATACACACACTGGTCTTCAATCATAGACTGTCCAGAATTCTATGTATTGATTTTTTAAAACTTTTCTTATCTAGACTTTCCAAATATTAATTGTAATATAGTAACAAGTCATACCCAAATGCGTATTAAAAGAGTAAAGGGGGGCTCCTAAGCCATCATGACCGAATCTTCACCGTAAAATGTGAGTTCCTACGTCCTGCAATTCTCCATCACTGATTTTAAAACATTGTACCTGTATTAACTCCACATCTGTTGCATTTTACGAATTATGCTTAACTTTAGACACAAGTGTATCTGACAATGTTAATAGCGAAATGAAGGTTCCTAGAACATGTGGCAAGGAAACAACAGAGAAAATATTCCTTCAAGCAATGCTGAAGAATATTTAAAACTAGTGATATTTCAACCTATAGTTGATTATTTTATTTTCTAACTTGAGTTACGGTTTTACCCAGACTTTCATGGAATTTTACCTCTGGAAGGTCTTATACCATCAAAGAATGCAATCCACAACGACATGCAGCTTTGAAGTGTTTTTTTTTTTTTTTTTAAGTTCGGGGTTTCAATTAAAATCAGAACTCTAAATATGGCAAGGAAAATATGAAAGTGTGGTTAGGCTGACATTTTGTAAGAAAAAGTCAAAGAGTTTGGCCATGACTAATTGGTAATCTTGTGAAGAGGCCAAAACGTTTTGAGTAAAAAAATTGAAATGAAACCATTTTAGTTGACTATATAGCATTTTTTTCAAAGTTAAAGGTACAAAAAATAGTTTTTCCATAGTGTCCTTCACATATTCCTAGATCCATCCTTGTATATTTAACAAATTAAATTTAAGGAACTAAAATTAAACCAATCAAAATTTAAATTAAAATTTATTTAATGAAATAATTTTAATTAGTGAAATTTAATCGATTAAAATTTAAATTTGATTAATAAAAATTCATTCATTTCAAATTAATAATTGATTCAATTAAGTAATTCTTAATTTTTACAAAACACTGAACTACTACAACAAAATCAAACTAAAAATTCCCTTTAATCTGTTCTTTTTATCTATAAAAATAATGTGAATAGCATCCAAAAAAGTATCTGGAAAAATACAATACACTTTTTATATAAAATAAATATTTAGACATAATAAAAAATAAACGAGTCATTTTAACAGCAAGTATTTTTGTGAAATTAAAAAAAAAAATGAAATATTTTAATAATTTAATCCAAATCAGCTTTTAATATTAAACATATTTCATCTTATCATCAAGCAAATTTGCTTTAATATATATATACACAGATTAAATGCTTTTTAAAAAGCTTTTCCAAAAAAATAATTTAATGAATTATATATATATAAATTGTTATTAATTTTAATTATTCTTTTAACCACACATTTATGAAAAAAATGGGACTCAAACATAAAATGCTCGTGAAAACACTAGTATAAATAATAAAATTTTCTTGGAATGTCTAAAATATTTGATTAAAGATATAAATTTTAAAGTAAAAATAGAGATTAAAGAATAAAAGTCAATTTACAATTATAAATATTGATAAAAATTTAAGGACATGTACAAGATGGTTCAATAACCCCTGAACTCATGCAGCAGGTTTTTGGTATAGTAATCTTGAACAGACTCTTGGAATTAATAATTTACTGAAATGTAAGAAAAACGACCTTAATAAAAGAAATATAGATAAGTATATACTACATACAAGTATATTACAGCACTAATGAGTTTTTTATACAAATTATTTCAACTTATAAAGTACACAAAAACAATATGCTTACAAAGATAAAATCTCGTATATTGTTGTTAGTTTAATTCAAAGCTTAAAGTTAATAAATCAACTAGAAAAAGACAATTAAGTATAAGCGAACCTTTGAAAAGGGTGCTTTTGGTTGAATTAAGATAAAAGAATAGATAAAAAAGATATTATATAAATAAGCTGAAGCAATTCTGCATTTTTGAAAATTTTTTTATTCTTTCACGTCTCTTTACATCTTAAATAGCTTCCACTTTTAAATTTGTAGTTCAATATAACTATTGAATCTCATACGCAACATTATAATGAACAATTTAAAAGCGAAATTTTTAATCCGAAAATAATTCTTGTAATATTAATCACTGGCAAGTGAAAAAAAAAACCATTTAAATTTTTCACTATTGGAGGCCATAGTTTGCATTAAGGTTACTCCATTTAAGCATTTTACAAATAATTTTTAACCGGTGAACTTAAAAATCTAAAATTTGTATTGTGATATTTAACATTACAACTCAAAACCTAATACACATTCTCAGAATAAATCCAAAAGTTAATAAATCTATTCAAAAATAAAACAAACCTTATTCTTGTTTTCGTAAATTTTCCCTCTTTTCTTTTTTACTTCCAAAGTATTGCCACTCAGTTGGAGTATTTTACCTAAAACTAATAGAATATGCACAAATTTATGTGTGCCACTAAGTCAGCACAACGGTTAAGGTATGTGACTACCCTAAATTCCTCGTTTTACAGAAAATTTTCGAAATTTGTTTTATTTGTTTATTTTGTAGTCCATACATTTAGGTATCTAAAAATGCTTTATTTTTGTTTCTGCTATAATTACAAATAAAGTTATAGCATAAATAATAACCGGAAGTGACAATTCTGATACCGGAAGTGGCAATTAAAAGAGCCTTAAAAATACAAACAATTAGTTTGAACAACTATATTTAAATTCTCAAGCAATATATTGTCTAAAAACATAGATTTAAGCTTCCATTTCTTATTTTTATTGTTTTATTGGTTTTTGGCGACGCTTTTTTAAAAAAAGTACAACACAACAGTAATTACAACAATAAAAATTACTTTTTGGCGCTCAAATTGCTGTTTTATAATTTAATTCCATTTATTTTGAACTGTTACCTGTTCTCATGTGTTTTGAAATGTAAATTTATCCACAGATGCTTAAAAATTACATGAAAATTGACAAAAAGCTAATTCAGATATCGAGACGCCACTAACTATCTACTATACAAAATTATTCAGAAAAAATCTGAAAAGCTGAAAGAGCACAAAAGTCGTTTAAAATCAAGTAAAAGAGGGTTTGACTTGTAAATATGGCGAGTTTTAAGATTCTAAGATGTGTACAAAATTTTTTGCACTCTATGAAAATCTTTAAAAGCGTTTTCTGAGAAATTGGAATTTTCGATATTTTTCTACGCGGCAAACATAATTTTGGAAAATGTTTTTAAGATATTAAAATGAAATTTGGCCAAAATGTTTTATTTGTTTCAAAAGTAATTACTTTAAAATGGGACAAAGTAGTTATTATTGTTCAACAAACACTGACTGTTTTTTAGATTTAATTTTGTTTATAAACGTTAAAATTTCAACATTAAGAAAAAGGCGATATAGTTTTCTTTAAAGTGAGAGTGATATATTTAGTAAAAAGATGGAAAATGTTTCAAAAATTTTTTTTATAATAAAGTTATTTTTTTCACAAATTATCATTGATTTATTGAATTAATAAAAAAGAATTACGGTCTAGGAAATGCTATTAAAAATCGGATGTTTTTTAAAACAGAGACAAAGATAATTATCTCTTTATTGTGCTATCTTTGCAGGAAGCTTGTTTTGCAAAATTGCAGCAAGTTTGATTTGCAAGGAGGTGGCGCTATTTGTCACATCGAACTTGCTACAAGTTCGATTCAAGTTTGACGCGTCAAATTTTTCCATGACAAGTCAAAATCAAACTTGCTGCAAACTTACGTGCTATCTGGGATAAGATATAATTATCTCTGTCTCTGTTTTAAAAAAAACATCCGATTTTTAATAGCATCTCCTAGACCGTCCTTCTTTTTATTAATTCAATAAATCAACGATAATTTGTGAAATATAACATTTTTATAAAAAAAAATTTTGAAACATTTTCCATCTTTTTACAAAATATAGAACTCGCACTTTAAAGAAAACTATATCGCCTTTTTCTTAATGTTGAAATTTTAACGTTTCCCAGATAGCACGTAAGTTTGCAGCAAGTTTGATTTTGACTTGATATTACCTTGTCATAGCAAATTTGACGCGTCAAATTTGAAGCGAACTTGTAGCAAATTCACCGTCACTACTAGCGCCACCTTCCTTGCATTGCAAGCCTGCTGCAAGTTCACCGTGACAAATAGCGCCACCTCCTTTGCAATGCAAATTTGCAAAACAAGCTTGATGCAAAGATAGCACAAAGAGATAATTATCTTTGTCTTTGTTTTAAAAAAAGCATCCGATTTTTAATAGCATCTCCTAGACCGTCCTTCTTTTTATTAATTCAATAAATCAATGATAATTTGTAAAAAAACTAACTTTTTTTATAAAAAAAAATTTGAAACATTTTCCATCTTTTTACTAAAAGTTTTTACTTTAAAGAAAACTATATCGCCTTTTTTTTAATGTTGAAATTTTAACATTTATAAACAAAATTAAACCGAAAAAACAGTCAATGTTTGTTGAAAAATAATAACTTATACATTTTGTCCCATTTTAAAGTAATTACTTTTGAACTCTAATTTCATAATTTATTCTACTAGCAAAACGTAGTTATTAGCGAAAATCGCTCTCTCTTTGACTTCAAATCATATTCTCAACTCAAAAAATTAATGAAATCAAGAAAATAATTTAAAATAAACCGTATACGAATCGAATCGAACTATGTATTAGCAAAATCTATCTCCTCCTCGCAGAGTTTAACTGGCCGAACGGTTAGTGCGTCTGCTTCGGAACCGTAGATCGCGAGTTCTATCCCGGGTTGTGTTCGTACTCTGTTTTTGCTATAATGTGCAATGAGTTTGCAATGCAAGCTTGCGGTAAACTTGCTGCAAGTTCGTCCCATGGTGACTTCGAAGCTTGTGTTAACTTGCTGCAAACTTGATTCACACTTGCACTCTTGTCGTGTCAAATTTGCTGTAAGCTTTCAGATTTGCAGTGCAAGTCTGCTGCAAATTTGCTGCAAACTAAAATTGCTTTCTGGGTTATAAACTAAATTAAACCTAAAAAACAGTCAATGTTTGTTGAAAAATAATAACTTACATTTTGTCCCATTTTAAACCCACTCTTGAACCCTAATTTCATAATTTATTCTACTAGCGAAACGTAGTTAGTAGCGAAAATCGCTCTCTCTTTGATTTCAAATCATGTTCTCAACACAAAATTTAAAAATTAATGAAATCGAGAAAAAGAGTTTAAAATAAATCGTATGCGCAATCTATTAGCATAATTTATCGTCTCCTCTCGGAATCTAGCTGGCCGAATGGTTTAGAGCGGCAGGTTAGCAAGCGATAGGTCGCGAGTTCTAATTCGAGGCTGTGTTCGTACTCTGTTTTTGCTATAGTTTGCAATGAGTTTGACGTGACAAGCTTGCTGCAAGTTCGTCGCGTGGTGACTTCGAAGCTTGCATTAACGTGCTGCAAGCTTGTTCCAAACTTGCACTCTCATCGCGTCAAATTTGTTGCAAGCTTGCAGATTTTGCAGAGCAAGATTGCTGCAACCTGCAAACTGAAATTGCTATCTGGGTTTGAATGTAAATATTCTGTTTCCTTGTAAATAATTGTACCTTTGTCCGTATATATTCAATGTTATGCGTTTGAATAAAAAGGTTAAAATCTACAATTAAGACTACATTTACAACATATGGCGTCCGAGGACAAGACTTGCTTATTCTGATGATTCAACGGAATTTGGTAAACAAGGTACGAAATTATTTTATACGATATTAGTTGCTTTCTTTACGTATTTTAAGAAATGGAAGCATTTAAATTGAACATAAAACTTTGCGCGCGACATTTATGAATACTGCGAAAGCTATTGATGAGGAAATTACGAAATCGCAAGTAGATGTGATTCTGGAACGGATTCCGAGACTAGCACTTTTGGACGATTTCACACCGGAAAGCAGTGGCGAATCCAGGATTTCGCTCGGGGGGGAGGGGGCTGAGGTTTAAAAAAATTTTTTGCGACGAATGTCAAACCTTATAGTTTATATAAACCAAAACATTTTAACTCTACAGACTTTACTCACCTGACAATAAGAATCATAAAGAACACTAGATGTTTTTGACCGCGTCAATGTTACAAATACGAGTGGAATGACTACAAAAATAGGAAAATTTTCGAGCCTGTCAAAAGCCAGAAAGAAATGTGACTTTTTAAAGCGAGATTAAGAAAAAAAAACATCTGTAGTGATTTGAAATAGAATAAAGACTTCTGGTCTTTCTCTGGGGGGCTGCAGCCCGATAGCCCCCCCGGATTCGCCACTGCTGGAAAAGGGTGTCAGGCAATGAGTCATATGAGCTCATTTCCGGAGTTCTTTGTTAGATCACGCTCAGTAAAATGTAAGCATCACCATTCCATTCTTCACTTTCCACCTATTTTGATGATAATAACTCCTCTCTGCGAATGCGCAAAAGCGCGGAAGGTTTCCGAATCCTTCGCTAAACAATAAGCTTCGTGAATTGAATTCTCAACCGGCTGATAAAATTCAACGCTTAGAAACAATACAATAATTTATTTTTGAACTGTTGCTAGATGAAAACCAAGAAAAAGAGTATTCTAAAGATTTTAATGAGGCCGAAATTTATAGGGAAAAGTATTTATCTTTGAAATCGAAACTTGAAAATTTCGAAACTAATTCAGAGTCCCGATCGGTCAAATCAACTTGTGACCAAAAGTATCACTTTCCTAAGCTAGAACTGAAGAAATTTAATGGCGATATTAAAAATTTCTGGGATTCTGGAGTCAGTTTTCTAGAATGCATGAAGATGAAGAGATGCCATCTGAAGACAAATTCCAGTATTTGATTTAGGAGATTACTCCTGGAACTCGAGCTGCCAGTCTGATAGAAAGTTTCCCACCTACGGCTCAAAATTATCCTAAAGCTATCCCAGATAGCAATTTTAGTTTGCAGCAAAGTTGCAGCAATCTTGCTCTGCAAAATCTGCAAGCTTGCAACAAATTTGACGCGATGAGAGTGCAAGTTTGGAACAAGCTTGCAGCACGAACCTCGAATTAGAACTCGCGACCTATCGCTTGCTAACCTGCCGCGCTAAACCACTCGGCCAGATAGACACCGAGAGGAGACGATAAATTATGCTAATAGATCGCGTATACGATTTATTTTAAACTCTTTTTCTCGATTTCATTAATTTTTAAAATTTTGTGTTGAGAATATGATTTGAAATCTAAGAGAGAACGATTTTCGCTAATAACTACGTTTCGCTAGTAGAATAAATTATAAAATTAGGGTTCAAAAGTGGGTTTAAAATGGGACAAAATGAAACTTATTATTTTTCAACAAACATTGACTGTTTTTTAGGTTTAAGTTAGTTTATAAATGTTAAAATTTCAACACTAAGAAAAAGGCGATATAGTTTTTTTTTAAAGTGCGGGTTCTATATTTTGTAAAAAGATGGAAAATGTTTCAAAATTTTTTTATAAAAAAGTTAGTTTTTCAGAAATTATCATTGATTTATTGAATTATTTAAAAGAAGGACGGTCTAGGAGATGCTATTGAAAATCGGATGTTTTTTTTAAAACAGTGACAAAGATAATCTCTTATATATATAAGAGATATCTATCATCTTTGCAACAAACTTGTTTTGCAAACGTGCTTTGAATTTGTCATGACACCTTCACAGCAAACTTGCATTGCAAGGAGGGGTGGCGCTAGTTGTCTATTTTCGCCGTGGCGAACTGGTGGCAAACTCGTTTTGCAAGTGAGGGTGACGATTCTGCATTGTTAGTTTGCAGCAGTTTCGCTTCAAGTTTGACGCGTCAAATTTGCCATGACAAGATAACATCAAGTAAAAATCAAACTTGCTGCAAACGTACGTGCTATCTGGGATTGAGTTACCCAAGGAAAGATTTGGCAGAGGAGATTTGCTGGTACAAGTTTACGTGAGGGAATTACTTAAGATGGTAATGAAAAATACTGTCAGTGGACGAAAATGTGCGGATTTAACAGCTTTGAACGATCAAATAAAGTCACATCTACGAGCATTAGATACATTGGGTTGGTCTAACGAAAAGTTTGCTGATTTCTTATCACCTCTGGTGGAATCATGTCATCCCGAAGATGTTTTGAGAACTTGGGAGAGGCATAGAGCGTCCAGCATTTTAAATAATGACGCCGAGCTTCCTGAAAATAGTCAAAGATCTCTAGAAAATCTTTTGGCCTTTTTGAGGCAGGAAATTAATGGTGAAGAAATGATAAATTTGGCACAATCTGGATTTGAGTGCTAAGATAAAGGTAAAAGAGAAGTAGTTAATTCCGAGATGGCTGAGATTCCTTCTGCTCCGCTCTTATATCTGCTACACAAGGAAGAATTAAATGTGTAATAATTTTTGCAATAATTTTGTAATAATTTTCACCCTAGCCAAGATTGTGGTATAGCTGGAACGATGGCTAGATAGGAAAAGAAGACAGCTGTCTTACGGAAAGGACGTTGTCTAAGTTGCCTAAAAAACGAACACATGGACAAAAGATGTCACAGGTGTGTCATTTTTTTAAATTGACATTACGCGATCTTATATCCCGAATTGCCTAACACTATTAAGAATATCTATCCTAAGCAGGATAAGAAGGAAGAGAATACGTCCACACTATTTACTATTCAGTCCTCTCCAAAAACGATTTATTTGAAAATACTTGTTGTACGAAGGAGAATGAAGAACGAAGTTAATATGTACGTGCTTTATTGGACGACGGTTCTCATCGTTCTTACATAGAAAAGGACTTGGCAAGAGACTTCCACCTTCAGGGAAGGAAACATTATCTCAAGGATTGTTTGTAGGAAAGCAAACTCCTGAAGCTGAACATTATCGTTACTCTATAAACGTTGAGAGAATCGATGGAAAGTTTTCATGTCAAGTGTCTATGCTAGATCAGCCAAAAATCTGCGCAACACTTCCAAGGATCCGTGACAAGCATTTGCTGACTGAACTTGAAAACCTTGGTATGTATTGTCTTAATTGATATTGGAGAAGAAACTCCTCCCATAAGATTGCTGCTTGGGGCTGATGTACTTGGAAGAAGCCTGTCGGGAAGAATCGAAGTGCTAAAATCAAGTATATCCGCTATAGAAACAAACTTTGGTAGGAGTGTTTGGGGAAGTGAGAAGAAGACAATCGTAGGTATGGTAATTCTCTGCTTTCAGAACTTTGAAATACCAAAGATTTGGGAATTAGAAAAATTAGGTATTGTTGATCCCACAAAACGTAAAACTACAAAGTTGTTAGAAGACGAGACTCTAGCCCATTTTCAAGAAATAGTTGAAAAAACAGATCACAGGTACGAAGCTGCCTTACCTCGGTTGGCTAGCCACCCACCTGTGTATGTTGTTGCTGAATCTAGACTGTGTTCAGTAACAAAACGTCCATTGAAAGAAAATATCTTTGAAGTATACGATGACGTTTTGCGACAGTGCGATGGTATAATAGAAACTATAACGAAGGACGAAATTTCGAAGCTGTTGTGATTTTGAGGTGGCAGGCCGCGTATTTTGGATGAATGAATTGGCGGAACTTTATAAACACCTTTTTATTCTACATTTAGCACACACATTCATAATACTTTAGCTGATATATACATATTTACAACATGACATAGAAGATTTGATATATCGCCATATTGATAGCTTAATAGATTCGATAATAATAATGTTAATGTTGCCAGTTCTAAATTGCTAATAAAAGAAAGATTAAAGATAGTCTAGATGTTCAATTCAGTTCTTATAGGAAGAATATAATAGAAGCCAAGCCATTACCTTCCACATAGGCCAATCATGAAGCGCTACAACTAAAGTTCGCCCAGTATTTAATGCCTCCTTCAAACAACCGGGTTAAGCCTCTCTAAATTGCTTAAGTGTTGAACCAAGCCTTTCAGAGCAGATTTCCCCACTTCTGTTAAGATTTCGTTCTGGTGCCATAGGAGTTATTGTTGATATTAAACAAGCTTTCTTACAATTGAGTGTCAGACCTGAGGATCGTGATTTTTTGAGATTCTTGTGGTGGAATATCAAAGATCGATCGAAGTTAGAATTCTTTAGACATTGTCGAGTCGTCTTTGGGGTGACTTCGAGCCCATTTCTCTTGAATGATAGTCTTGATTCGTCACCACCTTAATTCAACTGAATATCAATTTGAATCTCTTCAGACGACTGCCGAGAAACTTAAGCGAGGTTTCTATGTAAACAATTTAACAACCAGTGTTGAAAGCCAAGAACAATTAGTGCAATTCAAGACGCAAATTGTGGAAATAATGAATGCTGCGAATTTTGAATTAAGATGTTGGGCTCACACCGGAGTTTAAGATCAGGAAAATCAAAGAGTACTTGGCATTAAGTGGGACACAGAAACCGATGAGCTATACTTCGTTAGTCCTCAAGTTGAGATTGGATTCAGTGAAATTGTTTCAAAGAGAAAATTACTTTCCATTGTTAACAGTATATATGATCCTATTGGTTTCACTTCACCTGCTACACTATTACCGAAACTTCTACTCCAAGAAGCTTGGAGTATTAAATTGGATTGGGACTAGGAGTTGACATGAGATATACAATTGCATTATCAGCGATGGGCTAAACATTTAGACCTTGTCGAAAAATTCAGAATTTCTCATAGGATACTGCGTGGAAGTGCAGAAAAGGCCACCTTGCACATATTTACAGATGCTTCGGCTTATGATTATGCTTGTTGTGCCTTGCTTCGATGCGAAGAAGAGAAAGAAGGGAAAGTCTCACTGGTTTTAGCAAAAGCTAGAGTGGCTCTTGTTAAGAGGCCAACAATTTCACGACTTGAGCTTTTAGGAGCTGCCTTTGCGGCTAGAATTGCTTTGACAATATTAGAAGCTTTGAATTTTCCTTTGAAGATGTATTTTTGGACAGATTCCATGATAGTTTTGGGATGGATTACTATCACAGAACCCTGGAATACATTTGTGGGTAACGGAGTTAAAGAAATACGAGAACTGACAAATGTAGAAGATTGGCGATTTGTCCCTGGAGGTATCAATCCAGCAGACTTACCTTCCCGCTCATGTGATTGGTCTGAACTTTTACGGAGTCGATGGTGGGAGGGTCCGAAATGGCTCTACGAATGCCCAGAATTTTGGCCATACAAAGAGTTAACCCTCCCTGAAGAAGCAATGATAAAACGACGAAAGACTGTCGTCGTTAACCTAAACATCGAACCCAAAGTAAATTTTGGAAATAGATTTTTATACTTTTCCAGTTATCCAAGGATTATCCGCATGACTGCTTGGATATGAGATTTTGCCAGAATATCAGAGCGAATTCTTACAAGTTGACAAAGGAACTGTCGTACGAAGAAATCCAAAGGGCCGAGGAAACTCTAATACGAATAATCCAATAAGAATGGCCATTGCATAAACGGGAGAAGTACACCTAGATAATACAGTTTTACTAAGAAAATAAAATATTGAAGGATCGATCAAGGCTAATTCTTGGACAAGATCCAGAGGACTTTGTAAGACCCATCGTTCTTCCAGATCATCCAATTGTCAGAAGACTCATAGATTATGCTCATAAAACACTTCATAATGCTGGAGTACAGACTACCCTGTCTCAACTCCGTGAACGATTTTGGACTCCTCTGGGCCGGAGGGTTGTTAAAGAAGTTTTACAAAAGTGTGTGACATGTTTTAGGTATACATCAAAGCCAGTAGTGCCAGTTGTTCCTGCTCCGCTTCCTGTCGACAGGATCAATTGTGTGGCGGCATTTGAAGTGACTGGAGCTGATCTAGCAGATCCTATCTACTTGAAAGGAGGTGAGAAAGCATGGATCGTGATTTTTACGTGTGCAGTTTACCTCGCTATTCACTTAGAATTAGTGGCTTCTCTGTCTACCGAAGCCTTTATGGAAGATATGCAGCGTTTTTTTTGCTAGAAGAGGGGGTAGTTCTATTATGTACACTGATATCGGAACTAATTTTTTGGGAATGTCAAGAGGTCTCGACACTCTCAACTGACAAGAAATTATAGCTGAATGTACTATACAAAAGATCAAATGGCATTTCAATCCTCTAGCTGCGCCATGGTATGGAGGTTGGGGGGAAAGAATGATCTGCATCATTAAACAACTTCTAAGGAAAGTCTTAGACGTGCTTGTGTGACGTACGAGGAAATGGTGATTTTTCTATGCGAATGTGAAAGCTTAGTCAATGGACGTCCACTTACATACCTTTATGATGATCCAAATGAGTTGTTGAGGGCTATTATACCTTCAGACTTCATACAAGACATAGAAGGAAATGAAATTGTTGACTTGGAAATTGTAGATGGTAAACATCTACGTAAACGAATTCGTTACATTCAGAGCTTACGTTATCAATTACGCCAACGATTCTAAAAGGAATATTTGGCAGAACTTATGCGAAATAAAAAGTTACCTTCGAAAAGACATAACCTGTCACCTGGGGATGTTGTTCTCGTTGGCTCAGACAACACGAAATGTTTAAACTGTCCTTTGGGACGTGTCATTGAACTGTTTCAAGACAAAGGAAACACCGAACGAGTAGCCAAATTACGTGCGGCCAATGGGGAAATCATTCGCCCAATTCAACGAATCTACCTCTTAGAAATTAGTTCGACTGAAATTTCGAAGAGCGTACCTGAAAATATTGAAAGTGTTTCCGACATTACTGATAACTGCCTGCACACTGTGTCGAACGAGCGTTCTTCACAAGCTGATGCACATCAGAAAGAACAATCGCAGACTGTAAAGAAAATACGTTGTGGTCGAAGAATTGTTCCTGTGAAACGATTGGACTTATAGACTGTATTAATAACCTTAATTTTATATGTCTTTAGAATAACATGTTGTTTTTGTAATTCACTTTATTGTTAGTGACATTTTGTACTGCTCGTGAACAAGTTTGTCCGAAATACAAAAGGTGGGAGGATGTTGCCAATGGCTTTATATTATCCACTTCAGGTTTTAGTTTATTTGATCATGGTTCATCTTTTGGTAAATTAGTTAAGTTTATGGCAACTAGTTTTCTGTTTAGTTTAATGTTTGAAAAAGGAATTCCAAATACGGACCGTTTTCGCTATATCTTTGAATGTAAATATTCTGTTTCCTTGTAAATAATTGTGCTTTTGTCCATAAATTTTTCAAAGTTATGCGTTTGAATAAAAGGTTAAAATCTACGACTAAGACTACGTTTACAACAGTTGTAGGGCTCAATGTTTACTTAAAATAAGAGCCTAATTTAGTGGAAAGGTGGCCAAAATTATTCTTTATCGCTCTTTTTATCGACATCCAAGATTTGCTTGGCGGTTAAATTTGAAACCAAACGATTTGGATAGTCACTGGTGGTTAAATTCTAAACCAAACGATTTAGATAATTACAATAGTTCGATTTCGAATTTTAATGCTTTAAGAGCTTTTTTAACCGATTTAAGAAGAAAGGATTACACAAACTGAAAGAACACGGAATTCAACGTTTTGTTTACTAAAGAAAGAACTTATTCGAACTTGGCGCTTGATACAGTTGCCAAATAGATTTGGCGATTTCTGAAATCGGAAGGTTACCGGAAAACTGTCTATGAATCCAAAATAAACAAACGAGTAAACTCGTTCGCAGGGATGACGAATATTTGACGAACTGTTCATCTTTACATAACATCCAAAAATTTCAAATACCAGTGATGCTACTGTGACAGAGAGATGTGATTCGATTATCGATATGAACATAACACGGCGATTATTTTTCGATTGCAGCTCTTGAATCACGATAGAACGCATCTATCGATTCGGTATGTCCAATCCTGCTGAAACTCGAAAGCAGAAATTTATTGATGCTTAGGGAAACATGCTTGATTGCAATTTCAACACAAATCGCTTGCTGATTCACTTTCCAAGAAAACACCCCCCAAACAGTCGCAACACTACCCAATTACCACATACGACAAAACTCATCCCCCGAAGCTATAACAGGTGTACTTCCGATAGCATGACTAAAGAAAGGGGTGGTCCCGCTTCAAGACAATAAACACGTCCCTCTTAAGTCACATCAGCGGTGTAAGGAAATGCGCCCAGAATACCGTCAATTCACAAAGGGGAAAGGAGAATTCTGTGAATGACTTGAAAAGTGAAGGCAGCTGTTCAGGGGTGTTGAGGAGCCTGAACATCATTCCCACACTGCTTATTCTTTTAGGAGAAATAAATTTAAAAAAAATTAAGATGACTCAAATATTCCATTGCTTAAAGCAGTGGGTTGTTTCTTATCCTTACCTCGAAAATATGATTAATATTTAAAATTAATAAAAGTAGTCCGGGAGAGAGTTAAAAACATTAAGGGTATAAATCTTTAAATCCATTTTAATGTTTAATTCTTAAAATCCATGATATTTTCTATAGTACTTAACCATGTCGTGATTTTACGTTGAAATTATTTAATTTCAGTATAACCTCTGCATTAACATAAAATTTAAAAATTATTCTTTAATATTTTGATAACATTAATATAAGCTATGAAATAATAACTGCAAAATATGCAATGTCTGATTTTTGACATTTTACTATTTCTTGATTCCTATACCTAGATAAAATAATTTTATATTTTTATTGCAAAAAATATTTTATTGTGATGTGACTCCGTGCTTACCTTCCATATCACCCGCTCCATCCTGAACCTGCCTTCTAAGTCAAGCCACTTCTCATAGACGTACTCGTGTGGCCCCTTCCCGGTGAATACATGAGCATTATAAAAACCCACAATTTTTCACGTGTGATATTTTAACGAATATAGTAGAACGATGTTTTTATAATGACATCATTGGTCATATCATTTCAGCAATTTAACTTTTTCATAAAAAGGAGAGATAAGGAAAGTTTTATCATTATCAAATCACGTTAAGATAAATTTATAAAACATGAAACTATATGTGTTGATTAAATCTTTCGACGAACGAAAATAGAGAGCCCTTGATATAAATACCATGGACAAAATATTACGAGATCAGCATTTACAGCTATGAGTGTCGGACTTGTTGCGAAGTCTTCAGATCAGTGTGCATCGTTTGTTTCTAAATTTGGAATGGGCCACAAACGAGACATTAATGACTAACAAAAAGAAGCCATAGTGCTTTGTCGGAAACATGGCCACATGTTACATCAGACATTCCGTGGCTTTTGTGTTTGAGAGCATCTACTATAAGTACAGTACATAAGCAATAGCGTTTGTCTGGTACAAGCAATTCCCGGAAACAGTGGCTGCTATTGGAATCAAAAGTTAGGGGGCAAAAAATGTATAGGCACCTACAAGTATTCCGGAGTATAGGAGGTAGACAACAAAATTTAAAAAGTTAGTTACAAAATTAGTTAGATTTCCCGGACACTATTGTTTTTTTTATAATTACTAATTTTAGGCTGCTGAAATGAAATAAAAATTTAATTTTTTCCGCAAAACGTGGGGGGATGACTGCCTCCCTCGGACTCCCGAGTCTCCGCCTCTGCGTGGAAATGCAAAAAAAAGAAGATGCCATAGCAGAGGACTAGTCTTCATGTGAGGTGCTTGGCTACTGTTAATCTCGTCTAAAGCAGGAACAGTTGATGTTGCAAGTTAATTCTCGATTAAGTCCATCTATTTCGAGCGCATCACATGCTAGAAGCTGCACCGCATTGAATTATTCCACCTTTTATCTCAGTGACTCCTAGTATACAGTGGTGGCGATTCGGGGGGGGGAGGGCAAAATATTTATAGACACCTAAAAGTACCCCGGAGAATAGAAAGTAGACAAAAAATTTTTTAATTAGTTACAAAATTAGTTAGCTTTCCCGGATGATAATATTGTTTTTTTTAATTCTAGTTTAAGACAGCTAAAATGAAACAATTTTTTTTTTTTGCAAAAAAGGGGGAGGGGGTTGGTGACCCCCCACCGACCGCCACTGCTAATATAACAGCAGCCTATAAACAGAATACACTCCAGTGGACCAAAGCACATCGCCACTGAACCGTGGGTGACTGGTAATGGCTAGTATGATCAGACGAATCACACTTTATATGTATTCCAATGACGGACTTTTGTTGTCACCAGTAAGCCTGGAGAGTCATGTCTTCAGGATTGTACACAGAAGGTACACTGTTTATGAGTAATTATGAGTTATTATTTCAATAAATAATGGGAGAGGGTATGTGTGTGACTTAGACTCAAGGTTCTTTCATCTTCCTCTTCTAGTTAGTTGTAGTTAAAGGTTAGTGGCATAACACATGCAATGCGCCTATATTTATAGAGTGAAAGATATTTATTCTTTTCCTTTATACAAACACATTTATTTCTGTAAATAATGGAAAGTGAGAATGATTGATAGCATCTTCGATTTCAACTAATACTTGGGCTTTACTTTTTTCATATTTTTACGTTTAACTATTTTTTCATACTAATACTTTTAACGCAAACAGTTAAATTCTTATTTCTGGTCCATTTATACCTTTTTTATATTAAATTTACTAACTTCTTCGAAATGGAATTATTAATGAAAAAAACTCTTCTTATTTCTGAAACCTACAAATGTATCACTGCATCATTAAATAAATATTGATATAAACTTTATTTTTCTCTTTTCAGTTTTGATATTAATTAGAAAAAGACAGTAATAATGTTGCAGCTAACTGCGGGGCTTGTGGCCTTTATTTTAAAATCAAGATAATTTGCTAATAATTTTGGAAAAATGATAAGTTGACTTAAAAGTTAGATCATCCATCATATGAAGCTTACTGCCAATGCAGATTAAATTTAATTAGCTTACCAAGTAAGAAAATGAAGTTCTTACTTGTTCAACAGAATTGAAGAATAAACTGTACATATTAAATACTTTCGCTGTACATGTGTAGTTACTTTTTTATTGCATAGATTTTTCCATCCAATCTTTCCTGATAAGAGGGAAAAAATAATGCTAATATGCAGAAAAAAACTAATTTTATTATTTAAGCATTTGTGAAACTAAAAAAGAATGACAACTGAGTGACGTACTTTATAAAGCAATGGATGCATGACACATTATAACAGTTTTCTCCAGAATGAAACAATAAATGACAACTATAATAAGTTCTGTAATTTTTATTGTTCGGATTTTCAATACAGATAGTAGAGTGAGAAAAAACTTTCTGAAATTGATATTTTATCAGAAATTCTTTCACTGGTTTGAAAATTTTTGAATTAAATAATTTCAAATATTGCATTAGTAAGTTACAAGCTTCGGTGCAATTGTGCTATTTATATGTTACGGCAGTCTAGGGTTTCAAACTAAACATTAACCGTAAAAGGATTTAAGATAACATATTTTGGAATAAGAAGATAATTCGATTGAAAATACTGACTAAGGATTACAAACGTTCTAGCAGTTCTTTTATTTTGAATACCATTCAGCTACAGCATCAGTTCCTTCAAGTATTTTTTCAGCGATTTCTCTTAACTGATTTTGTTGATCTGGTGACAAATATTGTTTTCCTTCTCCTGTAGTACCTTTTCTAAAAAACTCGACTTTTTGCGGCCCATATTTCCAGGAATCCTTCGGGAGAGTGTCCGGGAGAACGTAAAACAAATTATTCTTCATGTTTTCAAAACTTGTTTTCTTCATTATCTTAGTTAGCAACGAATCGTCATTTGAAATTGCTTTGAAATAATCTTCACCTAAGAATTTAGCGATTCTCAAAATTTCTTCCTTCATATTTCTATGCAAACCCTCATAAGTTAAGATCAGAAGATTGTTGTCATCCTTGTGAGCCAGGTAAGACTTGACGTGCTCGAAATAGCTACCATAAGGAACATTAGCCGACATGAAATCTTCAACATATTGATTGAAATCCATGTCAGAGTTGAAAGTGACGTTTCGTGTGTGGTGGTAGAAGGAAACCAACGTATCTTCAGGGTTTCGGTAGATATACACACATTTAGCTTTTTCGTTTTTCTTCACCATGTTGTAAGGGAGATGGTGTTTGTAAACTCTTGGCTTTTTCAGAGCTTCAATCGGTGCAGTTCCAGACATTTCGAGGAAAGGTGCTTCCTTAAACATCACATCATTGAAACTAGGGAAGGAGCTTCCCTTAGAAAGAATCTGAAGAACGATGTACTGCAGCCAGGTTGTTCCTGTTTTAGGATACGAAGCAATGATTACGTCACCATCTTGAGGCTGATAATCGATAGCTGCCTCGATGTTCTCTTTTGAAAATCGTGGAGAGAGAAAAAATGGCAGTCCTCTGATGTGCTGCATGATAAATTCTCTAGGTGGAATTCCTTCTTTTGACATCGTTCTGTGAAAAGAAAATACCTTTAATGAACAGGGATATGAACAGGACATAATCATACAGGAAATGAATGAAACATTGATTAGCAGTATTCACTGCTTCTGTTTATGTGTATAATTATCAGCTAATAAACGCATTTTTAAACGAGATCAACAAAAGGACGCATAGAATATATCTTTTATAATAAACAGAATATAAAAGCACAAAATCTTTCATAATAGTAATATAACGAAGGGCATAGAATATATCTTTCATGATAGTAATATAGCTGTATATTTCACAGTTTATTATATTTCTATTGTGTTTTGGTTGCCTGAAATCTTTGTTGATATTATTTTAAAATAATTCAACCTGATATTTGAAGATTTAACAACCTTTCAAGGGCAATAAACTTCCATTTACGAGAATTGTCAGTCGAGTTTGCTTGGATGAATCGTTGAAATATCAATGATAATAATAATAATAATTAACCGAATCATACTTTGCTGATCAAACAATGTTGAATAACAGAAAGATACATTTAAACATTACTTCTCAAAATTAATTGAATAGTTGTAATGCAAACTGATTGTCAAGATTTTACATAAATCGTGGACAAAAAATTTAAATGCATGAACACGACAAAAATCGTTAACAATACAATTCCCTTCTCGTAAGAACATCTTTTAGTACCGTTATAACTTTGATATACGCCCTTTTAACGGTCTCTTTAAGGCAATCTATCCATAGCTATAAAATCTTTCCTACAATTCCACATTTAGCGATAGCTTATTTTGAAATTATTAATATAAAATACATATAGCATATAGAAATATAATATAATAGCATAGCTTGAAATTATTATTATGCTAAGTATGCCACTAGTGTCATCATCTTTTTTCACAAGCTTTCAATTATATTGACTTGTTTCATATTTGTAAAGAATGAAAAATTGATTATAAAATTCAATAAAGAATCAATTAATTTATTGGCGTTCAACAGACAAAAAGAGTACCTTAAATTTAACAATGACTACTGAGTTCTAGAAACAAATATCTCTGTTATTCTCACTTATTCTTTTGATTTATAAAACTTAAGCTATAAATGCCAGGATTCCGATTTTCTAGCCTCGTCGCGAGGTCCCACACACTGTGACACACTCTGAACAGCACAGAATGTTTACTCTTTGTCCCGGATTTAATCAGAATGTGAATTTGTCCCAAACCATCCAGATTTGCACTTACCAATAAATGTTTCAGATTGAAAAAGAATAATTAGACTTAAATCTCAAAGAAGTTTGTTTCCTTTTTTTTACTATAAATAGAATATGCATTAACAGTAATAAAAAGTGGATGCATAGATTTATTCTTTATCACATGCACATCACTTCCCCGAACTCGGAGCAAGAGTGGCTCGTTGTCGGTTTTATGGGTATGCGCGAACTTAATCAAAAAAAAAAAACTGAATAACATAATTGAATAACAGAATTTAGACACTGACATGCCTAAAATGAATAAAATGAAAGAGGAAAACAAAATTAAAGAAACGAAAAATGCTAAAAGAATTTGAAAAGAAATTATCAAAAAAGAAATGTCTTCCCAGCTTATGTAGGGGGTCAAACGTCTTCCCGCTTGTGTGGTGCGGAAGTTTGGAGAGGAAGTGCCAGCTGAGATGTCCTCGTCATCTGACCGCGGTTCAAAATGACGAGGTCCGTCCCAAAATAGCCCTCGTGTTGCTTCAAAATGGGACTTTAATATAATTAAACTAAAGTAAACTAAACTTTCCAGCTTATGGTCAAAAAGAATTTTTTATGAAACTTTAAATTAGGAGGAGGGAAATATTATATCTTCATTCTTTTTAATAAAAAAACCTTAAAATTCCTAATTTTCATTCGAGAGAGTGTTGTTGTCGTTATTCGTCATCACCAGAGATATTCAAATATTAGATAGACTTGGATGGATAGATTGAAGGGAAAATAGCAAAATTAATATCAAAATGCATTCTTTATGCATCTTTATCTCTTCCTGTTTTTTCTTTTTGAAAAATTTATATTAACAGTTCTGGTGGTGAAACCTTATGCCAAATTTAAACCATCTAGCCCGTTATGTTTTTGAGTATCTTGCTCATACGCACACAGACGGGCAGACAGACAGACAGATAGACTTCCGTTTGATGGATTTTGTCAAAAATTTGTTACTGATGTACAATTTTGGTAGAAAGACTGTTCGTCTATATCGTTAAGTTACCATGTTAAGAGACAGAGAGGCAGACAGATTAACATGATTCCAAAAACATTTTTTTTTGCATTGGTAAAACAGAGTTTCCTCAAAATCTAAAGATCAAATTTTTTTGGCAATTATAATACTTTCCCCTTGTATACTTTGTATACGAGAAAGTAAAAAAAGTGCAGGAATTTTTTTTTACGCTATATAATTATTTACTAATAATTGAACTTACACAAATATTTTTGGTAGCTTTTTGTTGTTTTTTAGGTTTTTCAGCCACGATGACCTAAGTAGTGTCAATAGAGTTTAAAACGGAAGTGGAGCATCTGAGGTTATTAACTAATCTATCAAGTTTTAATCAAAATAATCTGTGAAACTTCTTAAAAATCTCTTTTCTGGCGCAATTTTGAGACACTCGCTGTGTGAAGACACTGACCGATTTTACTTACTTCCCATTTTTGGTGTTTTGCTTGCGCTGACAGCAAGAAATTTTGTATCGATGCCAGAAACCTTGGCAGAATCGAGCAAGTTTCTCTTTTTTTAAAGTGAAATTTCATAACAGCTGATTGATCAGTTCTTGAATGAATAGATTCAACTCTCTTTCGCTGTCTATAATTTTGAACAATAACTTATTTTTTAAATTATGTGTGAACATTTTCTGTGGGAATGAGGTCGCATGTACACCTATTGGTCATTACAATGAACAGAAGATGAAGTATTTATTTTAGGATAACTGATTTCACCAGCTTTGCTTTTAATTCTAAAAATTTATATTCCTTATAGTAGTATACAAAGTATCCATAGAAGTATGCAAATAGAAAGTGTCGCAATCGTCAAATATTCGACCTCGAGATTTTCCTGAATCTATACGAATTAAAACTTGCAGAGTCCGAAAAAAAGCCATTTTTGGAATCATAGCTGTCTCTCCTTCATAAATGGAACGCGCTAGTCTAATGGAATTTGGTATGTTGTCTTTCGACCAAAATACTAGAACTGCATAAAATTGTGGACGAAATCAGTGAAAAAGAAGTCTGTGTGTCCGTCCTACAGTACGCACGAGAACACTATCACTAGAAAACGCAATGTGCCGGATGCATGAAATTTGGCACATGGTTTTATCATCAGAATTAAAGGTCTGTATTAAATTTTGGAAGAAATCCATCCGGGGGGTGTCTGTCCGTCGTGTGCATTTGAACCCAGTAGCTCCAAAGACCAACAAGCCTGGTGAATGAATTTCAATATTCATTCAAATTATTCAACATCCAGGAGAGCCGACTCAACTTTTTGGTTTTAGAATGAAGGTTGACTCTCCGGGAAGAAAAAAATTGCGTCGGCAGGGAGACTAACCCGGGTCAACTGCTTGGAAGGCTTGTTAACCGTAACCAGTGGAACCGAAGCTAAATTTCAGTATCTATTCTAAGGCTTCCTTAGTGGGCATATCAGAAGTTTGACTTTCTCTGATAATTCTAAGTGTTTTGAGATCTGCCCGAAATGTACTGTAGAACAGGCCACACCTAATCATATTCTTGCATGTCTGGGGCTTTCCAAACAGGATCTTGTTTTTAATCCTCTATTGACTTTGGATTTCTTTTGGGTACAGAGGCTCATGGACCTGATGTGGCTCTGCTGATCTTCGGGGATCATCAACAACAGTATCTATTCTTTACACCAAAGTTGTAAGCCTGCATCAAATTTTGATCCCAATTAGTCAGCGATATAAGGTATTATTTCAAAATGCATTCTCTATGCTCCTCACCATACGACGAAACTAAACACAACACATTGTGAAATTGTACCAGAAAGTCAAAGGGAGAAAATATTCAAAGATTTTAGAGTTTCATTCTCTCCTCGTAGCTAAATTGTGGGTTTTGTAACCAACACGTAGAGAGTTTTGCTCCCCTATCTACTTGTATCATTCTATGTGTGAGGGCTCTATTAATTGCTGTTGAAAGGTCCGCCATATTGGTGGGTATGGTGTGATTTAATTCGTTCTGGGTTTCAAACGTAGTTATGCTAGGGCGATATAAAAATTAATAGGAAAGTCGTCTTTATTACCTCATCATGGTTCGAAATTTCTAGATTCAAAGTACTTATAGATAAACTTCAAAATGTAAGACAAATCTGTGTCTATATTATATCTAAGTAATAAGAAAATAAAAAACACTTTAGCATTCTTTACCATATAGACAAGGATTTTAAAATTACCTAGAAATGAATATTTTGCTATAAACAGCTAGATCACCTAAGAACGCGTCGAAGAGAATTGCAATGATGCACTTGATAAAGTTCAAACGGCAAGCCCAGTTTCAAGTTTTCATTCTGACTTCATCTTGGAATAGCCCAAAGGGATTCAATTCACGCATTAAAGTTTCATTTTTAATTATAATTCACATGATAAACGCAACTGTGCATATCTCCTAACATCTAAATTCACATCACTCTGAGCTGTGCTGTGACGTCAGTTCTCCCCTCCTGCGAGATGCTAAGCGTTTTTTCATTGGCGCTGCTCAGTTGAAGTGTATCATGTGAGCAAGAATTTCTATTCAACGTCGTACGAGAAGATAAAAATTTCCTTGTTGAATGTTGCTAAAGTATGATCACATTCTGGGTCTTTTGAAAAACACATTGAAAAAAATACACAGCGTTTCCATATGCAAAAGCTCATAACTTTAACACAAATTTAAAAAAAGAAATACGTTTCTAGTGTTACTTAACGTCAACATAAAAAGGGTTATTTTTGAAAAAAATTCCCATGACTTATAATATGAAACCTAAATAAAAAGTGGCTTGTTAAAAATTCAGCAAGGCTCGAGAATTTTATCGCGCTTAGCAAATTGCTTCTTTTTATTTTTGAACAAATGCTTATCAACAGTTGCTTCGCAATTACCTGAAAGGAAGTAACGTCCTTAAATGATAAATATAAACAAATTTTCAACAAAATAAAAGCTAATCGATCTCAAAAATTACATCTACTGCCTTGTATCAAAAGTCTAAAAATTAATTTGAAGCTATAATGCTGCAGTTAGTAGCTATGACATCAGCGATTCTGACTAACAAGATTTATTGCTGAAAGTCTATTGCACTATTTTTCAGTTGTAGTAATGTAGCTGGAATAAGTAAGTGGGTGTAAGAGTAAATATTTAGTTTCTTATACTTAGCTATCATGGACCAAGTTTATTGAGTTTAAAATCTTAGGTTTGAATAAAATTAGCAGTAATGACTTTACTTTTAAACTATGAAAATTCGAAATATTATGCTTAAGAATGTGTATTCGTTTCCTCCGGCCTAAAAGTATACAGAATTACCTATTCCACTGATGTTTTGCCACAGCTGTTCCTAATTTTGATATTTTCAGGTGATATCATCCGAAGAAAACAGATTTTTAACCTTGAAAAAAGATTATCTATTCATTGTTAATACATTATTTGCTAACATAACGCTTTGGTTGACGTATTTTTACTCTGATTTTGCCAGCTTATAAAAATTTACATTTAGTTATAGGTTCTAGAACTTTTATTGAAAAATGACCATAATATTTTGACTGGCGCACCGGGTGTGGCAACGTGCAAGCAAACAATACAATAATTCAAAATTTATGTAATATTTCCATTCACTATAGATGGCAACCAGTAGGTTAAAAAATTTGTGCAAATATAATGCTGTTTTGTTTATCTTCATAACATGATGAAGAAAGTTGTGTGTGGAAGTGTTGGAAATGTGTCAACAATACAGGTGTAAAGGTCCCCGGGCCAAATTTTATCTATCTACCTCATCATGTTTTTGAGTTTTCATATATCCAAGGGCAGAGGGGGAGGCGGACTATGAGATATAATTCTAAAATTGATTTTTTTTTACTCTAAACTTCAAAAATTCTTGAAAATCTCTAGGTCGAGTTTTTTGACGATTACAGCACTTTATCCAAGTAAGGGATTTTGAGAAAGAGAAAACAAATTTCATTTGCAAATATATTGCAAAATGAGTTAATAGCAAAGATTGCTTAAGAAATTGAGCTCAGTATTTCTGTTGAGTAATTAAAATGCACTCTTTCAACATAATGCTAGTATCTATGCCCAAATTCAAGCTGTGATTGGCCAACAGTGTGCGTTGAATCTAATTTTCTCACGCTCTGCGCATTTTACCACATTTTATCGCATTTTCGAAGGACAAGAGATCTAATGACGAATCGATGACTTGCTGAGGAAAGATGGTTAGGGACACTGAGCAATTTGTTTACTCTATAAATTATCTCTCTCTGTCTGACAAATGGGAGGAAAGGAGAATTCGCATTGAACCCGCCTTGCCCTTCTGCTACTGACAAAAAGGTTTGAGCATTCAAATCCTCCGAATAGCACGTCATAAATCTTGCGGCTTTCAGTTGAAACTGAACTTTGAAGATTTTATTTATTTATTTTTTGTCACATTTTTCTCAATAATTTATTTAAGAGCGAGGAAGTATTGAGGTGGTGAGAGATTTGTAACAAAAATGAGGACATTTTATCGACACTCTTTGTCGCCTTATGTAAGTTCTGGGAATGAGTTACTATGGTGCTTTAATGTAATGGAATCGTTATTTTTATCGCTGGGAGTAGCGAATTTCGGAGATGGATATCACTTTCATTTTATTTTATCACATATAAAATATGGAAAGAGAGAGGTTTTTAATAATCAAAAAATCTGACTCACAGATTTTGATGAATTTCTAAGTTTTAGACATACCTGAGTCAGAAAATTCCATTTCTAGAATTTTGTCTGTTTGTTATCAATATAACTCAAAAACGCATCGGACTCGAAAAATGAATCTTGATATGTGATATTTAAGCAAAAAAAGTAGATCTGTATCAAATTTTGGACGAAAGCCGTCAAGGGAAGCCTGTGTGTGCATGTGAACAAGATAACTCGAAATCAGAGGGACCTGGATGGTAGAAAACCATCTCATCCCCCCGTGCCTATAACCATCACTGCTACTGAACGGTTCAATGAGTATGAAAACGTCCCCTTTATTATGAATCACAAAAGAAATTCACAAATTGTCTTGTGTAAGAATCAGTATTGTATATGTGTATCAAATTTTGGACCAAATCCTCATCAGGTATGCCTGTACAAGGTTTTAATATATTAAAATTCACGTGCGCGACTCCATTTGGGACTGAATCAACAGGAGTGTTCACACATGACTTTCTTGTGTACTTCGGCAATATCGCGTGTATTGTGTTAAGTTTCGATGTATATTGAAGAGAATCGCATTTCGAGATTAAAATTTGATACATATCTATAGTTTGGTGTCAAAAACACATGACGAACTTCATTTATATTGTAAACAGGCGAATGTACAAGCAGTAAACCCTTCCTTGGATTTGGGAAAGTTTTACATTTTTGTTGATAAAATCATATGACAAATTTTACTCATCTAGCTTAGTGTGTTTTTGGCTTATCTTGTTCACAGGCCCAAGGATGGACAGACAGACTTCCCTTTGTTTTGTTCACAACTTGACAGAAATCTAGAATTTTGAAATAAAGAACTCATTCCAAATTTCATGCATCTAGCTTTTTAGGTTTTAGAGCTACCGTGATCCAATTCAGACAGACGAACAAACATAATTCTATTTTTTTTCCAATTCAGGGAAGTCGAAAACGTGAAATTTATTAAAAATTTGAGTTCACATTTTTTGGCGATTAAACTACATTCTCATGAGACGTCATCTCACGTAGAGAGAGACATACTCTCTCTACTTTCATGAGAAAGTAAGAAAACTACACCGATAAAAACTTCTTTTTTCACTTCAGTAAGAAGAATTTCGTTTCCTGTGAGAATTTTTAGTTAGTGATACTCAAGTCTAAGTATGTAGAAACCTACGAGCAGCAAATAATATTCATAATATGTATTTCTGTGCGTCTTAAGACTGAATAATTAGTTCCAAGAAATTAATTACTTTTGTTTTAGATATAACAAATGTAAGAATATTGATGTTAAGAGCTGAATTTTGTTAAAAGATATCACTTTTTTATATATCAGTGTTAAGCTCAAAAATATTTAGCATTGCGTTGTCGTTAGAAAAATGCAACACGGGAAAAACCAAATATTTTTCTTAGATAAAGGATGGCATGCCAATAAGTTTGGGTGCCTTTGACCGAGATTAACTAACTTGAATAATAATTACTTTTCAAATAATGTGTAATCAAGCGAGTTCATAAGGTTAATTTTCCGTCTTGGTAACTTCTGTGTCTGCTGATCATGCAGAATTTAGAAGTTAATTTTTAGCCAAAACATGACCATCTGGGAGCAACTATCTTGACTAATCAATATTGAAGTGAACATCCGTGTAATATTTTTTGGCGATTTCTGACCCTTCTGTCTGACGTATAGAGAAAAAAAGGGCCAAAGAATAAGTACTAGAGACAAAAAAAAAAGATCAAAGAATAAGTAAGTACTAGAGACAGACAGAAAGAGACAGAATAGTAGTTAGAATAGATAAAATATATCTATTAAACACAAAGTAACCTGACAAATATGCTAAAAACAGAATTTTTTTCGAAAAACACTTCATCTTACGATAAATTTCCTGCTTAAGATATGCAAATTATCAGTTCATTAAGGCTAATGACTTTCCTCTCTTATCTGCTTGGTGTTAATGAACTGTTATGTAATTACGATTTTTAAAAAATATGACCCTGAAAATGGAGGCATTCACTTTTCAGTGAAGCTAATTTGTTATATTTCTTTTTTTCATGTTTCACAATTAAAAACATGTTTTGAACGTCTTGCGTAAAATACTTAGTGAAGTACAATTTTGAGAGTAATCTTTTTCCCCCTTTAGCGTGATAAGAATTCATGTTTATTTTATATGATTGTATAACAGCTTTGAATGCCACATAGAATTTCAGCAGAAGTCCCTAAAATAAAGAATGAAATTGCATACATCACAAATGAAGATTTCTGTTTCTATTTTATAAGAATGGATTTTTCATTATTTATAAAAAAAGTTAACAGCTACATTTTTGAAATATAAAATTCCTATATTTCAGTATCCCTAAACTGAATATTAATTGTAGGATTGTTTTCTGCGCATCGCTATGAAGCAAAAACGCAAGATTCTTTCAAAATAAAAACTTATTTCAATTCAAGACTGCAATTTTTATAATACAATTTTGTCTTATTGTCAACTGTTACGGACTAGAAATCAAAATTGTGTGCCAAATTTGATTAAAATTTTATTCCCAGTAGTTTTGTACAGAATGTGGAGTGCGGAAGAGAAACTAATGATTTTCAAACCCTAAAAATATGAAGCTATGAGGGGAAGAAGGAAACGGGAGTTCTCGTATCTAGAAAGCCATCGACATTTTTTTGATTTGTTAGTTTAACATCTCTTATTGAAGCTAAATAAGGACTGTTTCGGGACTGACCCTGTAATTTCGAACTTTATTCAAATGGTGAGGATAACACCTGAGTACACCCACTCTACAAATTACCGCTTCATACCAGTTTAAAGACGTTTGTTTCAGAAAGATTTAATTTGGTAGTCCACGCACAGACCAGAACTTCAATGGAATCGGTTTCGAATTTCCGACCAACAGGGGTTGAGGAACAAAGCCTTCTAGATAATTGAAATAACAATTAGAGGCAACAAGAGATACAAAATAGTTAAAAATAAATCATTTCTAAATCTGCAAAGCAATGGCGAAATTTTATTAAATGCGCAATCAATTATTATTAAATGACAAAATGAATATTTTAAAAATATTTAGTAAATTAATTATCATATTTTATGAATTTTATCTATTCTACTGAATGGTATGTCAAGAAACTATCAGAAGCTACTTGTTTTTTGACAACTTGTTAAATCTTATATCAGACTCGTGAAGCAAATAAAAGCTACTTAAGGAGAACTGATGATTGCCTCTTTTAATATCTCCATATACATGATAATGAGAAAAATTTGTCAGTTAAAAATTATTTACGTTATTTTACTAGAATAGACTGGGGAATTATTAGCATTCTGTTGTATTTCAATTTTATATTCTGTTAGCCAGAATTTCGTCAGTTTGTTTTAAAAATAAGCAAGAGAGGACTCAAATAAAAAAAGAAATGATCATTAAACACAGAATTCTAAATTAGCTTTAGTTTTTAAATGATGAACTTGGAGATCTTATTTATAATTTCATTAAAAATAAATACTCGTATTAATTCCTTATACATATCCTATAAAAGTAAGGCCTCGATGGCCTAATGGTACGGTCTGGAATTCTGAGCCGGAGGGTCCAAAACTCGATTCCACTAAAGATCCGCCGTATATGTGGACCTGTTGCACGTTAAATCATACATAGGTGGCCAAACTTGTGGTGCGGAAGCTTGGAGAGCGGGCGCCAGCTCAGGTGACACCCTCGTCGTCTGACCGAGGCTCAAAATTGCGAGGTTCGTTCCAAAATCACAATCGTGTTGATTCAAAACGGGATGTTAATATAACTAAACCAAACCTGCAATAGTATGAGGATTCGCACTGATAGTAAAGTATTTCTATTTTTAATTTTGCATTCATATTTTACAAAAAGCATCTCAATGAGTGAATTCAAAAAAGGAAAGCCAATACTACAAAGACTCAATAAAATGTCTGAAACCAGTAATAAGAGTCGTCTCATCATCGTCGTAAGCTTGGAGAGGGGGTGACGGCTCAGGCGTCGTCCTCGTCATTTGACCGCCGTTCAAAATCACGAACTCCGTCCAAAATAACCCTCAAGTTGCTCCAAAACGGGGCGTAAATATAACTAAATCTTACTGGAAAGACAGAATAACGACTGTTAGGCTGAGTATGGTTTGTACAGGAAAGGTTTATCATCAGAAATTGAAACTGTTCGCACTCATGTGTTTGAACAAATTTTGTTACCGCATACTTATATCAACAGACGCCTTAGTAACAGGTTCAAGACAAGAATAATTTTATTATGATACTCTCTGAAATGCATTTTACTTTTTTTCAAAACGAACTGTATCAGGATATTCTTGTTTAGAAAAACCAATTATTGTTATCTTTTCAGTGCTAAGATTGGTTTCTTATGTGCCCACCATTGGCTCACCACGACCCTTATCAATAATTTTCCCTTTAAGCTGTAGGGCCCACCTGTAGACATTTATATAAAATGCTTTACTCAACAAAAAGAAAATGTTTTTGTTTCAGGTGAGTAATAATTGATGCAGTCAGCGAATGTGATGTTCATTAGTATGCAACTACCGTGTGCGAAACTGACAATCACTCAACGATGAGTCACAATGTTGCGAACGAATTGACAAGATAAACTGTCGAAATTTCTTTTACTGACTTTATAAGAAAATCCGACCTCTAAACAACTATTCGTGTAAATTTCAGATTCGAATTGTTAAGGTACTTGGTAATGAGTTCTTTAGGACTTTTTCTTGCAAATATCACATTTCAGACATTCAGTTTTAATTACTGTCACGATAACTTTAATATTTTCCTTCGACGAAATGACACCACGTAGATAAATAAATACACTATTTAAAAATGTATATCATGTGTTGAGACTCGGGCAATTTAAGGCAAAACTGCAATATCCCTATCGTCATTGCTATATCAATATGTTGTATGTCAAATTTTCCGGAACATATAAAACTAAACATATAAAACAAATAAATATAGAACTAAACTCTTGTACAGGTTATCTACATCTGTTCTCAAATTGTTGTTTATCAGTAATGGATATATGTCACTAATGGCTTCAGCAGTGATAACAAAATTTCATATGTGTTGCTGTGTGTGGTTTTTAACATATGACATTTTGATATAAAAACGACGATATGGTTGATTTCCTAAATAAACAAAGATCGTCACAATATCAGAAAACATCACTGCCATTAAATCTCACATTAAAATTGCTTTAAAAGGTTGATATCATATCATTTTCAATCAGAAATTGAAAATTGAATTTTTTTAAAGAAAATTTTGAATTGAACTACTCACGAGACGGATTTCTGGTAAAAATGTTATGACCTCTCTTGTTAAACAAGAGGTTGAAAGTTCACAGCTTTCTTATCAAACCATCAGCGTCAACAGCCACTCGATATTTTAAAAATTTGGAAAAAAAACTGAACGGCGATTTACTAATAAACAGCAAAATTTTTTAGGTATAAAAACACTTTTTCGAAACGGGAGAAAGTTATTGCATCTTTTTGGCTACTCAAAATGGCCATTTACCCCAGAATTGTTTTCATTTTAGTCGTTGCTTTTGGTTGGTGGTATGGCGTTAATCTGTCGCCCACTGACCACATGGTTGGAATGGAGGACGAAGTAAATATTGATGATGAAAATGTATCGTACACTCATGTGGAGTATCCAAGGGATAAATTAATTGAAGAATTTAAGGCGGCCTTTCTCCAGAAATTGAATTTAACAGAACCTCCAACATCAGTAGCATCATTGAAACTCAACAGTGAAATAGTTGACCTGCTGATGGAAAAAAATGAAGAACAGTTTCAGACCAAAAGTATCATTTATCCAACAAATAGTGAGTATAGCTTTGCTTCTACAAGCCATAAAGTGGTATTTGACTAATTAGAAAGTTTTTAATTACGATTCGTCTGTTATTTGTATTTTTTTCTCTGGTCCCTTGAATTTCCTATTAAAATATCTTCTATAATTCTAATTCATTTGGATAATTCTATGTGCTGCTAAAAACTGGATTGTTTCTGGTAGTGAAATGCGTCCGAACGTCGCATACTCCGTGTCTCTTTTATTTTATATGGTGTCAGCCGCATGACTGTTTATTTTGAAAATTTATTGTATAATGAATTGTTTTATTCAAACCGCTGTGTTTAGTTTAATTATTACAATTACTTTCTTTATATATGTAAATTATAAAAATAAAAGATGGTAGATTTTGTTTATTTATTAAAACAGTTAAATATTAAAAATAAATCTTTAGTACCATTTTAATTTCAGTAAATTGTCATTTTCTCTTGCAGTACCTACTCATTTTTATATCCAGTTTTTATTAATTCGAATTTAAGGATAAATTGAATCTTTATTGGGGTCCCGTCAGCTTCGAAATTATTCAAGTTACACTGTTATAAACTTGTATTCCCATCCTGAATGCATTTTCTTTTCAAATGCCATTTTACTTTGTCTAACCAATAAGATTACTTTCAAATTTTTTGAAATACCAGTTGATCGTTAAAATATATGGATAACTTTGTAAGAGTCTGTTAAAATGTTTTCACTTAGCAGCAGATACTACGCAATTTTACAATTATATGATGAAGCATTCATATTCTCATATATCACATTAATGTTCGTATGCTGTATAATTCAGAAAAGAGAATGTTGTATTACTAACGATCAAAATTTTGATTTGAAAAATGTTAAATAGATTGTCAATACGCGTATCCTAGTTATTTTAAAAATTGAACTAGTTTTTTCCTTTAATTAAATTCTTTTCCTTTTCTTAGTAGGTAAATTTTTTCTCGTCATTTTGCATGTTTTTTTTTTTAAATCTAAGAATAAATTTTCTTCTACTGAGGAAATAAATTCGAAATAATTCTCAATTAATTGTCTTACTATTTCTTCAGAACTTTCTATTTTTTTAATCTGCAACGTATTATTTTAGTTGCGATCACATTTAGTAAACTTAATAACTAATATCAATTAGAAAGCTTAGCAGTTAGTAAGTCAATACTTAAGTTGTTTCGCACGTCTAGTAAAAATTCATTATTATTCTCATGAAAATTGCATTCTTTAACACTGTTCACCGTATTTCAATCAAAAAATTATTTTTTGGAAAATTGATAAAATAAATTTTTTATATAAAAGACTTATATTAGCTCATATAATACATTATTAAGACATAATTATACGTTTTGCATTATCCATTACAATTAAGTCATATTGGATGTTGATAAAAAGTTAATTTTTGTCATGTTTCAATTTTGTTTTGTTTTCAACTGATTATAAAAACTATTTCTCTAAATTTAAGTTTAATATTTTTTTTACTTTCAAATGAAGCAAAACATCATTTTTTTAATTGTAAAATCTAGCTTTGATAATTTTAAATAACATTATACTTTCGTAACTTGATCACTACCTAAACCTTTTTCAGCCTTCTTTTATTTGGAAAAATAAATTTAAAAATTTTTTTAAAAAATGCTCATTATTTATTTCCTATCTTTCTAATTAATTTAATCAACAATTGCACATATGGTCCAAAAACTTCTGATGATTTATGAATAAGGAGTATTAATAGATAAAAAAATTTAATATTTTAAACGCTTTAAAATGTATTACTTAGACAGTTTTTTTCTCGTACAGCTGTACAAAAATATCAGACAACTTGATCGTTTTCAAGGAATATCTCATTTTTAAATCTACTGTACGTGAAGAAATTATAGAAATCATTCCGATACTTTCTTATACAGTTAATATTGGAGTAAATTTAAATACGATAAAAGTATGAAATTTTGCATTACCGAAAACAAATTTAAACTATGAAATATTGTTTAATTTATCAATGTGCCTTAATTTAGAGAAGGGCGCTAAAAATAATCCTCATAGGAATAAAAGATAATTTCACAGTTTGCTTCAAATAAATTTCAAAATTAATCTCCTTCAAATAAGTAGGATAAAAGTCTGAAAACTTTGCAATGGTTAAGAAAGATTTAATCTTTTAGGTATTGTTTCTCGAAATTAATTTATCAATTAGTATTGATTTTGAGAAACACACCCATGAAAGTAATAATAACCTACAAAGAATCAAAAGGAAATTTCACAGATGCCTCGAATAAAATTTTTAAATAAACAAATAACTTATGTTAAGTATGTGTTTATTCTTGTTTATAATCTTGTAATTAATTTAATTTAACCAAATGTTCGTTAACAACACTTATCTTTATAA
>BGPR01001028.1:126700-246898 GCA_013235015.1 Araneus ventricosus | reverse complement strand
TGAGTGTATAAACTCTCCTCGCTTTACCTTTATAAGTAAAGATAATTTAGAATTTGTGTTCTTTAATAACCTATTATGTTTTCAAATTATGGCGAAAAGTAGTTTTATAGACGCTGGAAGAAAGCATTTCGTTGAAAGCAGTTAAGATTCATTGTGATTGAAAGATGACAAAGATCAAAAAGATACAAATGATTCTAGTAATAAATAAAAAGAGCTTCAAGTTTATGAAATTTTGTGATAAACTTGAAGCTCTTTTTATTTATTAATAGAATAATTTGTAAGCAAGTGTGAAGCCACTGTACTAAAATAATTCAATTTTGTAAGAAGCGAGTTTTGCAGAAACGGTGAGAAATCGAGACTTTAAAATTATATGTTTTGTACAATTTAAATATATAACATTTCTTTATTTTGACATTTTATGTTGTACTAATTTTATGAAAACTTTAAGACGAAAGGTTATGTATAAAGTATATAATCAAATTTAACCTACCCTAAGATAGATTTAGTTTCAACGATTTTATTTCACGAGTTTATAATTTCGTATTTGATTAAGTTTTATTCTTCCAGTTTATTGCTAATTATTTTATATTGTTAATTGAATTTAGTAGATGCCTTAATAAATGGAATTTCGAAATAAATTCAATATAAATAATATAAAAACAATTAATCTTTTTTTCTTAATGGTAGTTTTATAGGTGTGAGAATTTTCATGACGGAGGAGGAATGAAATAAAAATATATTTTTTCGAAACAAACAAAACATATTTTTTCGAAAATAGTTTACATCTTCGCATGCAATGGATTTGCTTTTAAATGGTTCATCCTACAAATGAGTTCATGTTAAAATTTCAGAAATCAGTTGTATGTCTCGTCATAGTCACATTAACTCTTATGATTAAATTTGCTCAAAACAATATATCAGATCATTAGAATTAAAATATTCCAAAACTTCAGAAATTAGCTACATATTCCTTCACAGCAACATTCACTTTCATGTTTAAATTTATTTTAAATGATATATCCGGTGACTGGAATTAAAGAATTCCAAACACTTCAGAAATTAGCTGCATGTTCATTCATAGTAACATTCACTTTCGTGTTTAAATTTATTTTAAATTATATATCCGTTGGTTGGAATTAAAGAATTCCAAACACTTCAGAAATTAGCTGCATGTTCCTTCATAGAAACATTCACTTTCATGTTTAAATTTATTATCCGGTGACTGGAATTAAAGTATTCCAAAACTTCAGAAATTAGCTGCATATTCCTTCATAGCAACATTCACTTTCATGTTTAAATTTATTTTAAATGATATTACCCGTTGGTTGGAATTAAAATATTCTATTTCAGAGCACTGCAGGAAAAAAATAGAGTTTATAAGTAAACCACAAATCTCTATGATATGCATTTCATAACATAGGGATATGAATGACACAAAAATGTTTAAAAAATGAACGAAATGGTAAAATATAAAAACAGACCCTATGAAAAACATAATTGAATCGTCGTAGTATGAAAATTCAGTCACAGTCAAATGATAGAGGTGATTACGAATTCTCTGTGAAATAGGAGTACAACTTACACTATTAATTGTCATAATTACCTAAATATTAAATTTAATAATGCATATAAAATAAAGGAAAAGATCATTTTTACTATTTGTGTCTTTTCTTCATTCATGAGTTATTCGTTTCTTTATGCACTATCATCCACCTCTATTTGGTTTTCTTATGATCATGAGAGAACTTTTTTCTCTACAGAGCTCTGAATAGGTATAATTTAACTACGACAAAGCCTTATATTTAATTTCAAATTCTTAAATCTCTTTTCTTGTAGCTAATTTGCAATTTTGTTCCAGAACATGCTTAGTATCGGCTGAAATAATTTTTAAAAATGTAAAAAGATGTCTAGTAAATTAAATTAGTGTTTAAATTAATTATTTATTAAGAACAAATTTTAATTAGAGCACTAAAAGGTGGAAATAATTTTGATTCAATTATTTTCTACATTTTCTTAGTCTTTAACTTATAAATTCTTATTATAGTTAGGTCTCTTGAAATCAATTTTTAAAAAAATTCACTACCAAGTAGCACCACCCGTGCAGAATCAAAATTTAATATTACTAATCAATTAACTGATAATTAAGTTCAGAAAATATTTAAGTATTGTATTGTCATTGAAAACATACAAGTGTAGAAAATTTCCGAACTCATGCATAACAGAAAATGAGTGAAAAATCGACTAGAAAATTCCATCTTTACAAATATGAAGTTAAATAATGAGTGTTTAAAAATTAGATATGATGCTGATGATACTGAATCGGGAAACACACTGGAAAGCAATGCCATTTACCCATCAACGTAATAGAATCAAAATTTAATATTATTAAACAATTAACTGATAATTAAGTTCAGAAAATATTAAAATAGTACATTATCATTGAAAACACATTAAATGTAGAAAATTTCAGAACTATTACATCAAGAAGTGAGAGAAAAATCGATTAGAAAATTCCACTTTACAAATGTGAAGTTAAATTTGACTGTTTAAAAATTAGAAATGAATCTGATGAAAACGAATGAGGAAAAACATCGGAAGGCAATACCATTTACCCTGTAATGGTTGCAATCTGAATCAAACTGCAAATCAAGGACGAGAAGGTGGACGATTTGCACCGTAAGATTTTCAATTGACGGGCGATTGCAAACGGTAGTGGTGGTTAAGTAACGGTAGTAAAGCAGCGGTTTGACGCGTACAATCTCTGCTGCATAATTTACAATTCTAGAAAATAAACAGTCATACGCCAATAGTACGACAACGTGTGAGCGACGAATTTATAAGCGAATAATTTAGAGAAAAATTGCCCTAAGGGACGAAAGCATAGAATTCTGGACCAGGAAGCGAAATATCAGGATAATATTTTGTTCAACACATTTTCGACTTAATAACATGAAATCTTATTTTTAATATGATTGCAATCGTATGAAACCTGTGAATTGTTGTTATATGGATTATCCATAAACTTTATTCAGACATCTTTAAAATTAGCATTTCCTTCAATGTTATCTAACATAATTTACAATTCCTTAAACTAAACAGCCGTGCGTCAACAGTGTAATAGCGGAGAGAGACGGATTTAGAAGCAAATAGTTTAGTAAATAATTACCCTAAGGAAGGAAAGAATAGAATTCTGGATCAAGGAATCGAAATATCAGTACAATGTTTTGTTCAACACATTTTCGAATTAATAAACACGAAAACGCATTTTTCATATGATTATTATTTGTACGAAAAATTATGGATTGTTGTTATATGGATTATCCATAAACATTTATTCGGAATCTTCTTTCTTTCACTTTAAAATTAGTATTTCATTAAATGTAAACTAACACAATAGAAATCTGACAATGCTTTCCAGAAAATAATTATGCTTTTGCTACGACCAGTATGATGCATGTGTTTAAAAATTCCAATGCTTAATGAAATAAAAAGAGCATTAGTATTTATTCCGAATTTATGGATTATCCATAAACATTTATTCAGATATCTTTAAAATTATTCTTCATTTAATGCAAACTGACCTAAAAGGCGTCTGACAATGCTTTCCAGAAAAACATTATGCTTTTACTCAACATTTCGCTACGATCAGTATGTCGCCTGAGTTTAAAAATTCCAGTGCAAAATAAGATAAAAAGAGCTTTAGTATTTATTTAAAGAACGTCAAAGCCTAGTGTTTCTTTTTTCAAACTTTGGCAGCCAAAAAGCAGGATAAAATTTGACGATTTTGCTTAAATGAAAAAAACTGTAGAAGGGAATATCATTCAAATGTTCTGTTGAACACTATTCAAATAATTTTAAAATTAAATTTCAACAAACTCTCCTGTAAAGTGCTCAAATTCAGACAAGCATATTTTCTTTTATTATTATAGACTATATTTTCATGCTTTTCCACAGTAAGATTCCTTGTTGTCTGTGAAAGGCTTCGCCACCGGAAGCATGGATTTTTGGTATAAAATTAAAGTTAACAAACAAAAAAAATAAGAATTACGAATGAAAGATAGAAATGAATTTAACTTAATGTTGGCTTTTTAAGATCGTTAGGAGGTATTTCAGATGAGGGGTATTATTTTCCTATTCTGGATGATTATTTTTAGTTATTATTATGAAACTGACTTTAAAAAAATAAAGATAGAAAAAGTATGCCAAGCTGAAAGGCTTTGAAAGCAACGTTTAAGTATCTGTAGCCTGAAAAATAACCCTCAATTTTTTCTAGAAATATTGCTTTGTTTCAAACAGTGTAGTGTAAATGAAAAACAAAGGTAAAATAACGATTTTTTTCCTCACATTTGTCGATCGTTTTTCTGTGACCAGTTTTTCTACTTTGGGCACATTTTATTTACTTTTATTCCTTTAAAAACTACTTAATGTAAATAATTCTGGATTCTAGAGACTATTTATTTTCTTAAATAAATTTAAATAATTAGTGATATTTTATAATGGAATTCTAAATAGCTAGCAATTTCAAGTTGCTCAACTTCACCGAATATTCTCTTCAAGATCGAATTTATCTGCATCTTGATTACAAATTAAAAAAAAAAAAATATGAACACCAAAAATTGAACTATTTAATTTGGAAAAACGCCTTCAAAAAGGCTCTGTAATAAACAGTAGGAACTGTATTTCCTAAAAAGCGATCCTTCCACTGAAAGAAACTCATAGTTTAAGAGAGATAGTTCCAAATGCCTAGCACCACATAGGAGAATTCTCACATGAAAGTTCTCTCAGGATCTTTTCGACCGAAGTTCAAAATTACGAGATCCGTCCCAAAATGGCCCTCGTGTTGCTTCAAAACGGGACGTTAATATAACTAAACTAAACTCAGGATATTTTCATCTAGGAAAGTTCCCTCGGCTAAAGACAATCATTCAGATATAACAAACGTTGTTATTTACAGAAAGTGCAAAATGGTCATTGAGATTGTATTGAAGAAATTTCAGAGACATCTTGACAAACAGAAAGGCTCTCGATTAATGTTGTTTATTATCGTGAAGGTAAAGAAAACATGTATTTAATACATATTTATAAATCATACTTTTAGTAAAATACGTTTTAAAAATATTTCTGTTTATTATACAAATATACGATAGTATTTATTTTTAATTTTGGAACCTAACTTCTTTTTTTTCAACTGGTTATTAGCTTAGTACAGTACATTTTTAGGAATCAAATAACCGTGTTGTAACATATATACCAACATTTATTGCTTATAACAAGTATTAAATTTCTATAAAATAGAAATATTATTTTATGTGAATTATTTGACATTAATTTTGCGAAGTCGAAATTATTCAAATTGTGTTTTGGAAAAAAAATAGAAAAGGTAAAAGGCCAACTCACCTTCAATTCGGTGCAAATGCAGAAGCTGATGCAAAATCTGGTGCAGAATGCAGAAATTTTCAATTGTACCCTTCTTAAGAATATGCTGATATTTATATGCAAAACTTCTTGATAGTGATCTCATTCACAGTGATAAGAACTTACTTTGTCATTCCCTTTTTTTTTTAATAGTTTTTTTTTCCTGAGATGAATTGTATTTTCCAGTGAACCATCACTTTTGATTCATTTGCTACTGGGGATCTTAAAAACCAGGAAAACAATGAAATATGTCTCTTGTCAGTTTTATTTACGTAATTTCCCACCTGTCATTGACATGTGAAAAATCCAAAAATAAGTGGAATTTTTATTAGATATATATTTTTGTTGATATCATTTTTCTTAACCATTATTAATTTTATCTTATATGTTATTTATTTTTTAGCATCTTTATATATTTTATGTGTTAACAGAAAAATTTAAACAAATTTAAAAAATAGATAAATAGATTGTATCGACATATATCAATTACACTGTATCTTTATACTTCGTCATATATAAGGCATACATAGAGAAAATACTGCAATCGTCAAAATGTTCGACCTAAAATTTTGTTGAACTGAAATCTTTAAGATCTCTCTTTCCGAGAAAACCATATCTGGAATAATCATGTGTCTGTGTCTGCTTGTGTGCATCTGAATACGACCATTCTAAACGCTATAAGCTAGATGGATGAAATTTGACATGTGATCCTCACACCAAAACTGTTGGCCTTTCCTGAAGTTTAAATCAATTTCTTCGATGGAAAAATGTAATTTTCCTAAATCCAAATTCGCTTTTAAAAAGTATTGTTCAAAAAAAAATTATGAAGATATTTTTAACAACTTTCAAGACGTTTTTGTGAAACATTAACTGTATTTGAAATTGCTACAAAAGGATGTTTATTGTAGAATCACTATTTGATAAATTTTTTTATATGATTAGTGTATTAGAGAAAATGGATCACATTATGATATGTTATCTCATCGTACTGGCCTCAGTTTTAACCCCTTAACCGTCGTGCCCGTACGTCGTACGTGAATCGAATTATCGCATTTTTAGGCTTATAAACTAAAATTTAATCATTAATTAGCCTAATAATTTGACACAAAAATTACTAAGAATCCACAAGCATCTCAAGTATCCTATGCCTTCTTAGATGAATGAAAGCGGCAGCCAATTTCCAAAACAGAAGGGGTCATCTTATTAGATAGCAAAGAAAATAAAACTGTTAAGGGGTTAAATTTTTAGCTTACAAAAAAAATTAATACATATGCATACAGTAATGTGTTAAAAAAACCCGGTTCAATCCAGTTTCGTTCACACAGTCTTAGAAATTTATTCGACATTTTCTTGAGATGGCAGAATCAAAAATCATCACTCTCCTGTTTTTCTGTTAATTATCGTGTGCGATGAATTTAATAGAAGTAATCTTATTGGAGATGGATATGATTTGACAATAAGTGTTTTCATATTTAAATTAATCATTTATTAATTTGGGTATACTAGTGATTTCAGTTTTGAGCTATTAGGTTGATACACAATATCAAGATATTTATTTTCTCTTTTTTTTGGCTGCATGCTGCAATCATGTATAAAACTTTGACTGAATTTGTTGGTGATTTTTAAATATAAATTCGAATTCAATTGAACATTTTAAACAAAATAGCGAAAGATCGAAATTGCTCAAAAATATTCACAAAATCAAACATTTTAAAACTTCAAAAGGGTGCCTTAGTGAAACCAAGCTAACTTAATACTGAATTTTTAAAGCAAATGAGGCATTTTGGAACTAAATTATTTAATGCAGAAAAAAAAATTCAAAATTAAATGATTTTTAGATTATGACTTTACTTTTAATTGTTAACATAAAGATTATAAAGATGAAGAGTCAAGCTTATATTAATAATATTTTATAAATTTCTTGTCGAAATATATATGATACATCATATTTCTCAGAATCAGTAGAAAACCAAGAATTTTTTCCTTGGAGATAAATAAAACTTCTGAAAATTTGAACTGCACATTCAGGTTTAAAGAAAATTTCATGAATGAGAAAAACCTATTTTCTCTCTTGCATGAAGTCTTTGTATTTTATTGCTGAAGACTAAATCAAAATACAAAACTCTTTATTTTTTTCCAATTATGTTTAGCATTATTATAAATATTATTATCTCTCTTATTATTATTTTTCTAATTTTTTAAAATTATGCCAGCTTTTTTATTTTTAAATTTATTCTTCTTTTTTAAGTGTAAATATAGTAAAGGGTTTCATGCCTTTCGGTATTTTCAGTGATTGTTTTCTTATTTTTATTTTCATTTCATAATTTCTCAAGCCCCATGCAGCAACTAGCATCATTACAGCCAATGAACTTTTTTCTCTTCAATTGTGCATAATGGCACCGATATGTAATATACGTAAAGACTTTTTTGTGATACTTAATACAGGTGACGCTTTCAAACTCATCCAACCGTTCAGTAGCTGTAAAGGATACAGGCACAGGGTTGTGAGACAGTATTCTTTACAGGTGCTGTCAGTAAAGGCAGCTAAATGTCAGTAAACATTTTTCTTAAATGCTTAAACCTATATTATTCTATAGTAAAGCTGAAAAATATTGACATATTATATATTTTTTTGCTGAAATAGAACTAGCAGTAATAGCACGACTTAAAAAATGGAACGCAATCTCTTGCAAATACTTCAAAGTATTTATCAGGCGTAGTCCTCGACATCTGACCACAGTTCAAAATTAGGAGGTCCTTTCTAAAATATCCTTCGTGTTGCTCCGAAATGGGTCGTACATATAACAAACTAACTAATAAACTAACTCAAAATATTTAAATTGCGTTCAGTGGTAGTGAAAATATGCGTTAACCCTACACTGTCTGATTATTTTATATATATATTTCCACCACAGTTGTATAAATTAATGCAAATGAATGCATTTAATATGGGAGAAATAATAAAAAAATTGTGAACTTACATTGTCAATTGAAATTAATTAATTACGAAGTGTTGTTTCTTAATAAAACCTTCATTAAATTTCTTTCATCCTAAAAATGAGAAGTTCAACACGTAAATTAATTTTTAATTGATCATTTAAATTATTTCGAATTGATTCGAAGATGAAAATTGTAAGAGCTGCAAATCTGCATCGCTCCTCAGTTTAGTGTTAAAATGGATATCATAAAATTTCTAACGCAAAAATAATTTATTGAACAACGACTTCATATACATCTCACATTTCATCCTTGTCTTAGTAGAGCATTTTTGGCGTTTAGATAGTGTTCTGGATTTGCGGTTGCAATAAAATGATGATTTAAATTATATACATTTAATTTACATTATTTACACTACTTATTCACATGACGAAAACTTATGCGAACAACATCGCATCGGTCGGATACAATCTGGAATTATAACAATGTTGCCAGATACAAAAGATACATTTTACATTTCAATAATAAATGAGTGGCTTGACGCTAGCGCCGCCACACCATCCCCCTTCTTGGAAAAAAAAAATGGATCTATAATTTTTAAGACACAAAATCTCGATACTTAACCGGGAAATGGACTCGCCGGCCAGTACGTGTATGTATAGGTGATTTTTCAGGCAAAGGCATAGCTGATTTTTCAGGCTCCTTTGCTGAAGGAGTGGGAGATGGTGTGTCGACTCCAGGAGAGTCAAGTTTACTTTCAGAAGAGTTAACATTGTCCAACAAAAGATGAGCTGGCTTAAGTCTATCAATAGTCACAGTCACTTTTTTTTAAAATTATATACTTAATTATTATATATTATTAATTTATTATATTATATTATTATATTATTAATTATTATTATATAATTAATATTATATTTATTCAAGTTTCAAGGAAGCTTGTTGAATAATGTCGATTCTTATAGAGAAGCAATTATTTATTTTATATTCATAAAATAAATAAAAAAGTATTTAATCAATAGCTTCCAGATTAACACGAAAAAGGCTTGACCTAAAACAACTCTTTATGAAAACCATTAATGAAAATGATCCTAAATCCAATATTTTTAAAAAAAGAAGTTGAAACTCTTGCATGGATTCTTCAGTCATGGCTTTACTATAGTGTCCAGATGTTTTGAATTAGTCGGGACAGTTTCAAATTTTAACTATGTGTCCCATAATAAAAGTGTCCCAAATTTTGATTAAATGTCCCGGATTATCCCAAATTTTACTTATAATGTCATAAAATATAAGTAGATTTTATTATTAAAATGTTGAAAACTCATATTTTAATCCCACCACAATCTTCCATATAGAGTAACTACACGTCCCGAATCAGCCTGGAAAGAAACCATTTTATATTTTTGTCAAAGATTGAAAACTTTTTTTGACATCGCATTAACTTCCTTCGGTTGCCTCGACTGTAATCTATCAGTAAATAGTTTTTATTCATAAAAGCTAAATTTAATTTAAAGAAATATCCTGTGACGAATGCTCTTTCCCAACTTTTACTATATACAGAGTATGGCCACCCTAATCTGAGCAATGTGGATGAATGTCCCTGAACGAAAACAGTAAAAATAATAACAAAACATATTACATGTTCTATTTTGACAACCTCCTTCTGTTTTAGATAATTATCTCATCATGTCAGAACTTTTGTTTATAATTTATTATTTTTTTATTTATTATTTCATTAATTGGGTAAAGTCCAAAAATCATGTCAGAGCTTTTATTTATTTACATAATCTTTGGATTTTAGCCAATAAAAATTGAATCTAGTCAGCATCCAATATTGTGCATTCGGGCCATGGAGGACCCCAGGTTGAAGTTCAGAAAATATGAACATTTTAGCTTCAGGCAACTTTCACAGTTTGAAATATCACGTTACGAATATAAAAGAAAGTAATATTATGTCGCTTAACATGCAACACCACCTATCTCAATTTTTTGAAATTTCAAAAAGGAAGAAAATACTGAATTTTTCGCAATCAATAACGGATATTTCTGAATTTTTTTCAAAACTAGTAGGAACATGTGATCTCTAGTTCGTATTAGATGTTAAAAATTTAGAAATACTCGTTATTGGTTGCGAAAATTGAGTATTTTCTTCCTCTTTGAAATTTCAAAAAATTGAGATAGGCGGTGTTGCTTATTAAGCGATTGCGTATTTTAGTCTCATTTATTCTTACACTTAGTTTCTCAGAGCGCTAGCGAGGAGAGTTTGGCAAGAAATAACACAAATAGCAATGCATCGCAAAAGCCGCAGAGAAGGAGTCTTGCCAACTATTATTGCATCGTAAAAGCCAAGAGAAGGGGTATGTTTCTCCGTCTCTGTGGCAATAGCGTCCTTCTTAGAAGAATAATAAGCATCTTTGCAGGAAGTGAGAAATCAGAACACTGTTTAAATAACGAAGCATGACTTTTATGACTTATTATTTTGGACAGTTGGAGCTAAATTTCGATATTTTTATAAAAGGAGGAGTTATCAGATAATATTTACTGCCTAGAATCTGTCAAAAATGCTGGACTTTAATGATGTACACTATTTGATTCATCATCCACTTTGAATTTAAAGTAAAACTATTTGTCATTTCTTTGAAACAGTTTGCAAACAAAATGAAATATTTCATGATAAGGAAGGTGCTAAAGAAAATTTCGAAGTAAAATTCAAAGAAAATGAATGAATCACAGAAATAAATTAGAGAGCACTTCAGACATTTTTTTAACACTAAGTAAATTCTTTATAAGAAAAATTTCTTGTTTATAATTGAAACAAATGTGGCAGATGGATTTGCAATCCCTTCTATGTTTAATATACAGAGTGGTCATAAATTATTGAACCCATTTCAAAAATTAATAAAAAAACTAATAATGTTACAACTGATTTTTTTTAAATGAGAGAGCAAATAAAAAGTTTTTTTCAGATAGGGGGCGTATCATTATAGCGTTCTAAATACCGTTAAGATAGGTGGCGTTACGGCTACATTGAGAAATTTCCATACGCAATGGCAAACAATCAGCAGAAACCGAAACGCGTTTTATGGTTTCCTTTTTTAGTTTTTCTTGAATATATCGAAAACTATTCAGTTTTAGAATTACAATTAATTTAATAAATTAAAGAGCTTAAAATTCTCTACAAAAACATGGCTTATTGTTCTTCTAGCTTTAATAGTTTCGCAGATAATGGCTCTCAAAGATGGGAGATGCCCAAAATTTTACGACTACCTAGACCACCGTAACGGAACTTTACCTGTATGAAAAATTTTTTTTAATAATCTATCATTTAAAAAACCCCGTAGTTCTAACATTATTAGTTTTTAAAATTAATTTTTGAAATGGGACCAATAATTTATATTCACCCGTTTATTATTGCTCTCGATGACATTTTTCGCTTCTATTTGTCTTTTGCAATTGGCAGCACACTGGAATTTAGAATGGAATGAAACCGCGCAGTCAACCGGGTAACGTTGAATTTGGAATTAAATCCGTTCATTGCAGGTAAATAAAAGACAGGATGTCAGAGAACAGCGTAAGCCAAGATGCAGTTGGCGCGATGAGTTTTATAACGTGACTGTGGCGTCACATGAATTCAATACATTATTTAGAATTCCTTAAAATTTCGCGCCTTTTTTATTTCTTGTTTTATATATTTACTAGCCTCTTCTAGTAACCAGTTGGTTCTCCAGAAGTATTGTATTTAATTTCAATCAATTCTCTTATGCATAAATTGATGTTCATGGTTCCCTCAACAAAGCACAGTCAATCCCCGGTATAACGAACCTGGGACATAACGGTCCCACGGTTATAACGAACTATTCAAAAGGTCCCAACAGAACTCTAATGCCACAAACGTGTTTTCAAATGCTTATAACGATCTTTAAAAGTAAGGTATTCGGATAAAGTGAACCAAAATTTCCATTTTTTAAGCTTAGTTTCAGCTCATAACGAAAAATCGCTTCTTCTTTTCATACTGTAGAGAAATAAATGTAAATACAATTAATTTCTCTGTTTAATTTTTTAGGAACAAATGTTTATTTTAATTTATTATAGCCCACAACTAATTGCAATTTAGTGTAATTAATTTGTTCAACACAGAAACGCATTTATGGATTATAGGAAATCTTGTGTAGCGAATATTTGAAAAATCGGATATAGTTAACCCTCGGTTATAACGAACTTCTGGATCGGTCCGTTCAGGGTGCTTCTTTATAAAGAGGTTTGATTGTATTTTTAACATCAAATTGCGATAGAAGTTTAAGCCTATTAGTAGCCTTGCACCTATTGTGTGCATGAACCTCCCTAATGCTTCAGGTCACATGACGTCACAGTTGCGTGAAAAACGAATCCGATTCCACAATCCCTTAGGTAGTGCCCAAACTTCTCTTTCTTATTCCTCATGTGAAATGAATGATAGACTCCAGTATTAAAATAATGACAACAACACTCTCTGGAGAAAAAAAATCAGGAATTCCCGTAGATTTTATTGAAAAGATTGAAGATATAATATTTATATCCTCCTAATTTAAAATTTCATAACAAATTTGCGACCATAAGCTGGAGACTATATTTAATGCCTTTTTGACATTGCCACATTGACAACATAGAGCATTAGTGAACTGAATGTGGCATTTCACCACTGACATTGACTTTCAATAACACTGGCTTTTCAAAGTGTAAAGACATTTCACTTTTCTTTTTAGATAATTTTTTATAATTCTTTTAGCATTTTCCTTTTCTCTTATTCTGTTTTTCTCTTTCAGTTTAATCATTTTAGGCACGTCAATGTTCCTAATTATGTTCTGTTAATATTATCTGTTATCCAAATTATGTTATTCAATTTCTTAATCTGCATTTTTTTTTGGGGGGGGGGCCCGGGGCTTTCAATAAAGTTTCACGCATACCCATCCAACCGACATAACGCCACCCCATGCTCCTGGTACCAATAACCACATGAGTTATCAAACGAGATATCGAGCAGGGTCGTTTTAGCTCCGAGTTCGGGGGTTATGCGAGGAGATAAAGTATTAAAATAGTATGACGCACTGTACTTGTATTATACTGGCACGCCTAAGAGCATGCTAGCTGGATTGAAATACTGAAAAATATAAAATATCAAGTAAAATTTATCAGCTTATCGGATATGCAGGGTGGTTATAAATTATTGAACCCATTTCAAAAATTAATAATGTCACAACTACGTTTTTTTTTTAAAATGAGAATGCATTTAAAAAAGTTTTTCAGAAAGTAACGTGTCGTTACGGCGTTCTAGAAGGTCGTAAATTATTGGACATCTCCCATTTTTGAGAGCCATTATCTGCGAAACTATTAAAGCTAGGAGAAAACTAATGCGTGTATTTGTAGGGAATTTTACTTTCCTGAATTTGTTAAATCAATTGTAATTCGAAAACTGAATAGTTTTCGAGATATTCAAGAAAAACTAAAAATGGGAACCAGAAAACGCGTATCGGCATCTGCTGATCGGTAGACTCTGAGTATGGAAATCTCTCGCTGTAACAAATTTAGAACGCCGTTACAGTACGCCACCTATTTGAAAAAAAAACGTTATTTCCTCTCTCATTAAAAAAACACCAGTTGTATTATTATTAGTTTTTTTTATTAATTTTTGAAATAGGTGCAATAATTTAAGTCCACCCACTATCTTATTACTAGATAGTACCACAAACATTTCACGACATAAAATAATAAAGTAAAAATTAATTGCGAAAGTACCAAAGAATATGAAAAGATAAACAGAACTTTTATTCCATAGCTTTCAACAATTACGAGATAAAATATTCGTAGAAACAATGAAAACGGTTTAAATTCCATTGCAACAATGAAGTATTGCTGCAAATTATGCTTAATAATAATTTTTAAAAGTTGCTAAAATGAAAGAAAAATTTGCATGTCCACTGAATTTAAATCAGCAAAAAGATAATGCTTTGAATTTTAGGATGGAGTAAAGATCATTTTTACGTGATAACATTCCTGGGAATTATCGACGAAAGCCGTCAAAATTTTGATTAATTTTTAATTTATTTAAATTATAATTAAAATTTCAAGATAAAACATCGCTCCTAGTAGTACATCTCCGCAGTTTATGACAGTGAATACCTCACGTGTGTTAACTGTTTCACTCTGAATTTGAACTTTGGAACATATTTATCCATTCATCACTCTTCCAAGGATAAACATTGCTTTGTTATTTTAATGAAATAGCAATTTACAAACAGTTTAGAGACTACATTTAGCAACTTTATTAATTCTAAGTAAATTCTATAACAATATGAGATTATTATTTTACTTTTCTATTACTCGAAGTTGATATTATTTTGCACAAACATTGTTCTATTATTACTTATTCAATATAGTGGTAAGGTCTCGGCTTTGGGGTCGGAGGGCTCCAGGTTCGACACCCGATTCCACTGAAGATCCGACCTGTATGGGGCCTGTTGCACGTTAAATCATACGTAGTGGTCAAACGTCCTCCCGTTGGTGTGGCGTGGAAGTTTGGAGAGGGGGGTGCCAGCTCAGGTGTCGTCCTCGTCATCTGACCGAGGTTCAAAATTACGAGGTCCGTCCCAAAATAGCCCTCGTGTTGCTTCAAAACGGGACGTTAATATAACTAAACTAAACTAAACTTATTCAATATCTACACTGTGTATTTTTATTTAGCAGATAACAGTAATCTCTACTAATAATAAAAGCGAATGTGTATCTGTCTGTTGGCGCTTTACAGGTCAGAACGTTCGACATAAAGATATCAAAGAAGGCACAGTTGTAACTTAGAGGGTGGACATACGCTATTTTACACTACGACACACCCCTGCCTCTAAAGATAAAGATCTAAGGTTTGCAGTTTGAATGGGTGTGCGTAGAGAATCTTTATTGATTCCATGGAGTAGAACAAATTGTGTTTAAGTGTTTGTTTGCAACCTGTTTATTTGCAACTTTTTACATATTTTATAGTAAAGAATTATATTTTACTAGCCGCTCTCGCCACCCTCCGGGAGGCTTTCATATGAAATAAAACTTGTCGGAATTCGTTAGGTGGTTGTGGCTGGCGAACTGTCTAAAGGTTTTCCCCCATAGAGAATGTATGGTGGAGAAATGTTTTTCGATTTCGTTCGAAAATGGGGATGGCGGGGGGCAGGCGACCCTTGATGACATATCTAGACGTCATAAGCTTTCATATGAAATAAAAATTGTCGAAATCCGTAAGGTGGTTGCACCACAAAAGAACAACCTAAGAGGATAATCCATAATAACTTATAATATTCAAATAGTACGAGCTCTATTAAAGCCAATACGTAAGGGTAAAATTTACTAAAATTGTAAAAAATCAGAAAAAGTTGTCCACTTCACGAGTCACTTTCAAGACTGACTCCAAACTTGCATTAGTATTAATGGAGGTAGAGACACTTCTTCTGAAATGGCATGTAGCCCCAACCAATGGTATGTGAAATATAAGCCTTGTGTAAACTTGCCCCTGTACTAAACTTCCCCGGTCTCCCCTATATTTAAAATAATTTGGTAAAAACCTTCACAGAGTTCTCCAGCTTCAACCACCCTACGGATTTCGAAATTTTTTATTTCATATGAAAGCCTATGACGTCTAGATATGTCATCAAGGGTCGCCTGCCCCCACCACCACCATTTTTGTACGAAATCGAAAAAACATTTCTCCACCATACATTCTCTATGGGGGAAAACCTTTAGACAGTTCACCAGCCACAACCACCTAACGGATTTCGACAATTTTTATTTCAAATGAAAGCCTCCCGGAGGGTGGAGACAGCAGCTAGTAAAATGTAATTCTTTACTACAAAATATATGTAAAAAGTTGCAAATAAACAGGTTGTAAACAAACACTTAAAAAATTTGTTCTACTCCATGTCTTTTTAGTGGAATCAATAAAGTTCTCTACGCACACCCATTCAAACTACAAACCTTAGATCTTTTCTTTGGAGGCAGGGGTGTGTCGTAGTGTAAAATAGGAAATCTCTACCCTCCAAGTTATAACTGTGCCTTCTTTGATATCTTTATGTCGAACGTTCTGACCTGTAGAGCGTCAACAGACAGATACACATTCGCTTTTATTATTAGTAGAGATTATTGTTATCTGCTAAATAAAAAAGCACAGCGTACGGTATCTTTTGTCAATTATAAGCATTTTCTTAATTTTTCGTATCTTTTTTTATTTCAGACGTATTTTCTTGCATAGAAAGCAATATCCGAGATTGCAGTCGATTCGAGTTCTACTTCAATTTTGACATCAACTCAATAGAGAAGGTCTTTCTTTGGCTTCATAAAAAAAGAGCATCAAAACCCGTGAGTTTCACAGTGCATTTCGTCAACTCTACTGATATCCACTATTATAACGAATCGGCATCCGATTTTGAAATGCAAATGCAATGGATCAAATTCCATTTGGAAAAGTCAGCCCTTGAAAATGTGAATGGAACATTGCAGTGCACGGTTGAAGTTACAGGTAAACAGTTATACTTTCTTCCTACAGCTGTTAATTAAGAACACTATAAATGGTTCTTTGTGTATGTCATGAACTAACATTATATGTTTTATAGATCTAAAAATACCAATCGAATATGTCAAAAAAATCGTCCTCAAGATTTTGATGAATGCGAATTTTTAGACTCCCTTGAGTCCGAAAAGACATATTTGGAATTATGTCTGAACACGAAAAATTTGGTGGCTTAATATGTCTGAGAACACGAAAAGTGCGGCTTTGACAAAAAAAATTGTTGATTTTTATCAAATTTTGTATTAAATATATCTGTGAGAAGTCTAGCTGTGTCTGCATTCGCGTGCTTGTGAACACAATATCTCTAAGAGCCAACTAGCTGGATGGGGAAAAAATTGGTTTACATTTTTATCACCAGAATTGTAGGTGTGTGTGGAAGTTTGGAGGTGAGGGTGCTAGCTCGAGTGTCATCCTCGTCATCAAACGGCAGTTCAACATTACGAGGTCCGTCCCAAAATAGCCCTCGTGTTGTTCCAAAACGGGACGTTAATATAACTAAACCATCCACCCACCCAGAATTGTAGATTTGTGTCAAGTTTTGGATAAAGTCGGCCGATGGATTGTCTGTTTAACTTTCTGTCTATTCGTGTGTCTGCGAATGCTATAACTTAAAAAACTCGTCAAGCTGTATAAATGAAATCCGGTACATTGTCTTTGCACCGAAATTGAAAATCTGTGTCAAATTTTGGATTGAATTTCGCAGAGCTAAAACGACTAAAATGCATACAAGATTTCCTTCCCTCTGCTAAGTCCCACTGGGGGACACCACGAGTGCGTGAATGAGAAGCCACCAGATAAGTAAGAGGGATCTCACTTCCCTGGAGGTTACGATAATGGTCAGGGCGTAGCCGACTACTGCATCTGATGCCACTCAGATGCACAGGACGGCTGCTCTCCAGGCCTGGATGTTTTATATACGAATTCCCTCTGCTAAGAAACTTCACCCAAAACGTGTGCAAGAATACGAGAATGTCTAGGGAAGATCAACCTCGCTGGTTTTGTAAAAAAGCCTTCACAGCGAATGTGTGTTATTTACCAATGCAAGAGTTCAGTTCTGTAGTGAGGATAAGTGGCGCCTGGGGTATGATGTGATTAGTTCGCCCTTAGTGGCCATAAGTGGTTTAGCGGCGGCCAAAGCATGAATATTTTTTCATCCTCTTATCATATTTCACTTTAAAAAGTGGCATCAACGCACTATCGTTTTCTCTCCACGGCACCCTTAACTCGGTGCATCTATACCTCCCTCGTCCCCCGGTTGCTACGCCAATGCATGATTTCACCTTTGCTAGTCACGACTACGACTAAAGTAAGTGGTAATGTTTTGTCTTCCAGATGGCACTGCTCCTGTTTTCGTCTTCCTTACATGAATTAATTTCTTAAGGTAATTGAATCGACCATTCTGCTGCTACGTCTTTCATTTAGTATTCTAATATGAGTCAAAAAATTTTTAAAAAGCATGGGAAATGGGCCACAATCAAACTCGTATAGAAACTTGGGTCCAAAATATAAACAGCAGTGAATTATTATTCTCAACATGACCCATTTCTCAACTATGAGAATACTTGTAGGTAGGGTTTCGTTGCCAGTTACAAGATAACTCTTAAATGACCATTTTAGTGATATCAATATATTCCAGTATTGCAATAGCAAATATATGTTCAATTTGCTAGTAATTGCCGAATGGGAAATGATCCAATAATATTTTTGGCATATTGGGATGGGCATTCATCAAATACAAACTTTGCGTGAGGTAATAAGAAAGTCGAGTTGGCGCCGACAACGTGCAATTAGATATTACGTGACACGGACATTTACTTCTTGACTCCATTAGGGACGTTAATGTTGACAATGAACAGAACAGGTGCAAGCTACTGAAAGAACACGAGTTAAATGTCTATTACAATTTAAAGTTTAAATTTACTTTACTAAGGTGACCAGGAATATCAAATTATAATTACGAGATTCAGTTGAAAATATATACCCTGCGAACAAGCTGGTCGCCGAAGGCGGTTAATTTCTAATAAAAATGAACTGCGCAGCTTTCTTTGTTTGCGTTATGCACACTGTGTTTGTTTGACTTACGATTTATCTCGTAGTTGGTACAGTAAAAACAAATGTTTCATATGCTGACTGCGAGTACACTGAAAAGTATTTTTCAGATATTAATGCACCTTGTAATTTCATTTTGTTCACTTATATAAAAACTTGCATTTGATATTTTTTATTAGTTATCATATAATACCAGGCATGTTTCTTTTGCTATTTTCCTATCATGCAGAGTACAAACATTCGCGAAGGTGGAGTTACAATTTTAAATGTTATTTCTTATGTAATTCCTTTATTCAATGTTTATAAAACAGAAATACCGCCGTATCACTTACTTCATGCGAATTCGTGAGTCCCATTGATTACCTTGCTACGAATTTTTGTAATTCGATGTTTGCAATTTTTTTTCCTTTTTCAAGGTTTATACGACTTCGAGGAGGAGGACCTTCCAATCTTAGTTGTCGCCAAGCCACATCCCCAAGAAAATCACCAAAAGCACGATAACAGGGTAAAAAGAGGCGAGGATAGCAAATGCAGAGCAGTAGACCGTTACATTTCGTTCGAAAAAATAAACTGGCACAAGTGGGTTATCGAACCAGCTCAACTGAACATCAGGGCTTGCAGTGGAGTCTGTCCTTACGTACAAGGTAGTTCTGGCTTTTCTTATGGCAACCTGATATATAACTATGAAAAAGAAGAGAATAACAAGAAAGACAATGCATGCAGCAAGTTTTGGGTGCCAAGATGTTATCCAAGCAGGATGGATAAAGTCAAGATAATTTATGTGGAAAACAATGCAACGACGCCAACAATAACAGAGCTGCAGGATATGGTGGTAGGATCTTGTGCTTGTATGTCTCACTCTTGTTTTGCCAGCGCCTGAAGAACCGAGGCATTAAAGTGCTGCATATTTCTCATTGTATCATTTCTGTTGACTTTAATTTTTTGATAATTGATATACTCTAAGTTATGTAGTTCAGCGCTGAAAATCCGGATTGGCGAAATATCTTCTATTGCCTACATGTGTTTGTTGACTTTAATGCCAAAGAAAGCGCCGAAAACAATCTATAAACCAAGAGAATTCTTCGTACATTATTACAGTATTGTTACTTAGCGTGATCTACAGTTTCCGAGTAAAAGCAGTTAATCCTTTAAGTTATGAAAATAATTTACGAAATAAGTGTCAAAAAGCAGACAATTTCTGTTAGTGTCGTTTAACATCACTGGGAATCAAATTATATAGATACAATAGTTTTAATGGATACTTTTATAAAAATGATAAGAATTGTTAAAAAGCTTAATTGTGCGTAATTTAAAGAGAAATTTATTTTGTACATAGTTAAGAACTAATCACTAAGAACTGACACTTCAACGATAGAATGACAAAATTCGTAAATAAAAAAGAAAAACCTAGAATTTTTTGTGTTAAACATAGGCAGTTGTATTTTTGGTCAACGGATGTTAAGGTCACAGAGTCCCGATTTATCCCAAGATTCATAATTAAGACGAATTTAAAATTTTATTTATAGTTTTTGCCCAAAATAAAGTTTAAGGATTCAAGTTTGTTAACTGGATTTTCTGCCATTGCAAAGGTTTAATCAAGTCTGCCAGCAGTGCCAGCTAGGATCAGAATTAGAATCCCTCCCCCCTGAATTCCATTGCCTTTCGCAAAATAGTTATATACCTAAAATGTTGAGGGTTGTGATGTCAGAACTGACATAATCAAATTTTATAGTTTTGAATCTGGTACGTATTGCCAAGTATTATTCAGCCATGCTTTGTGGAAAAAATGCTAAGAAAGAAAGCAAATTTCTTCCTTTATTTATAGAAAAATGTTATTATTTTGATAGTCAATCTCTAAAATGGTATTGTAAGAAATTATTCCACTTTACAGTATACAAGAATTCTGATAGTTAATGAGTACCTTACAGTATACGAGAATTCTGATAGTTAATGAGTACTTTACAGTAAACGAGGATTTTATTTCTCTCTTCATTGAGCTACATTTCAAGTTGACAGTAGATAGAAATCTACAAGCAATCGGATCACTAATAAATCATGTAATACGTATTTCTACGCGTCTACTATAAGAAAAGTTTCATGAAATTAAACAACGTCATTACAGTTACTGATCATTTCATTATCCCGAGACTTGCACTTTCGGACGATTTTACTCCGGAAAGGAGTGACAGGCAATGAGTATAATGAGTGCATTTCCAGAGTTCTTTGTTAGGTAACGCTAAGTAAAATGTAAACATCTCCGCCTTCACTTTTCCCTATTTTTCACTTTTTCCCTATTTTGGTGAAAATAACTCCGCCTGGCGCATGCGCAAAAACTAAGAGGGTTTCGGAATCCGATAGCATACATTACTGAGTTTGATCACACAGGGCCGGATTACTAAATAGGAAATGTAGGCAACTGCCCACGGGCCCCGTAACTTTTTGGGACCCCAAGAATTAAAAAAAAATGACGGGAGGCTGTCTTTTTCAAACAGCCGCTGATGTTAAAGGCGTAGGACTACTTTACTCGCGTGACTCTTTTCCGATTTTCAAATTTTTTGTAACTTCTGCCGTTACCCTTTATCTCTAAAATAAGACATTAGTTATGTTTTTAAAATATGTAGTTACCGAGATATAGAGGATCGCGTCACCAATTCATGCGTATTTTTGCCCAACTTTGAGACTCAGTAGTCGCTGAACTACAATTCCGATTTTCAATTTTTTTTTGTAACTTCTGTTGTTACCATTTATCTTTAAAATAAGAAATTAGTTATGTTTTTAACATCTCTCATACAACGTTTTTTGTGGAGTTTTGGCGTGTGAATCAAATTCCTTCCTGAGACCCCAATGGGAGGAACGTAGTCCTACGTTAAAAATTATTTCCAGGGATTTCATTTGATTTATAAGAACTATGTACTAAGATTTACTGAAATTAATATGAAGTGTCTCTCAGAACGTTATTCGTGGGATATTTTTCATGTTTTCAAAATCGCTAGCAGATTTTCTATTAGAATTGTATCAAAAAGTTTTGTAATATTTTAACCATTACATTTAAATTTTAAACTTTTATATTCAAGATACAAAACCAATTTTTTTTCGAAGATGATGTGCAAAAAATAATGTTTTCTTATTTAACTTCGTTAAAATATTTGTTACTTATAATTACTTACACAAAGATTAAATTATAATCAATAAAAAATATCTGGTTTTGGAAGTTGGAGTGTGAGTCCCCGGAAATTACATTGCCCACAGGCCTCTACAGGACTTAATCCGGCACTGGATGCAAAGATATCCATTACAAGTAACTAAATTCTGTACAAATATATCAGTTACTTTCAAATACATCAGGAACACATTCAGGACAATTTAAATCGCGGTAATAGTACAGCACGACTTTTAAATGGACAGAATAGGGAAACCGCGTGGCTCTCATCTTGAGCTGTCTTTAAGTGTTTTCTTTGTTTACACTTTATTAGAATCGCTTGGGTTCTGTCACCCCTACGAATTTACTATTGGGATAAAAAATATGACAACAAAATGTCTAATTTTCATTTTAATTCCTCGAATTTTTGAATTTTTATTTTAAAGTTTAGTTTATTTATATTAACGTCCCGTTTTGAAGCAACATGAGGGCTATTTTGGACGGACCTCGTAATTTATTTTAAAGAAATAATTCTAAATGCAGTGAACTCTCATACAAAGCGGGGGTTACGTTCACCGTAATAAGAAATAACGTTATTCCGGGCGTGTATTACGGCAGCGGTGGCCTAGTGGTAAGGTGTCGGTCTCTAAGCCGGAGGCTTCCAGGCTCGAAGCCCGGTTCCACCGAAGATCTACTGCGCGTTAAGCCTGCTGCACGCTAAATCATACGTGGAAGCCAAACGTCCTCCCGCCAGTGCGGTGCGGAAACTTAGAGACGGGGTGCCGTCCTCGTCATCTCATCGCTGTTCAAAAGTACGAGGTCGGTCTCAAAATAGTTCTCGTGTTGTTTCAAAACGGACGTTAATAAAACTAAACTAAACTCCGGACATGCCTTATCGGACGAATTTATGCAAGTTCAAACATGTTTCTAACTGTTCATATTGCAATTGAGATTTTACTTTTCTTAAACTTTCAGCTTAAATGTTCAAATATAAACAAAAAGTTAGTGTGTAAGCAAAAAATAAAAATATTAAATTTATCTTACATGTATATATGGGACTATTTATGATGCGCGATGAGAAGTATTCACAATTTTTTCGTCGCGTTATACGGGAGTACGTTATAACGAGAGTCCATTGTATATATTTCTTAGACTTCAGACGATGTAATTTTTTATTTTTAGGTTTCCAGTAATAAAGTTAGTATAAGAAACAATAACGAAGCTTTTAAGGTGAAATTTCATATTTGAAATGTTAAGAAAATTTGGAATTTTAAAATTTGAATAAATCGAAAGAAAATATATTTCAGTTTATTCGGACTATCAGCGCTGTACTTTGTTATTTAAAACAAGAAATATAAGATTATTTTGTGTGTGTGTGTTTTTTATATTTTGTTTGAAAATATTTCATTTGGTGATTATTAATATTTAAGTCATTTGAAGATGATTAGTTAATGCTTATTATTAACTTTTTAAAATTGTCTTCGACATTTCAGAATTTATTGGGCAAATTTCACTATTACTAATAAATTTTATTTAATTTTTGGAATAGTATTGTAATTTGAAGTTACACAGATGTTAAATTTTATATGTATGATATAATTAGTTCTATATGGGCAATTGAATTGTGAATGTAATGTTTATGCTTCGTATATCCTTGTATATCCAATAAAATTTTATTCAAAAAATAAATGATTTGTTACAAATTAGAGTTTAGACATCAAACAAATGGATTTAATATTTATCTAATTTTGATAATTCATAGATATTTCCCAGCTTTTTTTAAAAATTTAAATCAATAAATTTTATATATTCCAAAGTGTATTTGATTTTCATAGGTTCTAGAATGGAATTTGAAATTCGAAGTGAAATTTCGAAGCCCTTATAGATACTGTTTGATTTTGCCGTTTAATATTTTATTATGTATTGCATGTAAATCAAAAATTATACTATTGTAATTATAGCAAAATAAAATATAAATGTGAATATTTAAATATTCTTTTGGTAAGGATATATCATTATTTCTTCTCATTTCTGTTGTAAAACAAAGGCAAACAAATATTGCCCAAGGGACAATAAATTGCCCAAGGGACAATAAATTGCCCACCTTTTTATATGCGATATAATCGTAGAGGAGGATCGGCCATTTAAAATCTTTGCTCATGAATTATAAAGAACAGAAGGAAACATGCTGATTCTTTGAAAAGTCACGAATGTTGTTTGAAGTAGGATACCTGTAGTTCATTTATCATCAGCGATTCCTTCTGCGGAATCCCTATTGCACAATGCCATTATATTAATGCAATAGAGAAAAACAGTACAATAAGTTTGTTATAGTAAGTTGCATATAATTATGTTTTCTTGCTACAATAGCTAGGAAAAATGTTACTTCCAGGGTGGCCCGAGACCGAGGCAAACAGGGCAACTGCCCTTGACGGAAAAGCTGGGGCGTGAAAAAAAAACAGAGAACTCCGGATAAACGACAATTATATTTTTAAAATAAGTTTGTTGAATATATTGTTTTAGATTCAATAAGGACACTATATAAACTTAAATATATCTGGAGATTATCAATTTTCACCATAATATTATTGTCATATTTGCAGCTAAAACGTGCATATTTCTATGTTCCAAAAAATGACGTTTGTTCAACGTTTAGAATACAGATATTATATAATTTAAAAAATACATTTGTTGTGAGTGTGGGGGCGCCATATTGTTACCTTTCCCGGTTGATAAAGTTACGTCGGCCGCTTGGTCACGTCCGTGCTTGAGGCTTTCTTTAGCTGTATAATGGATTTCAAAACTGTTTCAATAGCATTTATCCCATCTTTATGGTCATTTTGACTTTACTAACCTCACTTTCTCAACCCTGCAACTTTAATGATCTCACTTTACTCAACCCTGCAACTTTACCGCACTTCAAATCCAACCCTGTCAACGTTTACAAACTGGATAATTTCATCGCCCTTTATTTCACACTGTCCATCGACATTCATTCATTCATGAACAAAAGCTAACGAAAGATTAGCAACAAAATTCACTACCACAATGGTCTAACCAACTTGAAATCCGTGAAAATACAATGAAACTGAAATGCTGAATGTATTTTTAGATTTATGACTTTTAATTAATTCGAAATCGATGTTGGTTGAAACGATGTCGAATAACATAAGCACTACTAGTGCTTTGCGTGGTATTGAAATATCTCATTAATTTATCAATGTAAATATAAATGTGCTCACTATATAAAACATGCCAATGTAGTCAAGTTAGGTAATAATTGGTACTTATTGTATCAATATTTATTTTGTTAGTGGATACATTCAAGAGAAAATTATCGACAAGTACTACGAATATTCTGGTGTAACTATGACACAGCCTACTATTGGTTTTTTCTGAAGAGTAAATATGTAAAAGAAATTGTTCTTCTTACAATTCCACAAGTCTTGTTGCAATTATACAAATTTCAATTCTAAGAAATTGATTTCCATTTAATGGCTCTTTCTCTTTTTCATAAATTTAATCAAATAAAATGGAATAAATTATTAACTGTACTCTGAAAAGAATAGTTTATTTCTTTGACAAATTAAAAAGATCTAAGCGCTTCAAATCCAGAGTTATCGAGTTCGTCAAATTTATAAAATAAATACAATAATGCACACGATAAAATAAGCAATGTGTATTGTAGGTGCTTTCAACGAAAAATGGAATATTTTGTTTTCTTAATTACTCGTAATGCGTGCTCAACAACATTTATGCTCCCATTTTGTATTTGTGCTTGACTAGTACTATCCGTGTAAGAAAGAAAAAGACAGAAACAGACAGGTGTTATTCAAAATATTAATAAATTATAAACTATACAAAGGAGAATGAATTTCTGTACAAAACGTTATGTTTTAACATATGAATTACTGCTATAAATATGTCCATTTCATCTAATTCTTCATTAATTATTCTTTCTTCAGTTTACCCGCTTGTAGTAGATGACTGACACCTGACTTGAGGTTGGATGGGTTCCGAGAACTAATGACATTTGTCCTATTTCTTACCAAAAACACATATAATTTAATGAATTTCTGCCAGCATTATCGAAGAGTCGGATAACTTCGAAATGATGCTGCATCGGCCAGTGGAGCATTCATTTCTTGCCATTCGTAGATCCTTTGTTGTCTGTAAATAGAAAATAACTATATCAAGACATCTATGATATATATAAGAATACTGATGAGCATTTTGCTTATTTTCGAAAGTGAATCGTTTATTGAAAACAACTGCTTTGGAAAACATTTATAATATAATAGGTTGAATCTAGTGAGTAGTAGTGGTGTTTTCAACAGATGGCTTGCTTAACCATTTATTTAAAGAATTAACTTACCAGCAACTTCTCAATTTTGATTTCGCATCATTAGATACGTTTTAATGCAGAATAACCACAGGAAAGATGAAAAAATTTTTTAATTAAATAAAATAATTTAATTAATTTGATTAATAATTAAAAAAATTAATTTTTGTCTTCGTCTGCCATCTGCTGCTAGCTCTCGGAACTACATTTCTCGTGTTCTTCTGAATACTGTCAGGAAAAACGGTCAAATTACGAAGATATAAGCATGATTAAAATAGCACTTTATGAACCGTCGTAAAATAAAGGATTAAGTTTTTCGGAAATAAAATTTTCGAAAAATGTAAACAAGCTTTTTGTTAAAATAAGTAACAACAACAATAAGAAAACCCTGTTATTTTCCTTGTAGTTTCTTAAAAGGTATTCGACATATTATTTGTTTCAGATGATGATTCGTTTAACTGTTATGTTTTCACAGGATATTCCGCATGGGACTCCCTCATTTTGAAATTAAATAACCTGACAACGGAGATCGATAGAAGAATGAAATCAATGACATGTTTATTTTGAAAGCCGTAAAAATCAGATACAGAAATTTTAAAATTAGATATAAGTGTTGCCGAGCCCTGTATCAGCTTCACTCTCTTTCTGGCTGATAAATACAAAAACAAGTGAACACATTCGTCCCATTTTTTTTAGTTTATTTCATGTATTAGAGAATTATAATCTAAAATGTATTGAAGTTTAGTAGGTAATAGTTATGGTCAATTAAATGGATTTTAAACATATCTATTTAAAATGACCTCCTTTCTTCTTGAAACGAACAGCTGAAGGAATTTTTGTAACCGATATCCTGATGCAGAAAGAAAAACACTGTTTAATCCATTTCTTTATTTGTGACAAACTGTTATTCCTAACAGCTAGAGAAGCCTTTTACTCATCACTAAATAAGAACATTCATAATACGCACGCCAAAATAATTTCCAGGCCACTAGTATCCCTTCATTGGACAAAAAAATTTCTTGATAGCATTTTTTGTTCAAAAATTCGACGATACTTCAAAAATAGGAAACGAAATATCATTTGACGACTTATAAAAACAAATACAATTTAAAACAATTATTCAGCAAATTTCTAGTCAGTTTAAAGTCAAGATGATTTGCGTAACTATTTTAGCTTATAAATGCTGAAATATGTTTAAAAAGGTGACGGAAGTTTTCGCAGCTGAATCTCTGTGTGAGAAACAATTGTTAAACACAACGATATGTTACATGAACGTTATTTGACAAATTTTTGATTTTTCAATAGAAAAAGATTATTTGACATTTTGTTTGGCATTTTTGATGACTACATGACTTAGACATTATTTTAATGGCAAAAAAATGTTTTAGAAATAAGAATATTTTTAGTGGCTCCACGCTACTGTAAGCGTAAGATTAGCTGAATAATTTTTTTTTAGCAAAAAGAAAATATTTGAATAATTATATCAACAAATAATAAAAGAAAAAATGTTTAAATAATGAATATGTGATGACGTGTCTCATGGGTAAGAAGTTGCGCAACAAATATTTTTTTCTCAATAAACGGGACAATTTATTTTCTACGGGCAGAAAAAAATTCTATTTTAAAAATAGAAGCATGATTTAGATTGTGAGAATACACTCGTAAAAAGTATTTTCGAACATTTTATGCAGAAAACGATTCATTCTAAACAGTACTTACTCTGCAGGACTAAGTATCGGTGGATGTCCCCTAGAAAAAGAAATATTACGAATTAAAGAAATGCTTATACATTTAAGTATATTCATGGAAACTGAAATAAATTTACGGTAACCATATGACTCGAGAAATTCATAGCAATAGCGAACTTCATGGTCCTCTCCCGTGTTTAATTATTTAATCAAAGAGAGCACACTACAGAGATGACTCCATTTACAGATTGCATGATCAAAAACATACAAAGAACACAAGCCGCAAAGTGAATTAAAACACAAAGAAAAAAGGTAACTGCAGAGAATACAACAGTTCAAAGCTTGAAACCACATTAATTACAAAAATGTAAACACATGAATGTTTTAAAACGAAAACATGCGATTACAAAAGCACTAAAAACACACTGAAGCTCTAAAAGTCCATGTTGCACACCGTCACATTAAAATTATAAAAAAAATCACATATTTTTAAAAAAATTAAGAACATTAAATCAAAAAACCATTAAAAAAGCAAGGGTCAAAAAATCAAACACACACAAGCACAAGATTAACACAAAAATAAGAAAACGCATAAAAATCTTAATATGTATAGTCAAGCGTAAAAAAAGAAAAAGAAATCAGGTCATGTATTTAAAAGTGATGAGGTGTTCGAGGTATTAAGAGAAAATACATGGCTACCATAAAAGATACATTCATTTTCAAAACGTTATCTATTCAAAAGTATTATATGTACAAATATGAGTGACATATGGAAATAACCGCAAATTCCTTTTTTTGAACACGCTACAAATGTTCTATGTTTGCCCCCCTCCTGTGTCCCATGTCCAGGCGGTAGTCGAACTCGTTTCACACATTTTGTAGCGTCATCCTGTCAATGGACATCAAGCAGCATGGATCCGTTCTCTGTGCTCATCTTTATGTTTTTGGTAGTGGGGGTACAAAAATAAGGTCCTTAAGTGCCCCCAAAGGAAGAAGTCACAGGGCGCTAAATCAGGTGACCTGGGGGCCAAGGGAACAAAGCGAGGTCATCCTCAGCAACACGTCCAATCCAGCGATGCGGATTTTGTCGCATATTCTAACACACACACACACACACACACACACACACATTCTTGCTTTGCCTCTCTTTTCGGAGATACTGAAAGATACTGAACTCGACACACAATACGGTCAAATATCAATATCAATACCAGCACACAATATCAATACAGTCAATAACAATACTAATACCGCTACAATAAAATAATAACAGCCACACACACACACACACACACACACACACACACACACACACACACACACACAATAACACATTTCATTACTTCGTTGTGGTTATTTTCATAAATCACTCATATTTGTACGTGTTATGCATTTGAATATAAAGCGGGTGAAGATGAATGAATCTTTTTAGTAGCCCTGTGCAGTAGTGGACTCTCGTAGAACTTGGGAGGATACGTTTCGCGTGATAGGAAATCGGAGGGCGAATTTATACAAATTCAAACATGCCTCTAATTTGTAATTGCGCGTATTTTTAGCTAACTGTTAATTTTTTAAAAACTGTTGGCTTCAACGTTCATATATAAACAACACTTAAGAGTATACATTTGCTTTTTCCAAACAAACAAAAAAACAACAAAACTACGAAAATGTTAAATTTATATTACGAGTAATACGGGACTTTTAATAGCGCTGTACGAAAAGAAGTCGCAATTTTTTCGTCGCGTTATACGGAAGCGTGTTAGACGAGAGTCCAAAAGTTCTGAATTTCATTTTGATTTCACTCTTTTAACCCCGAGAAAAAATGTATAATATTAAGATTTCACAAGTGTATCTTAAAGAACGTGAGTTGGCCTATACACATGACGAGCAAGTGGGCACCACGAGTTCGTGGATAAGCACAAATGGTCTCACTTCTCTGATGGGAAAAGTAATGGTGTGGGGTGAATTACAGTAGAACCTCGTATAACGAGTGAAATAAATTGGGGAAAAATGACTCGCTTAATGAGCAACGTTTTGCATAATGAGTGACGAGGAGATGACCACACATATTTCCAAAGTTGTGTTCAGACATATTATTTGTGATTTTTTGTGGCACAAAGTTTAATATGCCGTGCAGAAATGTCCCCGAAGGAGAATCCTCAAGAAGAAAGCCATAAGAGAAGAAAAATAATCGTAGAAATGAACGTAAAATCATTGAAAAGCGATAATAACGATGTGAGAGCATGGTTGATCTAGCACACGCATGCAATCAGTCTACATCAAGGATTTGCACTATTCTCAAGAACATGGACATGATTAAGGAGATGGATGCTTCAAAGGGAGTGACAAGAATATCTACGCAAGGTTGTCGACGATGTTGAAAGGTTTCTTGTCATATGAATACGCAAAAATCAATTGCAAGTCAACATATTTAAAGAGAAAATCTTTGTGAAAAAGTAAAAGTAATTTCCACAGACATCGTTAAGAAGACCATCAAGGAAGAAGTATTTAAGGGAAAACGTAAGTTATATATAATTTTGTTTGAATAAACATTATGCACAAAATTCATTGAGTATTTTTTTCGACATGGAACGCATTGTCGTATTTCAAATTAATTTATATGGGAAAAATTGCTTTGCTTAACGAGTGTTTCGCATTACGATAAAGATTCTGAAATGAATTATGCTCGTTAAACGAGGTTCCACTGAATCTCCATTCCGATGACGGAACGTACCTCCTTCGGGAGGAGTTGGGCCGTGGCAGGTAATGACCATTGGGACTCCGACCTCAGTTCCCGATTGCTGTCGTGGCGGCCGTTCTTCACTTGACCCCGGATGTCTAGACAGGGTGAGGGTAACTCCATTGTGACTATTCACATGATGCTTCCTAACAACCAATAACAGGGCCATAGCACAATGTCATTCACGTAATAAAGTATCGTGCATTATGTAAAGATATTTAAATTTAAATGTGAATTAAAAGCTAGCCTTGGGAACGTCTATGAATATTCATTTCTCGGTCATCTGAAGGAAGAGCTAGTTGCTACACGAGTCCTTAATTGCATTATATAAGGTACGTTTCCAACTATCTCCATTAATTAACTTATATAATTGATCGAGCTATGTGGTTCATTAGTCTACGTCGACTTTGGATTCGGGGAAATAGGTCACTGTAGGCATCTTTGTAGGAATTTTTACAATTTCCGTGTTCATATTATTTTATTACTGAAAAAACCAAATTGTAAACATTGGTTCCGTCAAATGAGCAGCAACTTAGAATGCGTGTTCAATCTTTCATATTTGAGCTATCAATGGATGAGTTACATGCATGCTACGATGAATTAAAAAGACAGAACTGTTATCAAGAAATAAGCTGTTGCTTATTTCTCAACGAAGATAAAGAAATATACAACTTCCCACTTTACTATACTGATTGCTCAGTCTAGTAATATGCATTGAAAATCTAAGAATAATCGCCCTCAAATTTACTAATGTCAGATAAATATTCATCAATGATTTTCCATATTGCATTTTGTTATTTAAATGCCTTCCTTTGTAAGTATCTCAATCAAATATAATTAATAACATTACCATAAGTGATGAATCATATAGGCTTAATTTAGTATTAAAATTAAGTTAAATTGTGTTGCAATAATAGACAGGTTAAGGAAGTGATCCAGATGGATTATTTTTCATAAGTAATATGTTCTGAATACTTTGAGCCTCGCAACATAACAGGTTTAACAGTTTGGCTTGAACATAATGATTTCGCTTCGTGTTTGTAAGTGCTTTTAAAACATTCTACAAATTCTTTTTTTCGCTACTTATTATTTTGTATTGTCACTGATATAATTATTATGGCCATTATTTATAGAATAAAATAGGTTAGTATTCATCAAGAAAATTTCAAGGAATAGCAATGAAAACATACCCATTTTCTGTCAAGTATACACTGTGAACTGCAAGAGAAAACAAAAGATCTAAGATTCAGAATTTTACCGTAAAAGAGTCGTCTAACACCTTAAAATATGTTTATATTACGGATTTCAACTTAAAGAAAGGCAATGGTGCAAAAGAGTTTTGTATCGAAAATTCAAAGAAATACGTCAATTCCAAAAATTAAAAAAAAAGAAGCTGCAAACGAAAGTTCGTTCGAATATCATATAAATGAACGTTCAGATATTTTATAAAGATGTTAAGTACTCGAATGGTTCTGTAAATATGTAAGAATATATTATCTTTACACTGTGAACAAGTCGAAATGACTGAAATAGGACACGTGCCATCGTTTATGATGACCTCGTTATCTATTAATAAATACGTCGCTAAATATATAGAAGACGGCATTTACATGTTAGCAAACACTCTCGAAAGTATTTTATACTTGACTGATTCATTATTTAACATTGATGCTTTCGGATTTCATTGACTTTTCGAGTACAGCAATGAAAAGCCACCGTATAATTAAACAGTGTAACATCAGACTAAAGCAATAGCAGTTGTAATATCAAAAATATACTTTATTTTTCAGCTATTTACAAAGAAGTAGTTTAGTCGTCCAGAAAATTTGAAGAACTGATTTTCAAGCTTGAAAAATATTAACATCACAAACATTTACATTACGTGCAGTCTGTGCCTCAAAAACAAATACATAAAAATAAACAGTGGTAAAGCCATCTTAGTCCAGTATTTAAGATATAAGATTGAAGACTGAAAACAGTTCGTTACAACAGGTTCTCGGCACTCCTGACCATTAACGTCCGAAATTTAAGGCATAGATTTCAATGAATTTCTATAAGACTATTTCTATAATGACTTCTTAAAGAACAGTCTTCAACAAACAATCATACAGAGTGGTGCAAGCGCAAGTATACAATTTTTATCACGAATTAACGATACCTTTATTAACCCCATGAAGATAACATAAGATATCCCAATAAACTACTATCTCTTTAGTGCTCAAATAGTAAGTATAGTAAAGAACTCTACTCATTACTTTTAAATGTAACTGTAGTCTAGATTCTGCGCTCGAGCGTTTTTCAATTGTTGTTCTTCAACTCTTACGTGTTACTAAAATCTAGACTCTATGCGTAGATACACTTTGGTACAAAGTTTTCAATCTTTAGTAATTTCATAGTGTGATATTTTATGAGTCGACTCACCTCAATAATGCAAATTTTTCAAGGTACTACGTTATCCTTAACAGCCCCAGCCCCTTACCGTACACTTTATTCAAACTATTAATTATAAGAATATAGTAAAGAACTCTGTGAATTTTTTTTATAACCTTATCTACACTTTTGCTTAACTCTCCTACATTTTAAAAATGATCTGATCTTGTAAGGGATGGATATACTTACAATATGACATCCTCTTCAATTTTTTCTTGTAACTGAAAGAAAATAGTTTAAAAAAATGTTAGAAATAAATATGAAATCCAGAGAGATAAAAATAAATGTTACATGAATATTGCAGTGAAATGAATGCTTACTTTGAGTACATGGTGCAGATGAGTATGCACAGTATGAAAGCCACAAACGCCATGAGGGCCGCAATGAAAAGGACGACTATCTCACTCCACAACATTCTGTAAGCTTCTCGAATTGAAGCGCAACTCTGTAAAGAATCGAGATGAATGTTATAACCTTTCGTTATGTTGGACTTGATAAAGATAATTGGCAATAATGGGATGAATTCATGCTCACGTGATAACCGTGAAATGACACGCATCAACTGAAATTTTGAATCTGTTGCGCATCGTGAAATTGCTGCTCGTAATGGTAAGATCAATTCTTCTGCTGAGTGTAATCTGTATATATATAAAACGCTAAGGCGGAAAGGGGTTAATTTCTCTTTTGTCGATGGTAACGTCTGTTACCAAACAAAACCGAAAGCCTCCGCCATGTTAGGCATAACGTCATAGGAATAGTCTGTTACTATATTCGTTGTGGTGTAAAATAACCTTCTCGCAAAAAAAGAGTTTAAGACGTAGAGCTCCCAATATTTCTTACAATATAATGAAACTGTGGATGAAATGATTCAAAAGAGATCAGTTAGAAATGACGGAGATGGCTTATGAGAGCCAGAGAACGTTCAGGTCAAAGTCAAAATAGTTGAAGTCAGCGACTTGAGTTTTTCTTTAAAAAAAGTTTGAATCAAAACTTTCAAATAAATTTTATCAAACCTTTCCCACAATCTAAAATTCAGCAATCTTTAAAATACCGAACTACGATATAAATGACAGTTGAAATAAGGAAAACCCCTGTTTCACCGTCTAGCCGTGCGTTCGGATAGTACAGTTGTCAAAGCAATGCGCTTGGAATTCAATGTTCCGGGGTTCGGTCCCTGGCAGACAAGTTTTTTCTCCGAGTGTTTTCACTCGGCATTATTACCTTCCTCTATCACCTTAATCGATTTATTTTTAATCCTAGAAAATTAAAAACTTCCAATAAATATTTACACATTTTTCTTACGTATTCCTAAGCACTTTTTTCTCCATCCTCTTTGCCGCATGACTAATATTTTGGATAGTTTAGGTTTCAGATAAATTTTCCTAAAACTTATGGAAAATAATTTTTTTACTAGATTTTATTTCTTTTTCCAAACATGGTATATTATCCGATAAATTTAAAATAACTCCATCCAGTAAATTCCATCTCTCCAATTTACAAGTGTTCTAAATTAAGAAAAGAATAAAAGCTGTTTTTAAAAACACTGTTTCATTAATGTACTAAAAAGTGATTTTTTATTTTAATTATTTTCTACATTTTAGTTTTTAATTTAGAATTCACTATTATAACTATAAATTTTTTTGACAATTTCTTCTTAAATTCATAAGCAGATGGCACCACTGGCATAAAATAAGTTAATCGGTTAACTGAAAAAATTCTGAAATAATTAAAATAGTGTAGTGTCATCAAGAAAACACGAATGTACAAGTTAACAGAATGGAAAATATCTGTAAATAACATTTCATCCGTTACTATTGTACCTGCAATTAACGTTTCATCTCCCCGCGTGCAATACAAAAAAATAACGTTTTATTCAAACGCACAATTCCTGCAAATAATGTTCTATTCCATCTCACGGTGTCTACAAATAACGTTTTATTCGAAAGCATCGTACATGCACATAAGGTAGGCTAAAGTTCAGGGCCAAAATATTTTATTCCTTCTTGATTAAGATGAAATCATTAATCATTAAAAGGAAATCAGCGTAGGAGTTTTATTTATTAATAATATTGTCTTTTTTTATGTTCATAGTGCTACAATGTCACACCACAATCTCTTTATTAATAATATTAAATCTAATTTGTTTTTAGAATTAATTTTTAGAATAATTATATTTGTTTTAATTATGAAACTGTTATGTATTTGTTTAGTTATGCACTTTCATGATTTTCTTTGAAAGTTTTATTGGAAGAAAAAAATATCTTTTTTGAGGCTAAAAAATGTTATTCTGTGCTGATTTAAGTTAAAACATCAGAATTAATATATATATATATATATAAAGATTTTATAATAATTGTGCTAGGACATGCAGTGTCTTCACTGTAGCGAGTGAAGCAAGCAAGGTTTGCGTAGTAAACCTGGGAGGATTGCTTAGCAATCCTCCTGGGGGTTGGCGAGCTTTAGCGAACAGGGGCAGACCCTCCTAGTAATTATTTATTTTTTCTTTATATTTTCTTTGATAACGTAATTAAAGTTCTAACATTAGAACTTTAAATAAGTTTATTGAGATTTTTTGTTTAGTTTTTAAACTTTGGATAATTTATTTAATAACATTTAAAATTTATATTCACATCATCGTGCTTGTAGTACTATTTGAGAAAATTTAATTAAAACTGTAGATAGTTTTTGAATTTATAATACAGGGCAATTCAAAGCAATTGCATCGATTACAGACTGCTATAGCTCCCTTGTAAGTATCGATAGGAAGAAAATATTTGAAAACAATAAAGAAGTAAGTTGAAAATTTTATTTGCTTATACAATAATTCCCCAATATTATTTCCCTTGGTACTAAGGGCAACATCTGTGTGGCAGTCCCCTTCACGCCAAACACTGTGAAATATGTTCAAAGCCATTGATGTGCGTTCGACATAACATACATATTCTGCATGTGACTACCTAAATCTTCTGGAATTAATTTTGTTTCTTCATTTCATTGGGATATATTGCAGACCTCCTGCTTTAATGACTTCTATTCGTGGAACAGTGAACGAACACAGAGGTAATAAAATTGACTATCGCTTGGATTCTATTCGTTGACCATTGCCACAATGAACAACTCTTAAGTACGCAAACAAAAGCTTCCTTCTATACTATTTTCGATTTTGTTTTCTACTTGCCGTTTTTTCACAAGGAAGTCACAGCCGTTTGGAATTGGTGCAATTGTATTAAATTACCCTATATATTTAGTTAATTTCATTTAATTATTTATTAGGTTAATCTTTAATGTTTATAATTTAGTAAATTTGAGCACAATTGTGTTGGAAAATGAACTTTATGTATAAAAATCACAATACACAATGCATGTTTAAAACTTTGTGTAAAAAGTGTTCAATTCTAAAGCAGCATTTTTCTACCCAAAAAAAGTTTACGAAAAATGTAAACAAACGTAGTGTAAGATATTAGATGATAGGCGCACGTACTGTCATACAGTGTAACATATAATTACTCGTTTAGATGCGCAGTTACATTCATCATGTGTCTATAAAGTCACATGAATTGACCCCATTAACTGAATTACAAAGAAATTAACTAGAAACACACAAGAAAGGCATTTGTAAGAAAATTTGAAATATCTTCTAATGTAATTTATTTAATATTATGTAGAGAAATATATGCAAGGTGTGCATAAAATAATATCTTTTGTGGGGGGCAAGGTGTATAGCCCGGGTGCAAGTCTTAGGAGTCGCCATGGATTTATGTTCCTTTTCTAAATCAAATATGAAAAGAATGGGGAGGGCGAAAGAATAATACCATCCCCAGAGTGCCATTTAAACTTGCTAAGTCGCTGATGATAACTGAGCACGAAAAAATGCTATTCACAGGCGCCACTTATCCTCGCTATACCATTGGTTTTCAGTTAGTTAAAATATCTCCATGTTGTATAACGTATGTATTCATTTATTTTTTGAATGAAAGAACAAAAACATGAAACAGATTTAGCAAGGCACTTAAATTTAATAATGCTTACTTCGATGGCGACCAAGCTGTAGTTCGAATATAATTCACGAACACTTGGTGACTTGGCTTTATTCAATATCTTCATAACTTTCTTTGGATCAATAATGACATCATTTTCTAGAAGTTGGAAGCATGAACTTGTACTGCAAAAAAAGATTTGAGTACATTTTTAACACTGTAACAAACGAGCAAAAGAAATCAGAATTATTTATCATATCTCATCTAGATTTTCGGAACAAGGATAAATCTCGAAAAACAAAATGATTAGTTACAAAACGAAAAGTTACAAAAATGATTAACGTTTCCATGGCATACAGACACGTATCTACAGAGGGAATATGCATGGAAGAATCTGTGAGAATGATCTCTCCAAAACTCTCTCGGATCCGCCGTAACGCGGGTGGAGAAAAAATACACAGAGCGGCAGCAACATGGACGATGCCCTCCCTACACAGGAGGGAAAAAACGCGCGCGCTGTTTTTTGAACCAAATATATAATTTGAATACTCTTTTCAGCCGGATTGGACACGGATCTACAATAAATATTAGCAGACCTCATACCAAGTTTTTTCTATCTAGCTATTTAAGTTATCGTGTTCACATGAACGGGGACAGACAGACAGACTTCCCTATGACGGATTTTGTCCAAAATGCGAAAGCAACCTATAAATTATGTGCAAAGATCGCATACCAAATTTCATCCCACTAGCTTTAATAGTTTTTGAGTTATCGTGTTCACAGACAGACAAACATAATTCCAAAGTTGTGTTTTTCAGACTCAGGGAAGTCTAAAACGTGGAGGTTCATCAAAATCTCGAGTTGGAATTTTTTTGACGATTACAATACTTTCTCTTTGTATACTTTGTATACGAAAAAGTAAAAGACTATTGGGAGGGATGTTCAGAATATCGATCATACTTTTATTGCCGTTTCCTATTTCTCATGTAATCAGTACTGCTTGCTATGTTCAAAAGCATGTTCGATACATACTAGTGAAAAGAATTTCAAAATGGTTTCGCAAAGTTTGGAAGCTAAAAATGGGTAGAACCAACAATTATTGAATGAAAAGGTTCTTGAAGACATTCGTTGTGCCAACATGACGTCAATGGCGGATAAAATACCACTCGGTAAGATTTATTTTGAATTCTTCCAGCTCTTTTTCGTTTAAAAGCAATGAGCAAATTGAATTTATCACAAAATCAAAGAGAACAAATAGGATAGACAATAATAACAGCATAAATAGAAGAGATAAGTGGTAAGATTTATTACATAATTATGGTAGTGAATATATTTTGCAGTTGCCCTGGATTTTAAATTAGCATTTAAAATATTCAATCTACTGACGTAAAAACGATTCCCATGTTATCTTTAGATTAATTTAGATTAATTTCCTATCTAAAACCTGAAAGTAACGCCAATTCTACTGAAGACAAATACTAATTAAAAACTTAAAATAGTAAAAGGGCTCTTATATATTTTTGAGCACTTGAAAAGTTTCGCAGGAAACAATAACTTTATTTTATCACGAATTTGGCATTGTTGCATTCATGATAAAACAAAGTTTCTTACTACGAAGATTTTAAATGTAGTTCAAATAATGCTGCTTCATCAAGGAATAACAAGGAATAACGCATGTTAAAGTTACAGAGTCCCGATTTATCCCAAGATTAATAATTAGGACGAATTTAAAATTTTATTCACGGTTTTTATCAAAAAGAAAGTTGAAAGGTTCAAATCTGTTAACAGAATTTTCTTCCATTGCAAAGGTTTCATCAAGTCTGCCAACAGTGCCAACAACAATGCTGCTTCATCATGGAATAAAAGAAAGCCTGAATTTGCTAAATTTTGTCTGTCAGTGCGAAAATCCTGAACTTTTATTGCTGCATTTCGAAAAACCATCTGCAATAGATTGTTAGAGGTAAATTTACGAGGAATACAAGCATCAAAATTTTGTGATTTTATCTTAAATTCTATTTGAGATTAAATTTCCATTGCATTAATTAAAACAACATAAAAAATGATTGCCTGTGATGTTTACCTCACATTTATGAAAATACAATTGGAAAAGAATATATCATATAAATCGGTAATAACTGTACCATACCTTTCAAAATCTAGGCTACCGTCATTTCTGGCGTAGAAATTTGTATCGTAGATATTCAAAGAGATTGGCTGAGCAACTGCTTCTTTCAGAGCTCTGAAATGGTGAAATAAAAGCAATTAGGGAACAGGATTACTTCAACCAAATAGCAGCTTTCATTTAGCGATAAGAAAATGACTTATTAGCCATAGTATGATTGGGGAGAATCTGAACTATAATTTTAGTTGAAAGTTAGTCTTACTTCTCAAAGTCAGGAATTATTTCTCTGACTTCGTTTGGCCGCTTGTAGAACACAAATTTCAGCAAATCGCGATCTTGTAGGATGTATATCTGTAAAGAAAAATTAGTCATAATGCAAATTTTATGAACTAAATCACAAATATATACTTAATAACAGTTTAATAGTATTAGAAGTTTTAGAACTAAAATATAATCTTTTTATCAGCTTCTTAGCGAACCATAGCATCTCTGAGCTATTCTGCAAATAATTCATGTTTTCTCTTTATATGAAGGCCATGTACACCCATAACAAACCGTATAGGAGAAACGCGATCTCTGGAGACGAAAGTGTGGCATGATGTTAAAATGTTAGGGCCATCTGATCAGTTTACCATTGAAGCTAATAGTTACTTTGATTCGTAATCACAGAAATTGCGATATTTATCTGTCATTATTCATTAAAAAGGCTGACCAGAGTCTATCTCTAGAAAAATTGAGAAGGAGAATTATTCAAAATTTAATTTTTAAGTAATTAAAACTAATGAATGTATTTATTAATTTTTAATATGAATTAACCAAATTAAAAGTAAAAACTCTCTACAATCCGGTACATTTAAATTAAAACTGGGGTGAAACCAAGTTACATTGTTTTCGGTACGAGACAAGGAAACAGAAAGTAGGACTGCAGTGGCTATTCCATGACATTTGGTCACTTTTGTTTAGCACATACAGTGAATTAATTTTGGCTCTAAATTTATGTAAAACTATTTTCTGCGTATTATAATGTAAGTTTCCATTATTCACGTATACTAAACTCCGAAAAATTTAAATGGAAAGTAAATATGACAAATACTAGGTCTTTTAAAATAATTAAATTTATTACGCTAAAATTAGACATTCACATAACAAAAACACAGAACTTTTAAGTGGAGTAAACATTCAGATTATTAGTTAATCACTAGAATATTTTAGTCTCAAGAGTTTGGATTAATTGAAGCCTCGAGAATTTGGGTTCAGTTAAAAAGGTTCAAAAATTTTTAATCACTGGTTCGTCTCAGTTCAGACTAACTCGTCATAATTCACATCACCAGGTGGCGCTATTCTTACCAGTGTTGCGCGTGTGCCTGGTGTAAAATACGCGCATTTGACACATAACTATTTCGATAAGGAATATCAAAATGTGAAATCTTTAGGTTAATATACTGCATAAGTCCAATAAAAAACTAGCCGCCCTCCGGGCGGGTTCGCGGCCAGCACCCACTTTGCTTATCATTGCCCCTTTCACCTCGCTGCTTCCAGACTCTCAGCCACTACTTTTTTCAGTTTACTGCATGAAGATCAATGGAACAAACTATAAATCCATAGTAGATTTCATATTCTTTGTAAAAAACAAATTCCTTTAAAATTGTAAAATCTTTGAATAAACTATCTAGGTGTAATGTTTTGTATAACTTTCTCTCGAATTTCGGCATGAAAGTCGTCAGATCCATAAATACAGAATGATATCACGCTAAATAAACAGTTTCCATCACCTACAATATGTATTGTACAATATTTTTGACACGCTATTTTGATGCAACTGTAGGGATTATTGATGAAAACAAAAAGTCATCTCAAAATTAAAATGTTTATTCCAAAAACAACTTCATTCTCTCATTTAACAACTCTGCATTCCGTAAAAGATTGTTAACAACAACTAATTTTCTTGTTGCCAATTTAATAAAAATAAATTTAAAAAGGAAATAAAAATGTTTGCTATTGATTTTAAATTAAATATTTATAGATATGTCTTAAAAAAATTGTCTGCTATTAAAATCCAATTATAAAGATGTCTTAAAATCGTCTGCTATTAAAGCTAAATTAAATTGCAATGAAATGCAACAGAACTGCATACAAATGAAAAATATTATTTCAAACTTAAGAAAATAAAGCAGAGCATCCTGATTGGTTAGTTATTTTAAAGAAGTAACGAAATAAACTGGCGAAATAAGCCTAGCTTTTTAAGGCTTAGGAACTCCGTACTACTTTGCAATAACTCACCGTTATTTCCGTTAATATACTCCGTTTATTTTGCAATATCTCGCGAAAATTAAGGGTGCTGGGGGACAGACGACCCTTAATAACATGTCTAGACGTCATAAGCTTTCATATGAAATAAAAATTATCGAAATCAGTCGAATGGATGGGGCTGGTGAGCTGTTTGAAGGTTTTCCCCCATAGAGAATGTAGAGTGGAGTTTTTTTTTTCAATTTCGTTCGAGAATGGAGGGTGGTGGGCGCCAGCAGACCCCTGATGATATGTCTAGGTGTCATAAGCTTTCATATGAAATAAAAATTGTCGAAATCAGTCGGGTGATTGATGCTGGCGAACTCTGTGAAGGTTTTTACCAAATTATTTTGAATATATAGATATCATGCAAATTTGTAATAAGATCCAGTATGCATCGTTTTTCAAAGATAAATACCTTAATATTGGCATGAGCTACAAAACGAGCATCAGGAGAACTACGGGCTTCGACGGTGATGTCAAAATGTCCTCCTACATATCTGCCCAGAGGTTCATTGTTACTTATAATTCCAGTTTCAGAATTGATGTGAAAGACATCCAAGTCAACATTTTCATCAGTTGATGGCTGTAATATAAGGATGAAAATTAAATATTTCTTCAGTTATATTTTAAATTAACTTTTTAATGAATCTGAAACTTTTATATACAAAATTTAAAACCCATTTATATAAAACGATCGAAAACTTCTTTATTTATTAGTGAACTATGCTCATTTGACCTTAGAACTTCATGTCACCCAATCGAATATATATTACAATAAGGAATTAAAAAGTTATTGAAGGATTTTAACTAGCGCTGGTAGCATATCAGATGATTATAGAATATCAAGTTAACAATAATTATCATTCTTAACTTAAATACTTACGTGGTGCATTGTTCAATGATACTGTTGAGATATATGAGGGTCAAACATTATAAAGAAAATATAAAAAAAATAAATAGTGCAATGTTGTAAAACTTCTGAAAATATTAATTTAATCTCATCACATTCAAATTTAATAATACATAATTATTAAAGAATAACAAAATAAAAAATGCATACTCTAATGAATGCCATGTTTTTAATGCTGTACATCATAGGACTAGAAGATACATCGGGATCAAAAGCATGTAAGGTGATTAATTCTGTATCGACATCAGTATTTCCCCTCGCACCTAGAGACATAGCATAATTGAAATCAAAATTCATGCTAACAAAAAAGTTTGGCATGCAAGGGCTGAAATAAAAACCATAAATAAAGTTTTCATTAAAAAATACGAATAAAATTACTGTTTTAAAATAAAAGTTAATCAAAGCTATCATGTAAAAATGCTTAGAGGTCATATGGTATGTAGCAGTGAAATAGGGAATTTGCTGCATTGATTGGGAATAACAAATTGAGAGAGGAAGAATAACAAGACATTACGTTATCATTTATTTTAGTATCGATGTTTAGTATTGATTACTAGAGATGACATTGTGGTTTAGCGTAAAACACGCATCACCTTTGAAGGCTTTTCGCAAAAACAGTTAGGGCTACGTGGTTGAACAGAGTGCATTTGGAGCTTAACTTCAAGAGTAAATACGCGGTACCTTCTACACATGCAATCAAAAAGTGTATGAAAACGGGATTGTTCTCCTCTTGGCTTCCTCTATACTCAAACAAGATGGCACGTTTTGTGTTTAGCTTCATAATAGTGAAGAAAATCGAGTATGAATTTTGGAATGCATTTTTTTTTTTCTCTTTTACAGATTGAGTCCAAATTTATAGAACTATGTAATAGAATTTCATGGTCACGGCCGCATTGCAAATTTCATTAGTGTAGCTCCTTCCATCTTTCAGTTATCGTCTTCAGAGACAGACGGACAGGCACAATTCCAAGAATGGATTTTTCTAACTCAGGGATATCTAAAGCGAAAACGTGAACATTGAGAGAAATCTCAAGGTCGAATTTTTTGACGTTTATCGCACTTTCTGTTTGTATTCTTCGTGCTATACGTAAAACGTTAACATGATGTTTCCAAATGGGAAGTGATGTAATCGTCGTACTTTTGTACGTTATGTCCGTATACGAAAAAGTAAAAATGGATCATCATAGTAAAAAAGAAATACAGATGTAAAATAAAAGATTGAGAATATAATGAGAGTGAGAATGCAGTATGTCTTTGTCAGAAGTACCACTTTCAAATATATTTGAAAATGTCCAGATATATCTGGACATTTTGTCCCTATTCACCGCTTAGATAGAGCATGTGCAACTTTCTCAAGCTGTAAGTATTGCACTTTGATTTTATAATTGTTTCATGTTGTTAAATAAATAATAAATTTATATCGCCGATGCCGTTTTTAATTTCTTTTGTTTTACTGCCGCACATTATGTAATAATAAATCTTTTATTCAGATTTAATTTTTTTATTCAATGATCAAATTAATATTCATGCCATTTCTTTATTCCTTACCTAAAACGTAGTTAGAATTCTCGAAGGTTGGCGGATTGTCATCAATATCTTCTACAAGAATGGTCACCTGAGTTTGAGATAAATCTTGATAATTGTATGGCTCGCCAAATTCTGTGACTGGCTCAGATGGTTTGCTCACTTTTATGGTGAGAGTGAATTTGTCCACTTTTTCGCGATCGATTCTTTTCTGAACCATTAATTCCCCTTCGTTGTTTGAAGATCGTCTGATGCTGAACACATCGTCCTCGTTGCCATCTGGAAATAAGAATAAAGCAATTATACGATGTTAAATGCGCCAAATGTATGGTGAGAGTCAAAGACAAACCTTAGAATCTGAAATGTGAAAGAGACTGTTATTTTAACTAAAAATTTTTGTTTGTGTTTTTCTTTTGGTAGAAAAGACAAGTGTATTAAGGAATACCAAAAATTCATTTCCTTTAAATGAATTTTGCATCTGTTCATCAATATAACATTTATTTTACTTCTTTGTATATTTCAAGGTGTTAAATAAGTGTTTCAAACTAATGGATTTTGGGAATAGAAGAACTATAATTAAGTAATTAATTAGGAATCAGTCATATGAAATTCATAAAATCTTAATTGACGTATGGGTTCTAATCTGCATCAGAATAAAATTCTATAAATAGCATAAACCCTCAAATTTAAATTGTAGATAAAATTCATGCATGAAATGGTAAAAAAATGAACAAAATTCTTTTAAATTTAGGTAATTATTTTAATATGATTATACAAAATATGATATAAATTATGTAATATAACGAAAGATTGTGGAAATTTGAACTCTAACAAGAGCATCACAGTCTTACTACACTTTTTAATACCTTGAAAGTGGTTTAATTCATATAATTTGAGATTAACAGAAGCTCTTCATCTTAAACATGGATATTAAAGTAGGAATTCATACTTAGTATATAGTAGTCAATGACAGAGTTGACTCCAGTATCATTATCAACAGCTTTTAAAACTCCAGCAATAGTTCCAATGGGCTCCTCCTCTTTTAGAACAATTTCTATAGGCTGAGATTTCTAAATAGGAGAATGATAATGATGTTATCAGCCTTAAAGCTCAAGGTATGCCTTTCAATGTATTCTTACTTTAAATAGTATTCTTTAAAGAAAAAGGAAATTTATATATTTTACCAATGGTCGTTGAAATTGTGGTTCGCTGTCATCCACGTCAAGAACGAAAATTCTCAAGACCCGATGAGCTTCTTGGGGTGGAAATCCGAAGTCGTGAGCAACAACGATCATCTGTCAAAATATAAGTGAAGAATTGTGAATTTTGACGTGAAAATATGTTTCAGCTCGTTACAGTGTTAGACTGTCGAACTTTCTTGTGTGACAAAATACCTTCAGATTTGAATCGCTAATAACTATGAGACTGATAATGCGAAAAGAATGGTTGACCCCACAACGGATAGATATTATCTGTAAGAGTTTGTCGCATAGTATTTGTTTTGCCTGAGACATAATCTTACCAGTGTAGGCGCATGCGCGTGATTGTTATGAATTAGACTTATACAAGGTTATAAATAAGTGTAGCGTGGAAACGTGTTTAACTAGGAGGTTGACGCTGGTGTCATTTTAAAGAGCTTGAGGAGTATTACTAGGACCCAAAGTGAGAAAATTAAAATATTTATCAGAATATAAGAAAAACTCGTTATTAAATTGAAAATTTCAAACTCCGCATGTTTTTTGATTATAACATGCAGAGTTTTCTTTCGAATTGTACGAAACTTACGGAATACTTGACAATACGTAAAAGAAACATTATATTAAAATTTGAATATTACGGGAAATATGAGCATTTGTAGTAAATAATGTTTTACTGCGCTTACGCGAAATGTAGTTCTAAATACTGTCATCAGATGGAGCCGTCAAAAGCTACTCTAAATAAAACATAATAAAGGTGCAATTCGGGTCCGCTGCGTAGATTTTTCGAGAAAACGTCGAGATAAAATCATAAAACAAGTATTTCGTATTAATATCCAATTTAATTATCAATTTCTTTAATACAATATTTACACAGAGTAGTATAATGGTTACAGAATAGTAGATAAATCACAAGTTTGTCGCATGCAGCAAGGGTCTATGGTAGCTTGTGATTTATCTATTCTGTAACCATTATACTACTCTGCGTATTAAAGAGATTGATAATTAAATTACATATTTTTTAAGTGTCAATGACACTAAAATGATTTTGAACCAGCTGCTAAGTAATAGGTACAAACTGTTTAGTACTTAGCAATAGGAGATAGCTTAGTATACTGTTATTATTCCAATATTAAAGAAAGGAAAAAAACGTTTCAATAACGTAATGCATGGTTTTAATCGACAATTTTATAGCTTCAAAATAGGTTTCATTTCAGAATTTTATTTTCTGAAATATAACGATTATAAAAGAATTTTCATACCGTATAGTTCTCTTTACGTTCCCTGTCTAGAGGAGCCTGAGTTGTAATGACACCTGTAGCTGCATCGATAACAAATTCGTAATCACTGTCTTCAGAGCTCTCATCATCCAATAGCTTATAAGCTACCTTACCATTGGCTGTATTGGAATTATCTGGATCGAATGCCACGACTTGAAATACTTGAGTTCCAACAGTTACATTCTGGTAAAAGAAACCAAAATCATTTTAATTAGAATTCATCAACCAGAGACAATCTTACACCATTCTAGAAATAAATTACTAAAAAATTATTAGGATATGAATTATCGAATCATGCGAAAAGTTGCCACTTCCAACTTATTCATTTGTTTTAGATCAGGACTTCTTAAACTGGCGGCATGACCCTAAGTGCGGTTACCTAAAACAAAACTTAGCGACACGAAAAATTGCACAATTCCCTCCTCTTTCCAATTTAGTTTAGTTTAGTTTAGTTATATTAACACCCCTTTTTGAAGCAACACGAGGGCTATGTTGGGACGGACCTCGTAATTTTGAATCACGGTCAGATGACGAGGATGACACTGAGCTGGCACCACCTCACAAAAACTTCCGCACTACACCCGAAGAGAGACGTTTGATCCCCTACGTCTGATTTAACATGTAACAGGCCCGCATACACGGACGATCTTCAGTGTTATCGTCCTTCTTCTTTCCAATTCTGTAATATTTGTAAACGAACAAAGTAAAGGGGACCATCGTGACTTAAGAAATTTAATCGAAGATTATTGTAAGGCTATTTTACACAAATCCATTTGTGTGGTTTTTTTATTAATTAATTAGATGGTGAGAAAATGTGGGGGGAGAAGCTAGGGTCGTGAAAAAAAATTTCTACTTGAAAAGGGGCTCTGAACAGAAAAAGATTAACTGACAAGAATACCACCAAGAATTTATTTTTTTTCAGCTTTTCATGTTAATTGTTTTAGTTTCGGGAAGATTATTATTTCATTGAATCATTTGCGATTTGAATTTTACGACTTCCTAATATTTAGTGCTCGGATAAAACGATCAAAATTTAGAAATGAATGAGTTAGGGCGATTTATTAGATGGCTTACTTGAATTTAAGCTGAAAATCTCTTCAAGGTGTTTCATCAAGACAGCATAAACTGTGCTGAACGAGAATCCTCTCTCGGAGTACATGGAAACTGGCCAATGAGCCATGCTTCTACAACGCATTACTTTCGAGAAATATTGGATTTATAATGGAATAGCGTTTTGAATCCTCCACTGAAGCCCTGACTTATTTAAGATGATACTGTTTTTAGGTTAGCCTAAGTGTAAATTGCGTGATGTATGATTCGTGATGTGAAAATTGCTCACAGAAAAAACAAAGGAAAGAAACTAGTACTATAAACAGTTGCTATAAGACAAACAAACAGACAGGCGAACAGAACGCCGCTCCATGCCCCTGTGCCTACAACCATTACAGTTACTGAAAAACGGGTGGATGTGGGGCGGATATACAGATATTCTTTCTATGAACTGCATGATTTAAAAATCTATGCGCACAGAACGCAACGGTTAATGCAGTCAAAGCAGACGGAGACAAGCCGGACGAAGCAAACCTAAAACATTATTATGCTATAATCTTTCGGACTATAGGTTCAAAATTCAATTTTTTAATATATATAGATAATATATTTGCTTTGACTTGTTCCAGTACCAATTTTTGAGGATTATTAGTTATTTTTATTTACAATCTTCCCGTCATGATAACACTAATAAGGCTTACTTCATGAATATACGCCACTTCTCCGGCAGTCGGTCGAATGAACTGAGGCACCCCGTCGTTTGTAGAAATGTCCCCAATAACGACCAGAAGGGGGCAGATGGAGCTCAAAGGTGGATTGCCTTTGTCTCTGGCTTCAATGATCACGGTGTAGGGGTCGCTGCGGCCTTTGCCGGACAGAGCACGGATAACTGACACCACACCGGTTTCGGAATCAACAGCGAAGAAGTCTGAAAATAAAATAAGATTCGTGTAATATCGTACTCGTATAATAATTTATTTAAGGTAAAAGAAATTAATGTAACAAAGTAAATAAAATATTTTTCTTCGTTATTAGTAAGTTATATCTTCCTTTTTGTACTTACTGACAGGGTGATTTTCATCATCTTCTTGAAGTTTGTACGTAACCTCTCCGTTTGCTCCGCTATCTACATCAGTCGCTTTTACAGTAACAATACTGAAATCAGTTGGTACGTTCTCAGGTATCACAGCGGTGTATATCTCTTGGTTGAATTTTGGCGCATTGTCATTTTCGTCCAGAATTTTAATGACAACCTAAGAAAAATCATAAAACATAAAAAAAAAACGTGTGTACTATAAAGTTACAAATCTTCCAAATTCCATAACTAAGAGATGATACACTTATTAAATAGAGCCTCTTTTCGTTATCTGAAAACTTTACATCTTAAACATGCTGCAATGGACAGCGGTAAGGAAACCATTCCAGTAACATCCAATCCCTCCAACGGCCGTAATCTCAGCAAACCCTTTGTATTCCGACTTACCCTCAAAACCAGCCTATCGTCCGAAACCCGCCCGTCAGAGGTGATAGGATTATATTAATGCACAATGATAAAAATTAGGCAAGAAATATCATAAAACCATATTTCTTCCGTCTGTTCGTATAAAATCAGGATCGCCGAGCGATCTAAGGTGCTGCGTTCTGTCTGTTCGTATACTTATATTCTTCAACATGGGGTTAAAGCTAATGATTTAATTTTAATGAAATTATAATATTAATAGTAAAATTTCTAACGAAAATAATCACATCGAGTGTCATTATGATTATTAGTGATAGTTATATTTTGTAGTTAAATTTAAGATTATTTTTAGGTAAGATGGAGAATTCTTAATGAAGTCAAAGAAAAGTTGAAATAAAAGTATATGTCTAACTGGAAGTTGTATTAAAAAGACGCGAGCAGTAGGCGTTCACGCAATGAAGTGAATTCAGTGACAGAGACATTTTCTTATACGTATCTTAAGAATCTTCGCGAAATGCTATATCGTAGCTTAACAAGCAACACCACCTATCTCAATTTTTTGATCAAAGTGGAAGAAAAAGCTGAATTTTTCGCAACCAAAAAAGAATATTTCAGAATTTTTTTAACACCTGATATTAACATGAGGCAGCATGTTCGTACCAGATGTGAAAAACAATTCAAAAATATTCGTCAGTGGTTGAGAAAAATTCAGGTTTTTCCTCCTCTTTGAAATTTCAAAAAATTGAGATAGGTGGTATTGCTTTTTAAGCGACGATATATAATTAAATTACGGTTCCTAGAATTCTCCAGGAAATTTGAGAAATATCAATATAAATTAGCAAACATTGAGTTATAAACATTGAATGAAGATGAAAATACTCGGAACGCGATCGCATGTCAAATATTTTTCTAAATTGTAACATAACATCTGTATGAATAACGCTTGTTTCTCTGAAGATGAGTAAATCGCCTATATCTGAATTCTAAATGTTCGTCAGTAAGTAGGGACTTATTTATAGCCTACGCAAATAGTTTACACGTTTATGTGAGAAATGGATCTATGATGAAATATTCCTTTTAAATTATAAGTAGTGTTGCTTCTCTAATATTTCCTGTGATTAATAGCTTAGCGCTTCAATAATATTTGCTTCACTGAGCTACAGATTTAACTGCTGCCGTTATCCCATAATAAACAAAGTTTATGGAAGAGTGATGTACAAAGGAAGAATAGAATTCTGTGTTTACTTTTTAAGAGGTGAAAAAGTAATAATAAATGAAAAACAGAGCGATTCTTAATAAGATACTTGAAAAGAATATTGATTTTTTTTGAAAAGGTAAAAATGTAATTATAAATGGAAAACAAAGAAATTCTTGATAAGATGTTTAAAAACAAGGATAGAATATTGTTTTATCTTTTCTGAGACGATGAAAATGAAAAACAGAATAATTAAAACAAATAAATAAAAACAAATGTGCAAGAAAATAATAAATGCATAACGCATGGAAACTGATACATCATGTAAATAAATGATAAAAATTTATTAAAATGCATTATAAGCTTACAATGATTGAGGTCCTTCTCTGATTAGCCAATCCTTTGGGATTATCTGTGGCAGTAATCTGTAAATTATAGGCTGCTTGTCTCTCCCTATCTAGCGTTGCATTTTCTCTTATTGATATTGTACCCTATAAATAAATGAGATGAATTTATCAGAGTAATATGTATAACAAGTAATATTCTTTAAGCTGACAAATTTAAATTCAAAGTGAGGAAAACACTTACCGACGTTTCGTCAATATCAAACACGTCGCTTCCATCTCCTGATATAGAATATCTGATTGTTCCGAAACCGTCCTGGCTGTCTTTATCAGAAGCTAAAACTGTCAGAATGCTTTGAGGAAATTCTGCTGATTCAGAAATGCTAGTTGTATAGGACTAGGAAGAAAGAAAGTACAATAAATCTTGCGGTAGATATGATACATAGATAACTGTATGCACAAAGATAATTTCATTCTTATGAGCGAATAACTATAACTATTGGATTTTGAAAATTTGCAAGGAAGTATCTAATTTTTTTTTTCTCTTTCGTAAAATTGTTTGAGCTCTAACCTTTCAAGAGACAATAATGAAATATCGACTCTTGAACATATATTTCCAAAGTAATTTTTTCTACGAAAAAAAGTAAGAGATTATTATAAAACATAGAACTGGACAAATTTAAGTCTAACAGTGTTTTTTGGAAATTTCTGAATACTTGATTGTTTGAAAAAATATAATCATATAAGATTGCTTGAAAAAAATCACTTGAAAATAAACATAATAGCACTTGTTACATGTTATTCTCCAAATATATAAATATTTTTAAGTATACGTGAATATTACTTGATTTTCAGCTTTTTACAGCAAATGAATATTGTTATAAGAATGGAGAATTCAGTTGCATACTTTTGAAACATCAAAAATAGAAAAAAAGTAATTTCATCATAATAACTGTTACTAGAAAAACTGCTTTGGCTGAAATTTCATAACTTATAAATAGGCATAAATTAAATAATAAAATCTGATTCGTTGATTTCTGCAAAAATTTGAACTAAAAACACTGAAATTTATAATTTCCTTTGAAACGATGATATTTATAAACATGATTTGCCAGCAAAAGAAAATAGCTTATTATGAATGAATGATTCACGTAAAAATAAAAAAGTTTTAAAAATTTCTTGCAAAATCAACAATTTCCTCTAGTTCGACGTATTTACTGTGTGTCCTTCATGATATGCCACACATCTATAGCTACCATCCTAATACATTAGAATGTTCAATTCTCAATTTTCTCTTTCAACATTTCAATTCTCAATTTTCAAATTATTCATTATATTTACTTATTCTTATAGTATATGGAAATCATGATTTCGTAGCTGATTTTTATTTTAAGCCTGATGAGATAATGAAAGAACAAAAAAGAAGTTTATATTCAAAAAAACAAATGGATTCGAAAGTATTAAAGAGTTCTTGCATCAACCATTTCGTTTATTATTGGGCATGCTGGATTCATAGAACGAAAAATTTACTTACATTTTGAGAAAACACAGGACTGTTGTCATTGATATCTTGAACATTAATGATGACCGATGCTTCACTAGATCTTTGATTTTTCGATTCTCCGATGATAGCTTTCACTTTAAAACTGATGTGCTTAGAAGGCAGAGCTTCGAAATCCAGTCGCCTGTTTAATGCAACGACACCTTCAGGAAAGAAGTGTTACATTTGTTTCAGTTCTTCGTATTTTTATACTTCTCGTTTTATGTACAGTTAATTTTAAATTTTTAAACAACAAGCGTAAATCTTTTTTGTCTTGATTAAGCCTATTTGTAATATCTAAACAACTGACAACCTGATTGCACATTCATATCTTTTATTTTAAAATTTTTGAGCATATTAAAAAACATTTTTATTTTATAAACTAATTATATCGTCATATAATCTATAATATAAAACAGAAAATACATGAGTCTGTCTGTCTGTCGGTCACAAGAACTCCTCTTAAATGGTGAACGGTAGCGACATGAAATTTGTACATGACATTCTGGGATACATTTCTAGGTCAACTGTGCTATTTTAAATTTCAGAATTAATTAGTTCTTAAGATATATAATTAAATAACGGAAATTAGCCGTTGTTAAGCCTAATATTTAAAAGTTTTTCGCCAGTAACTTCTGAAATATTTATCGTACGGCAATTATTTTTACACCATCTTAAAGAGGAAACAATTATCTTTTTAATGATAGTTATTCCATTTCCGTATAGTTTTTTCTCTAATTATAATTAACGTTTCAAAATTTAATTTTAACACAATTTTTAACAATACTTTCTATTCTTATAAAATTAAATTCAAGTAAAATTACTGTTTATCAAATCCTTCATTCACATGCATTTGCCACTGTTAAAGTTAATATAAGAAAATATTGTTTTCTTTGGACATTTTTATTTCAAAGGCAGACTTTCATTTCTGGTATTATGTTGTTGTATATACTCTTTTAATATTGTTGCACAGTAAACCAGTTAATATGCAATTGGATTAATTACTTTTTCTATGAGATGTTCAGTTTAATTTTTAAAACATTTTAAATGATCCTTATGAGTGTGTTAAGTCTTTCAAGGTTAATTAGTCCGGTTCCTATCCGAAGGGAGAGGCACTAGGAAAGGAAAAGGTGTTTTATCGGTCTATCTGTCATAAGAAGTCTTCCTAAACGATGAATAGTATCAAGTTGAAATTTGCGCATCCCATTCTGGTATCCATTTGCAGATCAATTGAGCTTTTTTCAAAAATCATTACTTCTTAAAATATTTAATTAAATAACAAAAATTAAGCCGATTTTCGGCGTTTTCTTCTTCAGTGTTTCGCCAACAACTTCTAAAACATATATTGCACGAAGACGATTTATATACCATCTTAAAGAGCAGAAAATTTTCATTTTACTGATCTGAATTTAAATGACGTGCGTTCTTTTACCCTACTTTTAATAAACATTTCGAAATTCATTTTAAACACAATCTGTAACAATGCTTTTTATTGTAATTAAATTCAAACCGATTTATTGTTTCATCAAATCCTTCATTTCCATGTTTTTGCATCTGTTAAAGTTATGATAAAATTATTGCCGTCGTTGAATATTTGCAGAAAGGCAGCATTTTTGCTTCTGCTTTTATAATGTAGCGTGTAAATCTTTCAGTTTGTTTGCGGAGTAATCCAATGACGTTAGTTATTTACTCTCTCTATGCGATGCCCTCTCAATCAAACAGAAAAACAGACACAATCTTAACACGTTTACGCATAGGTCACACTAGATTCACTCATCGTTGTTTGCTTTTAGGGGAACAGGCACCAATGTGCTCCCAATGCATCTGCATTATGTCAGTTCACCACATTTTAACTGAATGCTCAAATTTTAATTCCCAGCGTTTACATTATTTTAGAACTCGTACAATAGAGGTTTCTATTTTATTGGGCAAAACCCCACATGCAAATCTTTTAGCATTTTTAAAGTCAATAGGTTTTCATCCACATATTTGAGCATTACTTCGTTTTTTTTTCGCAAAGTTTCCCATTGTTTTTAAATAGTTAAAGCTCTTACATTTTTACGTAGATAACTTAAAATAGTTTGGCGCAGTATAGTCAACTATGGCTCTTGTGCCAGGAAAACAAAACAAACTCAAACTATGCGATGCTTAATTTAATTTTTTAATTTTTAAATGATCCCAATGAGCGTGTAAATCCATTCAAGGTTATTGAGTCCGATTACTACCGAAAGGAGAGAACCTAAGGAGAAATAGAAGGAACACTCTGTGGGATTTTTCCCATCAGGCACACAGACACAAAAAAGAAGTGAATGGCACTTCGGATAATGGTAATAAAATGCACCATGTGTAGGAGCTTCTGTTGTCGTCGTAGCAATGACGAGGGAAAAGATGTAGTATCAAGAATTGTTAGATTCGTGTCATGTGGTTCAAAGTCCGGAGACAAAAGGAAGAGAGGGGTTGAACTGCTGGCCGTGGGGATAACACGGGAGTGGACAAACGATAACGAAAGACACTGCTGCGAAAAACTGTTTAATTAAGTTTAAAATACTATAAGTACGCAGATTTGAAAATATTTTTAGCCCGAGCAACGCCGGGTATATTAAATAGTTAGTTTATAAATCTAATCTATTGTTACTCGGGTTTCTAAGGAGATGATTAAAAAATACATATCAATACTTAGAACAACGTCAATGCCCCCAGTGGATAAGCGGGTTAATCTATAGCATGACAAGGCTGAGGAGCATGAATCAGAAGAAAGAAGATAGTGTGTTCTATAAAATGGCTGTGCTCTTACGTAACATTATTAAAAAACTGGTAGACTGATGTGCGTTTTAGCAAAGAATTACTCATGTCAGCCTAGCTATCTGCTAAAGTATTTCTCTAAACAATTAACAAATGCAGGTAATTTGCCCAGAAAGTTCTCTATAAAACCAACCTCCTTTTACACTGGTGTCCAAAAATAATGCACAGTTTTGAAGATGCTACAAAATTGGAGTTAATATGGATATTATGGTTCGCAATCAGTTGCTGAGAATCGTGGGACATACTATCGTCGGAACTCACATTTTACATTGGATATTAGGTCACGAGGGCAATTAGGGTGGCCACCAGAAAGGGATGAAGGCCAAAATGGAGTTTGACCCATCCTGTTTCACAGAAAGATGATAACGAGATATAACTTTCATCAATGGTTTGATGTGCATAATATTTACATGAATTTTCGTGAACACAGCGCATATATTCGGGAAGATGTAAAGGCTTTCTTAAAAAATCCAAAATTTTTCCTCGTGATTTTTGCTTATAACATGCAGAGTTTTCCACCAAATTGTACGAAACTTACAAAATACTTGACAATAATGTAAAAGAAGCATTGTTTTGAATACTAATGGTATTGAACTGGAATTTTCGTATAAGTTGCCCTATATATCTGTCACTGAAGTTATGAAAAGAATTACTTTGTAGCAGCTCTCTCTACGTATGATATTATCTTTGTTGTAGCAAAGTTTAGTTTCCAAAACTGGCAACGAAAAGAGTTGTTGTGATAGAAACGAGACGGATGAATAAAAGTTCGATGTTTGTGATTCTAAACGCCTTCTTTCTTTTGGATTTAAATATGCCTAAATCGTTCTTGAAATATAATTTATTTTATTAATTTATCCCATGTAATAACTGTGCATAAGCGCACTGCAACTTTACGTTTCGCACATGTGCAGTAAAAAATTATTTACAACAAATGCTCATATTTCCTGTAATATTCAAATTTTTTAATTCAAATTTTAACACAATGGCTCTTTTACATATTGTCCTTTTTTCTGTAAATTTCGCACAATTTGGTAGAAAACTCTGTATGTCATAAGCAAAAAATATGCGGAAAAATTTGGGATTTTTTTAGAAAACCTTTATATCTTCCCGAATATTCGTGCTATGTTTACGAAAATGCATGTAAATATTATGCACATCAAACATAATTATTGATGAAAGTTACAGCTCGTTATTAGCTTCCTGTGAAACAGGATGGGTCAAACTCCATTTTCGCCTTTATCCTTTTCTGGTAATCCCCTAATTGCTCTCGTGACCGAATCTTCACTGTAAAATGTAAGTTCCGACGATAGTATGTCCCACGATTCTCAGCAACTGATAACAAACCATAGTATCCATATTAACTCCAATTTTGCAGCATCTTCAAAATTGTGCATTATTTTTGGACACCAGTGTATATATTAGAACTAAGTCAGATTCAAGGGGGGCGGGCATCTAGTACACCAAGGTCGCTCTGACTAACAGAAGATGCCACACTTCCCTTTTGTCATGAATCGTAGATTCATGAACTTGGCTAAATATTATGTATCAAATGGAAATAGAATCACCAAAACAATGCCATAAAAAAAGAGATTAATGCACCTTTCTGTAGCTCTGCATTTTTGTCACATTTCTTCTAGAGTAAAAAAGTTCCGGCAAAAAATGATTATTTTAGCGCTTATTTATTGAAGTTACATAAATTGAAGCTGCTCTGCCTCTAAAGTACTTCCTGTCCTTGTTCACACATTTGCCTCAATGTTTGTACAATTGCTAAAAATAATCCTCCAATATCTGAGACTACCTTCAGTTTAATCGTGGATTTTGAATAGCGTGGATTAGAAGCGTCGCTCATTCAGTTTCATTTTTAACTTTTGAAACTGGAAAAATAGGTTGATGGGAGATTTGGTGAGATAGCATAGCTTCGGAAGGTAATTTTAGAATCGAGTAGCTAGTGTCGTGTCGGCGTATTGTTATGCAGCAAATCAAATTTGTTTCTTTCCCTTTTTTTAATGCCTTTCATCCTGATAATGTTTCATACGTGGCTAAAGGTTTCCAAGTAAATTTTATTTATGGAATGAATTAGTCGTGAATGACGCCTGAACTTTTTTAAATGGAAACACCACCGACATAACTTTTGCCTTGCCTTTTCGTCTTCAAATCTCCTGTACGACTTTCACTGAAGAGTTTGTACGAACAGCTAATTTATCTTTTGTGTTTGAGTTTTTTTTCGTTTGTTATATCATTTTCATATGCTTCTGTCAACATACGAAGACTATGAAAATAAGATAAGAAAAGCTGCTAAGTACCCCTCTCCTCAACAAGACAACGAGGGATTTTCCACCCGCATCGTATCTGATGTTTTCTGTCTGTCAGTTTTGCTATTTCTTGGCTTAGTATCAACCCAATAAAGACGAATATTCCAATTGCAGCGTACCTGATGTGATTTGTAAGTCAGCACTAGGTCATTTCTTGGCTTGGAAACAACCCATAAAATGACTAACGTTCCACTTGGCCCATTCCTAACGTGTTACTGTTCTTTATTTTGATATCTGTAACTTTTTGACTTTAGTGGTAAATTCCGAAAACATGTGATGATACCCTGAATAAAGAAATCCCAACCAATTGAAAGACCAATTGAATATTGGTTGATTCTATCATTTACCTGAAACTGGGCTGACAGAGACGTAATTATCCGGATCCGAACCAGATATTTTCTCGAAGTGATTGACGACAGCATGCGTGAGAGGGTCCCATGCGGATAACGTCAGCAGAGTTGAACCAATCAGAGTCTCTTCGGGTACGGTGATTTCGATCGCAGGATGAGCTTGTGTCCATGGTGGAGAAAACACAGGATTCATTTCTCCGTGAGCCCGAATGTAAATGGTCACTTCCACTGCGGATAAAAATACAGTTAACTCAGATAAAAATATTCCAAACGAATTCCCGGTTTGAAATAAAAAGAAAGTTTGTTTGAAAAATCCCGGTTTCAAACAAATAAACTTTATATGTTTTTTTAAGTCCAGTTAAATAGTCCTGAATATGATCCTAATGTATAAAAAAATGATCAATGTATTTGAACAGAATTTTTTTTAAACATTAGTGATCATTATTCTATGGTATGAAACTTTATATTTAAAATAAAAATCGTTTGATTTCATGGAGCTCAATATCTTACTTTTAGACGCGTAGAAACACGCATGTCTTTTTCTAGTGATGAGGTCGTTCTTAGCTTTCTATGTACCGTCAACTTGAATTGTCACTGTTGAGTTATTTTCTAATATTTCAGGAAATTTTTAGTTTCAACAAAATTTTATTTTCTCTGTTGGTAATTGTAAATATCTGAATGGAAAATTAGAATAACTGCAAATTTTCAAAGGGGAAAAAAAGGGGAAATATGAAATATAGTAATTCAGTAAAACAAATACGGAATTTCTATTGTTACGCTTGAACGGTAAGATTGAACTCTGGCACCTATTTTTTTTAAAAAAGCTATAACCTACAACATAAAATTACATTTTACTACACATTTTTTAAAAAAATGTATATTAATGTATTTCAAAGACTTTTACGGAGGAAATACTTCAATACAGAAAAAAACGTATTAAATATTTCATTCTGTTAATGGTTCGCAATTAAATAATTTTAAATCATTATCATTAGAATTATTATTTTGTCATAATTAATTTAAGTAGGTTAGAAGAAAAAAATCAACTGGAATATGAATGATAACGGTATCCCATTTATTTAGAAATAGTACTAAAAATTTAAGTTGGTAAAATTGAATAAATGGTAAGTATTACAATACAATATATTACTTATTTATTATTACTTACTTTTGATGACTAAAAATGACTAATTTAAAGCATAATAAATGATAATCAGAAGGAAAATATCGATTTAGCCAAATCATACCTGAAGTTTTCTGTTGTCTTCCGAAAGTTATATCTACCGCATTCAGATCTACCGCTTCAACGGTTAAAATGACAACAGAGGCCGAGTTGTATTCCAGTGGTTGATTGACAATTATTTTTCCTGTTGTTCCGTCAATTCTAAAAGCATTCTAATGGAAAAATTTAAGAGAAATTAGATCAATTATATTATTAAATCAATTAGATGTATTAATATATATCTAATAATATTAATATATATTAATGATGATCTAATTATATTAATTAGATCATCATTTCAAAGCATCTTAAGATCATCTAAACATGCAAGGTCACTAATATTATAGCTAATGTTTCTGCTGGAATTACTCTAATATTTTGCAACAAAACAAGAACATTTTAATTTCTTCAAAATATTAGAAAACGATTTCATACTGAAATAAGATTTTTAGCCTTAAAATGATTAATAAGATTGAATAAGAATTTGAAATGTGCCTTGTAATTGTATGCCGAAGAAGTCACAACAGAACCAGTTTTATCTCGGGCTACAATAGGCTCGACTATAGAGAAGCGCAGTTTGGCACCTTCGTCTGGATCTGTTGCTATCACGGTGAGAACTTCGTCTCCAATGCTTGCACCTAAGAAAATGAAGACAAGGCACATTTTATTTGGTTAACTAAATATTAAAATAAAACACATTTCAGGATTGTATCAGGGGGAAAAACGAGTTTACAACGAAAATACCGGATAAATAAATTTTTCATTTAAATAGAAGCTGTGACGAATGCGCGGGCTTTACAGTATTGCTACGTGCATGCGCATCATCAGTAAGAACAACTCCCCGTGTGGTGTAAATTGTGATGATTCAGTCTGAGCTGAGACACGAGCCGGCGAACATGTACCCAAATCCTGAGATTCAATTTCGTTAATGGTTAATTGATAATCGAATTTATCTCTTTTATTGTTTTGTGTTATGTGAATAACTAATGTTAATGTAATAAATATGATTATTCTAAAAGAGGTAGCTGGTGTCTGTCCCAAAGCTCTTTGATTTTCACAACGAATTTTCCTTTCAGTTGGTAGGCCACTATTTCACTTTCTAAAATACCTTCTTGATTAAGAATGTGATTTTGATTTCATGTAAAAATCAATAGAAAGAAATATTTAATAAACAATAAGCATATACATAAATTAAAACACTGGGTACACTTCAAACTGCTAATAACGATATGATTCTGTAACTCATTCCTCTATTTATGCAAAATATTTTTACTTGCATACTAATAACATAATAATTTTTTTAACTTTTAATAATTTGAATAATTCGCTGGAATAAAAGTTTGCATATGATTCCATATACTGTTTGATAAGAAAGATACAGACTTAATAGAATTTTTAACGTTTACTTCTACTTTTCTCGAAGGAAATTAATATAAAATCGATCCTTTCCAAAGCTTTAGCAGCTGCGTATAGTAAAGCCAGTGCTGGTTTTATAGTTTTGTCCTCAAACTGCGTTTGAAAAATATAGAAAGGCCTCAAAAATCCCTATGTATTATCGTTTTCTAATCGTGTCCTAAAATTGGTACACGTCAACTATACAGGCCTAACAGAAAAGAAAGTAAGATTTTCTATACTGTGAGTGCTATAAAAGTATTTCTGTGCAATGAGTTTGTATAGCCAAGAAAATAAAAACAATCTGTAAGATTCATAAATTCTAGCAACTTGAAATATTATAAAAAAATTCAGCCAATTTAAAAATATTGGCATCCAGAAACTAATATTAATCTACTCTGAAAGTCAAAATTGTCTAACATCACTTTGGGCAGGAATTTATTTTTAGAGTCTGGTGATATATATTTGAAAACATATTTTAATACATGTAATTTATTTTTGTATTTATACGTAGTATGTATATTGAGTTATATGTATTCGTATTGTCTAATTTTAATACTGTTACGTTATAATGAAATTGTATTCAATTTCCAAGATGAGTGCACTCGAAAATTAACAATCCTTAGACTACATGATAAGATTTTTAACTACACGATATGATGAAATTATAGAATATTGAAATAGTATAAAAGTAACAAAAAAAATGAGACATACTTTCAGAAATATATTTCACGTAAGAATCTTCGGTGAATTTGGGTGGTTTGTTGTTGACATCTTCTACTGATATAGACACTGTAGCAGTAGCTGTTTGTTGAACTGGATTGCCAGCATCAACGGCGTGTACCTGAAAAAATGATCAAAAGATTTCGAAATGAAACGAATGCTGTATGTACAGATTTAATGCACAAATTTAAAATATGGATGCAAAGTATTTTCAGCTAAAATATAAGAAACTTTATTGATTTAAATTAATCGCTAATTTATTATTCATAACCTTTTAAAAAATGAAGTCCAGTTTTAAGTCATATTTATAGTCTTCATCCATTAAGTATTTAAACGTGTAAGAATGTATAAAGCTCTTCAAAATATGAGCATCATCTTTTCGTTAATAATAAAAAGGAAACAATAGTTCCAGAAAGCAATGAGTTGTGTCTAAAGCCAACTGTCTTCACTTAAACCTTATGTCTGTGGATCGAGTACTTAATTAATATTTTGTTATTTTTACAAAATAATAATTTTTGCAATGTTCTTTGTGAGTTAATTTCTTTTTGAAAGTACCCAACAGATATAGAACAAAGTGTCATGCATAACCATCTGGGATTCAATTTAAGAACACACGATCTGCAGTAAACTAACACTATTAATATCGTATTTTGAATTGACAACCATTTTAAGACATATACAAAATCAAATGATATTGAGAATTAAAAACTTTCTGATGATCTAAAAGCCTTATGTGTCTGTTGTGAAGGAGGATAATGTCAAAAGACAGCAAAAAGAAACAATTTTCTTTCGAAATAATAACATTTCACTTCCTCGCCACCTTCCTATTAAGTCTCTTTCTTTTGAAAGAGTGGATAAACTAAGAGAAGTGCCATTCTACCTTTGATTTGATTAGTGTTGTCTTTATCTTACTGAATTGTGTTAATAACTTCTGCATGAAATATTACTAGAAAATTTTAAATAATCAACCATCTAGGGTGCTGAACCAGATTAATTTTATTTACATCAGTTCCTCTGAGGAAAATAATTTCGATATACCAAAAACTTCTGAAGTGAGATTATAACAGCATATTATGTTCACACTATTGAAACGGGTGAACGGTAAAGTTATGATTTTAACTCTACACTGCAAGATTTTGTGTTTTTCAATAAAATTTAGTTTATTTCATTAAATGAGTGTAAGCGATCAACGTAATATAACACTAAAAAATTGAGCTTAGTTTTTAATTAAAACTGATTAATTAGAAACATTACTAATTGAATTCAAATCGCCTTATCAAAAACTGTTGTTCTTCAAGTCAAAAATGTATTTATTAGATAATTTCAATATTAAAAAATCCATTATTAAATTATTCTAAAATAATTAGAAATAAGGGTAAAAAAATTGTTTATGTGCCGTTGAATAGTGTCAAATATTACATTCTGCACCATAATATGGTATAAATTATTCTTGGTGTGATATGTCTTTTATTTTTGTGCATTTATACATATTATGAGTATTAGAAAACTGAAATTTATTTACTTTATTTACAACCCGCCCCTGCCCAGCCTACCCAAGAGGGTGTAAGGCCTTCCACAGGCCGGAGGGGAAACTAGAAAACTGAAATAACATCGAAAACATAGCATAATAAATTTTCATTATCTTAAACAACCAATAAAAGAGAAAACACTTTACTATTATATTGTAGTCGAGCCCATAAACATCTCGATCCAAATCTGCTCCAGATGCAACAGCAATCAACCCTGATTTCTGGTCGAGGACGAAATTATCTTTTGCTCCACTGTGAATGAAATAACTGATTTCGGAATCGGGTCCATCGGGATCTGTTGCGACCACTCTTAGGACGCTGGTTCCTACAAGGAAGTAAGTGAATGGTTAAATTACTCTATATTTCTGTGAAGCTACAAATTATTTAGAAATTTGTCTCCTTTCATCAAGATGCATGCATATTAATTTTCTTGTGTTTGTTATTTAAAAAAAAAATGTTTCTCAAAATGTGGATTTCCTTTACCTCCTTTCGCATTTTCCTTTACACTAACCCGGTATGGAAGATTAGAAAATTCTGGAGCTCCGTCATTTTCCTTCTAAAAATACAAAACATATGCATAAGAGACTTTTATTACTTCAATAATGCAGATGAGACATACTTAAATAATACGTATATAATTTGTATCATACATATGATGCATACATAATTTTAAACTTAAATTTTTAAACATAGTGATCTTGTGTTCAACAGGTGTTATTTTTATATAGACAGAACCCTATTGGAAAAGGCAACAATTAAAAATGCGTCTAACTTAAAATAGCTTTTGAAGTTGTGGTTATCAGTATTAAATTATCACTTTTCACTGGAGTCAATTCATGCTCATATGAAACACGTCGGAATCCATTGCTCATCTTGCAATGAATTCCAATGGATTCTTGTTAAAGGGAAACAACTTCAAGGCATAGATTAAGACTACATACAATTAGATGACATGTACAGTTGCAGTTTTTCTAAAGAATATTCACATAAGTTGAATTAATTATTTAGAAAAAAAGTTCCTTGCTCAAAAAGTGTATTGTCTCTGCTACTTTTCAACAATTAACAGCGTACAAGCACAGTGAAAAATCTCAAGCACATGTTTTTAGTACAAGGAACTAACTGAAACGAAATTTTTTTAAAAATGTTCTAGTGTATACATTAACATTAAATATATGCTAGTCATCCTTGCGTGTCTCAGTAATCGTATCATATGGGGAAATTCACTCAAGTACTGAAATGCATTGAAACAATACTTTCACGATGTACAATATACTGTATAATCAGACAATATATAGTATTTACTTACAGAAATTATAAAAATATAGGTACTTTTCCGCCAGCTTATATAAGTCATATCATTACAGAAAAAAGTAGAATCAATCCTATAATAAAAATTTTTCCTTACAATACGGTTCAAAAATTACTACGACCTTTTATAATTATAAATTTATAAAAAAATATGAAAACGGCTTTCCTCCAATTACACCGTATTCTGACATCTCTCGTACAGCACAATTTCTTTACAACATGGTGCAAAATTAGCGATAGCACTCGTACTACACGGTATTTTGCTATCTCTCATACGATACGGTATAAAAACAGCGTCACCCCTCCTACCACATGGTATTGCAGCTTCCCTTCTGTAACACGATTTCGATATACAAGGCATATTAACCGTATTATAGGAGTGTTTGATATGTAGATGTTCTTGAACTTGACGATAAGCGGGGTGATTCTTTCAATTAATATAGATAAATTAAAAGACAGAGATGTAGTCATTCTTCATTTAAATCAGTGTATCCATCGTGGGGCCCACGCCCCACAAGGGGGAAGTTTGATTGTTAAGAGGGGCAATTCGAAAATGGAAAAATAAAAAGAAATCGGCTAGATATAATACAGCGGGGAGACGTGAGATTGACGCTAACTAAATTGGAACCTCACCTAAGATCGCTTTGCAGCAAGCATTAAGCGCTAGGAGCTCACTAAATTTAAATAATAAATAATTGCTATTATTTGAAATAATATAGAAAAACATTTCATTAAAATAATTTCGTACTTGAATTTCATTTCTCCTTTGTATATTTTGAAAATTTACTTACTGTGTTTCTCAACAATTTCCTAGTGATTTCTTCCTAAAACTTATCATTTAAGATTTTCTTCGGTGAACAATTCAATTTTTGAATATTAAAATTATGTATATGTTACATAGGGGCCATAAGTATTTTAGAAAGGCTTAGATCGGGAATGGCACAAAAAAGGATGGGAAACACTGATTAAAAGTGATTGGTGATAATACTAAAAATTAGATATGAGGCCAATACTAATGTCTAGATATGATACCTGTGATATACATTTAAGTGGAAACAACACTTCCCCCAAAACTGATATTATAATCCTCCTCAACAACTTCAGAGGATTGACTGTGTGAATTCGAGCAGACGACTAATCACTTACTTTGACTTTCAACACCAACTTTGCTGTGGAAGACAATGGCGGTTCCCCGTGATCGGTTGCTCTAATGATGATGTTCAACAACCCTGTTCCCGCGGGAGTTTCGGAGTGCTTCAAAGGACGAGTGAGGGAAACTTCACCACTTTCAGGGTTTATTATAATGGCAGTAGGATCGGACAATTCGCTTGACATAATGCTGTAAGTGACTTTGCCGTTGCCTTGGCTCGGTCCATCCGAGTCTGTGGCCTGAGCATTCAACCGAGAAAATAATAAGTTTTAATAAGATCAGTTTTTATAAATAAGCTTTTATTAGTGTACTAAAATGCATATAAGTTTTTTTTCTATTTTAATTATTTTTTTTATATTTCAGTTTTTTTTTTATTTAAAATTAGTTAATACTTATATCTTGCAATCAATTTTTTTCTCAAATTTTCTATCAGTGTGCCACGCTTGTGGACACAAAAGCTAATTAAATTAATATATTAATTGATAACTGAGTTCAAAGAATACTAAAGTTATGTAACGTCATCGAGAATATATATATAAGATATATTATGGGTTACATTTTCCTTTTCTTACTGAATAAATGTATTCTTATCAAGCAGTTGAAAAATAAATATTTATGATTTTTTTTCTTCGTAGCGTTTTGTAGAATTCTGCTGTTAGTAAATTTCTTACTTAGACAATGAAATTTTGTTAATTTTTAAACATAATTTAGTACAGCTTATAGAACGCAAAAATAACTTGCTGAAACAAAATTAGGTTTAGAATGATTCTTTTAGTCCTTTTTCCTATTCTGGTATTTACGGAGGGGGGGGGGGGGCAGATAACTCTTCCCGAGTAAAATTCTTTATATTTCTTTTTCAGCATCCAAATTCAGTATTGTTAATGCCCTTTAAATTTGATTCTAGAACAATTTTGAAGACGACGCATTAAGCTTACTATTGATCACTTTTTCTAATGCATAGTGCAGTAGTTTCTAATGCAATATGGAGGGCCTTAAAATTAAGAGATTTGACTATTTCATTGAATTTAACATAAAATATGCAGGAACTTCTATTTGATGTATAAGTTCAGAAATACTAATTCATCAAATATGACCTGAACTTATATAAATTATAGTTTTAATGTTAAATCAAATTTCCAATTGAAACCTATTTATGTTAATTTGTTCTGACCTAAATATTCAACCTTTCGTACCCAAAGAAATTATTCCAAAGTTTTTAAAGGTAATGCCGTTTGGCTGCAGATCTGTGAAAAGAATAATTTCGCCGATTATTTGTAAGGAAATTAATATCTTTGGATATTAAGCTTATGAAAATATTTTGAAATGCATTATGCAACCGGATTAACTAGTTTTACCTTAATAAACAACTGCGGTAAAATCTTTTCAGTATTTTCCAAAACTTCATGCGTGTAGATATCCTTGGCAAACTGAGGAGCATTGTCATTCGTGTCGGTCACTTCCATAAACAGGTTAACTGCCGTGACTCGTCCACCTCCGTCCTGCGCCTCGTAAGTCAGGGAGTAACTTTTCTGGGCTTCGTAATCCAGGCAGGTGATTTGGCCACAATCGGACACGATTATTTCGCCAGTGTCTGGAATTACCTCGAATCTAAAAGTTAAAAAAATTTTAATAATAATTTAACCCTTTATATTTCGAATTAATTTAACAGCAATTTATTTTTGCATCGTTTAAATAAATTTTGGCGCAGAATAGCCCCAGAAAAGAGGTTGAAAAAGAACTATTGTAAGGCTAGACTAGAAAATAAGGAACTACAATTCAAGTACATGAATGAACAGTCCAAAGAATAACACTAACGAAAAAGTAGTGCTTATCCAAACATAATAATAACTTAGTTGAATTAACTTAGGCAGAAAACTCAGTGAAACTACAGTATTATGTTCAAAAACGAGGAATTCTTTTAATCTATGCGTGGTAGCCAACTCTCATGGACTTTCACAGTTCAGTCAAGTGCAGTAGGATGCGTTATGAAATTCCATGAGTTCCCACTAATTTGCGCAAGAAACTAGGCGAAAAAATGAGGGGTTCTGTTTTACCCCGTAGTTCTGTTTTGCCCCGGGTTCCCCTATAGACAGTCATAATTCCAAGAAGTGACTTTTTTTTAATTTAGGGAGGTCTAAAACGTGGAAACGTGTCGAATCGTGACGATTACAAAACATTCTCTTTGCATTCTTCGTATACAAGGAAGCAAAAAGCAATAAATGATAACATTCAGGGCCGGCCGGGGGTCTATAACGGTGCGAACGCACAAGGTACCGTGCCGCTGACTGATTTTGCAAATATTTATGAAATCAAAATTTGTCGTCAAGTTTTGTCTTCCAGGGTCACAATAATACAATAATTTAACTCTTTCAAGACTAATATTTTTTTAAAAAAATCGTATTGATTTGGATGTACACTGATGTTCCGTCTGTCACGAAAAGGTTAAAAATAATTTATTTGAAATTTTGTTACTTTTCTGTAAATTATTTAGATTTTACCAATTACCGTCGTATTTGCAGAAAGATCTTTCTCAAGATCGGAAAAAATAAAAATTTAGTTGACATCCAGCGTTAGTCAAGAACTATTTACTCCGTAAGCCTTTTATCTATCGAATCGGAACTAATAGAAAAAGTAAGTTATGATGATTTTATAAAAAAATTTGCTATAAAATATATAAGAAAATGAAACAAAAATCACATATTGTAAACTTATTCTAGTAAATCTCATACCAAATTGTATTTAATAAGTTTATGAAGCAATCAATATTGTTATTTGATTTATTAATGATTTTTTGTGTTATTGAAATATTAACCTTAAAATAAAAAATATTTATCATTTTCATGTATTCCGTAAGTTCTTACTATACCAAATTGTGCAATGTAATAAATAATGGAGTAAATTATTTTGTTGTACGAAATTTGTTCAAGGGTCTTGCAAATCAACTTTGCATCAAGGCCCGTTTTTGTTCTGTCCTGCTCTGATAACATTAATTTACTTCTGAGTTCTTATCTACCACTAAATAAAATCATTCCTAAACAATTCCTCTTATCACAAAGTATCGAGAAGTATGTAACATAAAAATCAACTTACTTGTCCGATCCGAAACCTTTTAGGGAATAAGTTACTTTTCCAAACGCACCGCTATCATTGTCTTGTGCCTAATAGGAATATTAAAAAATGAAAGTAACTTATAAATCTCACAAGTTAAACTGTAAGGAAAACATCAACACTCTTGAAGCTTTTTAATACCATTACTTACAGGCAATGTAAATACGCTGGTTCCTGGTGCCACATTTTCTGGCACATGCAACGTGTACTGATCGTTTTGGAATACTGGAGCATTATCATTGGCATCCGTCAGCGCAACTGTCACTACTGCTGAATCGCTAGAGAACCCTTCTTGAATAGTTCTAACCTTGTATAAAAAACAAATTTTATATAATTTTAGAACAATTATTTATCGAGAACTGCTCAGTGTATTTATGGAAATCAGAAATTTCCTTCGGAAGCAACTGACATCTTGTGAAAACTTTCTTACTTTGAAAATGAACAGTCTCTTATCTGGTTTTTCGTAATCCAGTTCGTTGGCACTGATGACACGAATGATGACTGGAGTTCTTCCAATGGCCACGGATGGAAATACTGCAAACATACCTTCTGAATTCAATATATCTTCCAAAACCAGTTCAAACTTTGCATTATCACCCTGCGAATACAATTCGACACAATTAGAATTTTGGAAGAAGGACTTGATCTAATAAATAAAAACATCCTCCAAATTACTTTTATCATCTGAATGGAACCGTTTTTGTTGCAATTACATCAAATGTTTTCCCTATAATAGTGAATAGTTGTTCGATTTTTTTTGGGGGGGAGAGTTGTTTTTTTCCCCTTAAAGCTATCAGAATAATTTAAGATTTTATGAAGAACAAGGCCTTGATTTTTTTGCAGGTTTATCTTGCTACACATTTGTTTTGAGAAGTTACTAACTATTCTGAGCAAGGAAGTTCAATCAAAGCTTACAATCTTCTCGATCAACCGAACCAAATAAGATATCAGTAATATCAATTTGACTGACGCAAGTGCTGTACAACATCGTAAGCCCTCGTGTAGGTCAGATATTATGACAATTACGATGCTTTCTCTTTGTATACTTCGCATATGAGAATTCAAAAATAGAATATATTACTTTTATTTAGATACATCATCACACACATATAGTATTTAAAATAATTTGGCAGAAGCAGATGGTCATAAGCCCAGCCCCAACCACTGAACCGATTTCGATAATTTTTATTTCATATGGAAGCTTATAACGCCTAGATATGTCGTCAAAGGTCGTCTACCCCTTCCTCCTTCCATTTTCGAGATATATAGGAAAATAAAACTTTGGCAGAGTCCCTCAGTCTCTACAACCTCCAATTCGCTCATTTATTTCGCCAAGTTACGAGCATGTCCACAGGACATTAATATTGCGGGAGAACAGCTAGTCGCCGTAGGCGGCTAGTATTTATTGAAATTTAAAGATTTGATTAGATAAGATAGTTTACTGACTTAATGCTAAACTACTTTCTAATGAATAACACTGCATATTGATAAAAGTATATTGTTCTTACCACATCCATATCTGTGACAACAAGGTTGAGACCGGGTAGTGGCGTATTAGTTCCGATGTCTTCTGAGATGGTAACATTAAATTCCCTTTCATTGAACAGTGGAGCTTGATCGTTAACATCTCCGACAACGATAGTGACATTTGATAGGGAAGATTCGCCTACAGGCAAACCATCCACCAGTTCTATAGCCTAAAATATAAAAAAAAATCAAATAATATTTCCTTTCATCGGCACATCAAAATTCTACTGTACAACACGATAAAAAAGAAAAAAAATTTTTAGAGAAAATTGTAAATTTTGTTTTGTCTATCATTAATAACTGAAAATAAATTTTAGGTTTTTTTTCTTTGTTTTCAAATTTTTGATTACAAACCTAATTAGCATACACTATCAGCCTTTTTTATTTCTATGTAATTTAAAAGACGTTTACTTTGTATGTTTTATGAAAGCTAGTAAATTACTTGCAAATTTGTAAGTCCTTAAAAAGATAATAATTTAAAAATCCCAAAATTTGTTTTTGCCATCATGCATAGCATAATGTATATTTGAGTAATAATTTATATTCACATATAAAAGGATGTTAACGCATAAATAATATAAAAGTTCATTTAATTGTTTTTTTAAATTTACTCAGATGAATTTATATATAATTTAAGTTATATATATAATTTATTTTAAGTTATATATAACATATTTGAAAAAATGATTTCTTCATTGACAATTACAAAATAAGAAACATGAAATACACAATACAATTTAAAAATTCATTATTTTTATCTTCGCACGATATTCGTAATTTAGTACTCTACCTTTATTCGAAACATGTAAAGCCCGCCATTGCCCAGAATTTCTTCATCTTCTCTGTCAATAGGATTATTCGTCTCTAAAGTTGTTGTAAATACTTTTCGATCATCCTGCGAGATATCTCCTAATCGGAAATACCCGTTGTCGTCTGAAAAAAATTAAATCACTTGTCATAAATGCTTCAAAAGAGATTGCTAAAATTCTCACAAAAAATTTTCATAAAATCACCGGATCAACCTGATTTTAAATTAGATTTAAATGAAAAATTAATACCAAAATCGAAGAATAGTTACCATTCTCTATCATCAACATCAGTTCTCTGGGGTCACCAGCATCTCCATCTCGGACAACCAGATTTAATACTGAAGTTCCCTAAATTCAAAGTAAGTCTTTAGAAAGTTTTACCAATTCGTTTGATTCTGAAAATTAAAAATTATTTGCTAACCAACGCCTATATATAACGTTAATATTAATAATATTATATCGCCACTCAAAGTGCAAAAGGTCATTTGACAAAAAATAAATTTTTTCTTTTATTGTTGCTGTATGTGACATTTTGGGATTTCCACATGGTGGCAAAATTTCTTATGCCATAAGCCAGTCCAATGAAAGATGCAATCAAATGCTAAAAGTTTCTATGTTTTATTAGCCGATTTTTGTGACTGCAAATAGTCGGATGCAGCTTTTACACATACGACCTTTTGTACTTTGAGTGACAATAAAAGAAATTCGAAAATTCGTTTAAATATTAAATGAGTATATTTTTTCTGAATTAGTTCAAGCTTAATTACCAACTCTGGAATCCAAATCAAATTGTAATTTCACATTTTAAGTGAGTTATATCATATGTACTGAAATTGAGAAATATTTCTTCTTCATGTTTAACTCATGCAAATATAATTATCAACACTAGAATCTAAATAAAACTATAATTTCACAATTTGAATGAGTTTACATTTACTCAATTCATGCAGATAATACTTTATTATCGACACTAGAACCCAAATTGAATTACTTTGGCACTTTGGGATTTATCATAGATACTGTAATTGATATCTAATATTTCCTCAATATTTGCGAATATTCCCAATTTTTAAGCTATAACAAAATGCAGCATTCTGCCGTAAATCAAATTATGGCAAACTGTAGAAAAGGTAAAGTTATAATAATAGAAGTTTTGAGTAAATATTTCGACAATCCTTTTGGTGAATTATTAAATAACTTTCCAGCTTTAGAATGAAATTTATGGAAGGTAATTTGATTATTAATCCCTTCCTGGTCAGATTTTTTTTTCGAATTTCCGACCCCAAAAAAACGTTCTTTTCTATTGCAGAAAATACAAAGTGATTATGTTTTCTATTCAAGGCGGGAAATCTCATGGCGATAACATGAAGAAAGTAGGACTATTTGCGCTATCTCTTATCAATATTCAGAAATACAAAAAATTATCGCGGAATATAACAAGACGTTTAAGTAGCGACGAATTCACTTTCAACGATGCAATTTTTCTCTACGTCGCATGACATGCGACATTGACCGTACGGGCACAAAAATGCCGTGTGTATGACGCGCGACGCTGACCAAGAAGGGGTTCAAACAGCACAGAAATCACGTTTATATTGTTCAATGCAAATTATATTTCGATATACAATTTTCCCCTCCTACCTGTGGAAGGCCTTACACCCTCTGGGCCGGGACGGTGAGGGTTGTAAGTAAGTAAGTAAGTGCAGTACAGATTAGCGAGGGTATGCACGCTGTTATAATGTTGCACATAAATTTAAATTCTCTTCTATGCAAAAGTATATATAATCGCAAGCATTGCATAAAAGCAGCAATTAAAATATAGCCCATGATTTTCAACACAAATTTTTTTCTCTGGTGGCTGAAGGGTAAATATTAAGTTTATCTCACATTCAGTATCTTAGAAATTCCTAACAGAAATTTATGCTAAATACACACTGAATTCTCACCTTAGCACTATTTTCCAAAACTGTGGCAGTAAATGGCGCGTTTTGAAATACAGGTGGTTGATCTTGAACGTCATTGACATTTATTAAAATACTGGTCGTTGATTTCAGTTTCCCGAATTCCGCCAAATCCTAGGGAAAAAACAAAATAGAATGTATATAAATTAATAAAATTGTATGAATTTTTATCATGCGTTGAACTATATAATAAAGGAATCTGAAACAATTTTCCCTTCATTAATTTAACTGTCATAAGAGTTAATCATTTAACTGTAGAAAATACTTTGTGTTGTAATATTTTTAAACTTCTTAAATAAAAGTCATTCATTTACAGACGTCGTAAATCGATACATAAAGCATATGAAATCCATGAACATCACAAATGTTCCTTGAACAGTTACTTCAATCAAAGCAACACATTCCTAAAACCTTCGATTATATAGTAAAGTAATTTCCTCTTCAAAATATATAAATCTTAAAACTTTCAGTTTAAATTCAGTAACATTAATGTAACTTTATTCCGCATTTAAACTGAATATAAAATTGTTAAAAGAATACATTTGCTTAGAAGTTTAATTTAGTTTAGTTATATTAACGTCCCGTTCTGAAGCAGCACGAGGGTTTGGGACTGACCTCGTAATGTTGAACCGCGGTCAGATGACGAGGACGATACATGAGCTGGCACTCCCCTCTCCAAACTTCCCAACCACAGCAGAGGGACTTTGTTTGATCGTCTACGTATGATTTAGCGTGCAACAGTCCCAATACACGACGGATCTTCAGTGAAATCGGGTTTCGAACCACGAGCCCTCGGGCCCCAAACCTAGGCCATCGAGGCCTACATTTACTTGAAACTGCAGTATAACTGTCGACTATGTTCTAATGGAGTATTATTTTAAAATCTTATATTTCTAAATTTTGATTATAATTAGGATTACGTGATTTAATTAAAATTGATAAATAAAAAAGAATTTTTATATATTGAAATGACGAATTAGAGAAAAAAAATAGTTAAAAATATAAAATATTAATATATTTTATATTTATAACGTGATAATCTTGCAACCCTTTAAAAATGCTGAAAACTGAATGTAATAGTTAAAAAATTAGCTCATGTTAAGAATGCAACCGATTATAGAATTTACAAACGAAAGTTTCTTACTTCAGCTTCTATTGACATAGTATAAGTTGTTTGTTCTTCGTAATCAACAGCTTCTGTTAAGACAATTTCTCCTCGAATTCTTCCAGCACCAATGGCAACACTTCGAATTTCAAATTTTTGGCACGCTGCAGGAGTCTGATAAAGAGAAAAATGTTATTTAAGCTTAACTGGATATAAAAAGGAACCAAACATATTTCAATCCATAATTACTTACTAGTTCATTTAGACAAGAGAGTTTCATCTCGGAATTTGCTCCTATATCTGAATCTGTCACTATGATGTCTTTGTAAATGATGCTTCCAGGAGGTGTAGTCTAGGAAAGTTTAAAATCAACGTCAAAGAAATTTGATGATAATGGTAAAAAACATATACGATGGAACTTGGATAATTCGAACGTTTTTTATTTGCATTTCTCCGTTTTTCCTTTGATCTGTTCAATTTTTTTAAATATATTGTTAAATGTCTATATTTGGTTTAGTTCATTTGATTTAATTCATTTGGTTTAGTTCATTCTTGCGTGTATTTTCTACTGTTTATTTAGTTATCTTAAATAAATAATTTTTTAAAGTCGTTAATTCACTCGAGGAATTTACTACTGTTCAACGTATTCAATAAAAATATTCTCACATTTTTAAAAAGCTTTGAACACACAACTTAGATGCGAATTGCAATGCTTGTTTTGAAGCTTTGATTGTACAATTGTTGTATTTATTAAAATAACTTATTTACAAAAAATTATCATTTTAAAATTTTAATTGTTATTACTTTTTAATTTACTAAAATGATTTACTGTTTATTTATATGTTATGTATTATTTATTAGAACAGCTACATACTAAAAATTAATCTTTGCTGCCATTTATAGTTTAAAAATTGTAATTTTCTCTAGCTGAACTCATATTTAGATTCAGTTTTCCTTAATTTGAATTTTTTGATGAATCGAATCTTTATTAAGGTTTCATCAGTTTCGAATTATCCAAGCTCCACTGTATATTCTTTTGTTTTTGCTGGTGTGAAATACGTTGATACTTTTCAGTTGGAGCGACAGCAATTGCCAATAAGCATACAAATTGGTGCGGATTGAAGTGGTAACGACAAATTAAAAAGGGTTTTATGTTTGCTTACATTATAGACACGTTTTGCACCATTAAGTTGCAATAGTTGACGCATTTAGAGTACATTTTGGCTGCTGTCGTTCTAAGAGAAAAGTATCAAAATTGGTAAGAAAGATTAAACTTACTTCATCTAATGAGAAGGAGTAGGGTGCATTCTGGAATTTTGGTGGATTATCATTTTGATCTAAGATGAGAATTTCTCTTCGTATTGATATCTGAAATAAATAAAACATTTATGTTTTTCCATACAAAATTTCCACAAATGCTAAAGTAGTGAACAAAAAAAAAATCATGTGAAAGAAAGAACAATTATATTCTCTGCTAGTTCTGTCTTAACTTTTCAATTAGAAAATTTACCATTTTCATTAATTCTGCTAGGTCATATCTATTAGCGTTGAAATCAGGAAATTTAAATTTAATTAATACATTAGATTCTGTATTTTTAAATACAAACCTCTGTCTTTTCAATCAGAATTATCAAGGTTTAAGTCCAGAATACAAAAGTACTTTTAATTTTTCTCTTTTCTTGCTTAGTCGCATTTGTTTCTCAACAACATTATAATATGTCAACCTATCGTTAATTAAAATAATCATACACTTACACCTGTAGGCGGGTTTTTTTTTTTCGAAATTAGGGTACAAAAGTCATAGTACTCAATTTGAAAATTTAACATTATTTTTTATCATATCTAATTTCGAACGATTGAACTTTCATTGGATTCTTTCAACTGAAAGGCAACTTATATATTACTAGTATTATTTTCAATTTTCGTCAATTTTCATTCAATTATTTTGCTAGCATTATTTTCAAAACGTCAGTTAACCTGCATTCTAAACCAGCTTTCCCACTCAACGTGAATCACATATGTTTAAAAACAAAAGTTACAAATTTTGCTTATTTGTACTTGCAAACTAACGGTTTCGTGTGGTTAATGAACCAGGAGAGACGGGAAAATGCAATAACCTCCAGGACGTGCAGAATCAGTTCCAAACGGAAGGCAACTACGCCCTCAGTTTGGCACTTTGAGGTCATACGGAAAGGGAATTCACTTTCTAGAGCACTGTGTGGGCGTCCAAATGAATTGGTAGGACGTTTGTGGGCAATTTAGATTAAAAAATATATCTACTTCTGCTTCATAGTTCGAAGGTTAAAGGACAAAAATATTAATAGCTGTCTTAAAACCGAAAATTCTAGGAATTCATCGCTTAAAGCAAAATATAAGATTCATCAGCATCGTCGACTACATTTTAGAGCGTTGTGAATATTTAATTTTTTAGACGTACTAAGGTAAGTCCATTATTAAAAATGTTGGCAACTGGACAACATGTATTTCAGGAGCATTTAATTTAAAAATATTTTAATAAAAGGATTTTGATTTATTACCGATTCGTGAAATCAAAGCATTTTACACGAGAGATGATGTCTGGAGGAAAAATGTTAGATTTTCCGTATATATTCTGTTCATCGACAAAAATGTTTAATTATTAGATTAACCTACTGTTTTAAAGCTGTACGAAGGCTATATTAGGACGAACATAGGTATTTTGAAATGTGATGAGCTTTAAGATTTCTTGAAGGTAGAAAGGTAATGCTCACAGAGACCGGATGCATTTATGACGTCACTGCGGGAGTACTACGTTTCTTTCCAATGTTAGCTAACGGAACAAATGTTAAGTTTTAGAGTTCTTTTAGCAACAGAAAATTTTACTCTAAGCTCTATTTTTGTGGACACGTTAAGACAAAGAGTCACACATTACGAAAGAACCAAAATTAAGAGTGTTTAATAGAAAAATTTGATGAAATTCAGTGTTCTTTTCGATAGGGTCTCTATGCAAGAAATAAGGAGATAATTATGTCTGTTGTCCCTAATCTTTAATTTAAAAATCTCTAGTTTAGACAGTGGGTAGTTTTAAGAAACCGAAGAGTTAAGAATAATTTTACTTGTGATTTTAAAATACACATTCGTTTGAAATAAAATAAAAATTCGCTTAATAGTGTTTCACTTACTTCATATAACTGAAAACGAAGTGAAATGTCTTTGAGAAATTTCTTAAAACTAATTTATAATATTGAATAAATATGAACAATAATAATTTATTTTTCAAATAGCTGCTTTTATCGCACACATCCTTATTGTATATATATCACATTTTTACATACAGAATAATAAATAGAAAAATATTTTGAGTAATGCAATAGCCAATATTTGCTATATTATTGATAAATGGGTGCCTAATTTCTAATTTTATGCATTAAACAAAATGAATTTTAATTAAACTTTTATTAAATACCTTTGATTATAATATTTCCGTTTCGATGGCGATTACTTAAGTAGTGTTTCCAAAGATCATTTTCGTTCATTTCAAAAAAGCAGTCTCTGGCACTTTTCAGAAGATAATGTTCCACTAATTTAGAAGGTTCCTCTATAACTGATTTATTTTTTGATTCATCATTTCATTAGATGGCAAATTTAATGCTGCAGAAGCTTTTGGTTTCAGAATTTTTTTTTCACAGGAAAAACAAGCAATTCAGATTTTAAATCACGAGAATAATCGCTTTCGCTGAAGTGCTGAAAGCAAATTCGAGCATTTTCAAAGTTAAAGAGATAATTTCTTCTTCATACATATGTCCAAATTTTCCGAATATCACGATATTTCGGAAAATAAATAGTTTACTTTTCAATTTTTGCCAATGCATCGAACATCCGACAACAGGACAATTAGACATTACATATAAAACCATTTTACAGTAGTCGCCAATTGTAGTGATCACGAATACAATTGTACTGATCAAAAAAGAGTGGACCGCATCTCCTGTATCTAAACACATAGGAAATCCATCGCTTCTAGTGATCAGCAATTCGACTGCAGTGATCGGTTTCGCTGAGATAACGCCACATGAGGGCAATGACGATGAAGAGGGGCCTGAAGAAAAACCACCATCAGTCTAAGAAACTTTTCAAGCCCTTCGTACTTTAGGAAGAACAGTCCAATACAGTGCTGAATCTTTTGATTACACATCTGAGCGATTTCTCCAACGAATGAGTGAAGAAAAAAGAGTTGCTTGTAAACGAAAATCTTTTTTTAAGAAAGCTTAAAAAAATAAATGTCCATGAATTTTTTTTAATTCTGCGCTTGTATCGATTTCCTTTTTTTTTATTTAAAACGAGCGAGTACATACCAACACTGTATTACGGTCTATTTCTTCTACTATCCTTTTATATCTATAGATTTTCATTATTTTAAAGGCATTTCGGATGTAGTGATTACCTTGGCTGTGACCCAAAGTGATCAACTACAAGCAGCGTCTACTGTATTTGGATCAGAAAAGAGCCGTTTTTTAAGCAATTTAACAGTAAAAGAGGAATACCATTAATTAAGTTTCTGAAAATTGAGGCATGAATGCTAGAAAATATTTTTGGTTGTTAGCCAAGACAGATATCTTCGGATAAAATAATGAATCTCAGGAGAAATATTAGTAATAACACTAAATTTGCAAGTTTCAATTTGGAGAGTGAGAAGGGGGAAAAAAGGGGTGGGAGTGAGCTAGACTAGAACTAAACAAGCCTAAAAGATTGCGTTATTTATTTTCATTCGATGAAAACCTCTATTAGTTAGCAAGAAAGGCCAATAGTATGCTGAAAAAGCAAATTGGTCGTTTGGAATTGTAAATTGAATAAGAAGAGCCGAGAATAATCTTCTTTAAAAATAAAAACGACTAACACGGAAATTAAACGCATTAAAAAGCTGTGGTGTGATTCAAGATGGTGTGGACACAATAACCAAACATTAATTCGGTGTTTTTTCCCTTCTTTATAACAGAATAAATTTATTCCTTTGATTTAATACCATAGGAGACAGCGGCGAGTTGCGAAATAAGTCCCATGATGACGTAATGCGTGGAATGACCTTCAGCGCATCGCGTTTTGGGGTCCTCCTTGATATATATAGGTCAGAAAATTCGGTTTCTATGTATCTGAAACTCTTACTGTAAAATTTTGCTAAAAAGACGATTTTAGTAACAACTTACGAAAATCACATACTGTATCTTAATTGAAAGAAAAATAAATATAAATGAAGCCAATAAAAAATGTTTAATACACATTCGTGTATCACTGTAATTCGTTTAGAACGGATTGTCGGTGACGCATTTTTTAAACCTAAATTTTGGAACTTTATCAATATAGTTTATAAAAATATTTATTCATTAATTAATTTTCTCAGTCATCAACCGTTTATTTGAGGAATAAATGAAAGCCTTTGTAATCTGCTTTATGTGTAAACTTATATATATAGTATAAATCGTAAAATTAAAAACTCAATTAAAGCACAATAATGTTTCTTCTGGGGATGAAGTTATTATATTTATATAACAAGAAACAAAAAAACAAAAAAAAAAAAACGCACACAAAATATCTTTTAATGCTTTCAGTATAGCAATACAATCCTTGACTTGGAATCGATTTTCTCTGGAATTTGAAGACTCGCCGGAAAGGAAATGTTTAAAAAAATATAATGGTAAAATAAAACCCTCCCACTCTTACGAAAGCATTTAAATGGCATAAAAGAGTTGAGTGTTGACCTACCGTGTTGGGTTGGAGGCCGGCTACGCTCTCGTCTGTGATGCTGATGATGACCTCCACTGAACTCTCGACTTCCCTGTCGAGAGGGCGGATCAGCTTGACCACCCCCGTGTCCCGCTCCGCTGTCAAAGAGTCGCCGCTGATGTAGTAGTGGACACGAGTGTTCTCTGGATCCCTGGCCCGCAGAGTATATACAGAAGTGCCTGAAAGATGAGGAGATTAGACGAATTCAAATGTGTATTTAGAACATTTCCTTCGCTTATGAAAACTGCAGGTGTTTGCAGCTAAACGAAACAATTCTAAACACTTAATTGACTGAGTGATTTTTATGATATCAGAGCTAGTTCTGGTATAGCAGAGCCAATCATTTGATTGTGCTTTTTTGTCTTACAAATAAATTTCAATCTTTTTAATTATTAACTATTTTAAGCCTTTTAATTATTAGTTATTAATCATCATATTATTAAATGGAGTAAAGTAAGATCTTTAAATGTAAATATCAATATGTAAAACCTTCGTTTCAAGTGTTACTTCAAGAACCATGTGTACCTGAGATAACCTAATATTAGCAATAAAATACAACAATTTCGATCTCAAGAATTCAATTCAATTTTCTCAATCAAGATTTTATAAAAAACATCCAACAAATATCTTCGGGATTTGAGTGCACCTTACAGGTCGAGGTGTAAATTCTAGAGCCATTACGTTCAGGACACTCGCTCAAAATGTGTCGCACGGACCATCCTGTGTTGCATGACATGCGTGATGGCGCTGGTTCATCTCTCAGCACGTGGGCACGCCTAACACATGTGTGGCCAATTCTTAGCCTTATCAAATTTACATCCACTTTTCTATCAAAATTATTCAACTTGAATCCTTTATTAGATAGTTGGACATTAGAAGTGATTTAAGTTTAAAGCAAAATGAAAACCGATATGTAATTTTAATTATTGTTTATGCACAGAAGGATGTCGACTAAATCTTATTTTGTCGTGTGGGTTTATCTACTTCTCTGTAAATATTTCTACCAGTAAACAGAAGTCATCTATAAAAGTAAATTAACATTTTCAGAAACTGCTGTGTCTACGAAGGAAAAAAAATTGGTTTATACAAAGAATGAAGTTCATAAGTGCTTCATTTTCTTTTTGTTTTCAAAAATATCCATATTTCTCAGTACTCTCAACATTAAATATTTAATTTCATCTTTAATACGTTTCTCCTAAACATCAAAACAAAATTAGAAATACGCTACATGTCAAAGACAAGCTAATGATAATTTATTTCTCATTTTCCTTATTTTAAGTTTTAGAAACATCGATATATAGTAACTTCGCTTTGAATGGAGTCGATAAACCCTTTTGATTCCTCAATTGAAATATTAGTAAACTTCAGTGTCTACAGATATAAGACAACATACAATGATACTACGGAAATTTCTCTCAAAATTAATTTATTTACCAGCACTTCCGAATTTCATTATTAACTTTACATAAAATTCTGATTACTAAAGAAGACAGTGTCTTAGTCATCGAACTGATAACAATCCTCTTTTCTAACTGCATCATTTTTTTGTCGTTAGGAAAATGTTTTGAGGCACTAAGTTTTCAACACAAATCATAGATAAAAAAATACTTACCGACTGGCGTATCTTCTTTCAATGAGAATTTGTCCATGTCTCCTCCTTTGGCAAATTCTGGTGGACGGTTTATCTGTCCGGAACATTTTGCTAAAAAAAATGTCGATTAATTAAAAAAGGCTATTTAATCTTAAAAAATTAACTTCTTTCATAAGTTTGGTGTTAATCTGACACATCAAAAATATTTTGACAAGGAAGTAGACTAAAATTTTGAAAAAGTAATACTATCAAATAGGCTTTTGAACTCTGTGAACTCAAAATCATTGTTTACTCCAAAACGTCGGAACTGTCAAATTGTCACCTATTTTTTCAAAAAATAAGATAAAATTTCTGAAATTTTTTTGCATCGCAAAATTGCACTTAAGTGGTCACTGCCCTTTCTGGAAGTGAGTGTGATAAAATATGCAGTTAAGCCATGAGATAAACGGATAACACTTTCACTGCTATACCACTCTTATGTCAAAAGACAATAGACGCATAAAATTTGCCCATCTATACAACTGTCGGATAAGATTGCGGAATTCCCAATAAAACTGCACCATTTTCGTGAGACCAAATTTTAGTACATCTGAACGATATATTTATGCTGCGGGATTGTTGTGGTGAAAGTGGGTTGCATATTTAGCACAAGGCTGAAAGGAAAATGACGACGGCCGTTCTCGTAGTAGTACCGATATAATTCTAATAGTCCTATGAATCAAATCGTCGAGGGGAAAATACTTTGTTTGGAAAGGAAGAAAATGCATTATTCCAATTTTATTTCTTAAAAAAAAAATTTTAACTTCGGAAGAAAGCTTTTTCCCAAAAATTAGTATAATTCATCATACAAGCTTATGTTTGGAAAATTTGATTTTTGAGACAGTTAAGCTAAATCTACTGGAGTTTATTTTGAAACAATTGTTTGACGATGTCCTAAACTGCAGTTTTTGTAGGTGGATAATTTGTTTAACCCAAAATAATTTTAGAATTTCAGTTTTGGATATCGTAACAGAGTTATGGAATGAATCCCTATGCTATAGCTGACGAAAGGAAAATAATCCAATTTAGAAAATGATCTTAGCTCATCACAACAGTTCTGATGAGATACTCAGTTACAGTTCTGATGAGATTCTCAGTTACAGTTCTGATGAGATACTCAGTTACAGTTCTGATGAGATACTGAGTTACAGTTCTGATGAGAACTATATTCAAATATACAGAAATCAAAATAAAATTACATATATTGTTATCCTTACGTCGTGTAATATCCTTTGATCATTAATGACTCACTCAATCGTACCGGAACCCCATATAAACTAGAAACACATACAGGAGATAATGTGCCATCTATGCATATCATATTGTTATTACATAACAAGTAATTGTAAGAAGAGATAAAGTTTTTATAAACCTGTAAAAGTGGTTCTATTATTGGTTTTCAAAGCCCTTTTTTTGGTGGGAGCGACATAAATATACTCTGAACTTTCGCAACTTAAGAAACATTTTGATAACTATCGTACAAACAGGGCGTTATTATGCAGCGAAACTCTCTCACCTTTTGTTCTGCGAATCCGAAGGCTACTCTGTATTTCTGACCATCGTCCGAATTGGACTTTATATCATAAGAAAACTTATTGACATGAATTGTGTGACCTGAAGTGTTCCAAGCTGACGATTTCGTCTGAGAGCTTGTATCAAATTTGACATTTCAAAGAACTGTATTTAATTGTAATTAATTAATTTTAGCCATAGGAACTTTTAAGTTGACACTCAGCTGGCCACAAGTCTACAATAGTTATATCACAATGATGAAAAGTATTCAGGATTGAATTTTAAAAATTTGTCTCTTTCTTTTATTAGAACAAATTGCCTTCCTATTCTAATGAGCATTTATGGTAAACTGCATTGTTTTACAAAATTATATTTTCTATCTTAAATGAGAAAATTATAATTAATTACGAAATACATTCAACATCATCTATGACTTTTAACGTGATATCAATGTTTTACTTTTTTTTAAATATTTAAACAGGAATGTATAACATTGTAAAAAAATATATTTCTTAATGTAAAGACCCATATAATTTATACGTAAGTTTCTTTTTTCAAAATAAGTTGCATATTATTCTTAGCTTAAGATGCTCCCTTGAAATTCGCTGTCCGAATGTTCGCTTTGTTCATAATGTTCAACTCTTGATTTTTCAGTTAGCTCTCAGCATAATGAGACAAATCTGGTACTCCATATTGAAGTAAGTTGAATGCATGGGGCACCGTAAAGCGATTAATTTTTCAAAGGACGCAGAAACTAATCTTATGATACGTGGTGAATGGTATTCATAGTTTCATTATGATGGTCAACGTCTCGGATAGATAATTCTGCTTGAGTAACCCCTCTGATATAAAAGAACTGCATAAATGAAAGAAAAATTGTGAACTTCCAGTGATCCTTTTCATTTTGTGTTACTTTGTAATACAATGGAACTTGGCTAATTCTAACTTTTAATTCGAATTCATCGGTTATTCGAATTCTCTTCTCTAGTCCCTTGCTATTCTTATTAACGCAAAATATTGTCGATTATTCGAATTTATTTCGGTTAATTCGAAATCAAAAATAAAAATTGCAAAAAAAGGTTTTTCATTTCTGAATTGTTTTCGTTAGTTGAATACGTCCGTGCCTCGTCTCCTCAGAGATCAAAAGGGAATAATTTTTAAAGCTCGTACGAAAACATTACGCTATGCAATGTATTCAATCATAAAAAGCCATAAAATTGTACTGATCATCTTAAAGTTTCATCATTGTACAATTGTTGTATTCAAAACGCTGAATATTGTTTGTTTATTAAATTTACTTACTTATTTATTGAAATTATTATTATTTTTTAAAATCATTTGAATCTTTTAATTATAATTATTATTACTTTATTCATTAAAATTACTTACTCTTTATTTATTAATTAAGTGCTATTAGAGTTTTTGTTATGGTCCAGTCAACTTCGAAGCAGGCAAGTTCCATCTTGGTAGAATGCTTCAGTTAATGATTAGCAATTGTTTATTTAGAAGAACGCTAAAGATTTGATGGGAATATATGTTTCCATTCTTAATACATAAGAATTTAGAAGTATTAAGAAGAAATAGAATGACTTACTTGCTAACAAAGAGCTTATAACAAAAACTAAGGAAGTGTATTTCATGATATTTGCAATGACAACGTCCTTACTGATGAATCCATTGTTTGTCATCCCGAAAGATTGCTACTGCTACCTCATTTTTACCTAAAAAAAGAAATTTATTTTCGTTATTTTAAAAATAATACAAAACTATCTCGAATAAAGATACTCTGAGTAAATATGATTGGTCCAAAATAGTCCTTCCTTTTGTTTGCAAAACTACAGATATATATATGAAAAAACGTGTAAATTTATGAAACAGTTAACCTGGTAGTTACACATTGTTTTCCAAATCTTAAAAACAAAGAGGCCTATAGTTTGGTCATTTTCTGAAATCAGGCTCGTGCCTTACAAGCTCCAATGTAGTCTTATCGATTATTAACACATTGTGTGCGGGATACGAATTAGAAACAAACTGAAAAAAAACAACCGTAATTGTGCTCACTCTAGACAACGTATCAACCATAAAAGAAAAAGTGAACGTTCTCTGCAAACATCTATCAACATGCCCAGCTTATATAAACTAGTTCTTAAGTCAAATTCCTGAATTACAATTTTGATTTTGGGTAATTTGAGTAAAACGTAGTTTTACGTTTCCCGCTTCCAAAGTGTTAAGTAATGAACAAAACAAAAATTTTCGGATACAGATTTCAATGAGGTAAACAAAAAAAATCTAAAGCATGAACAAACAAAAAATATTGTAGATATATTAGATCCGCTTTCATCTGCTTTTGTTATAAACCCTAATAAATTACGGAAGCCACAAGGATGGTTGTGTAAAACAAATACGTCAGAAACACGTTTTTTTCCTTCACGCTATCTTTGCAATCCGTAAAACACCCCAGACGAGATTCCTGTACGCGATTTCTTAACTAACAAGAACATCTTTAAGGTCCAGTAGATATTGCGGGTCAATGACAAATTCTGTTGAGGAGAGACAAAAGACCGCAGATAGATAGTTCGCATTCGCAACACAAAAAACCACTGAAGACCTGCAACTTCTTTAATTGCCAATTAAGGAACTTCCGGTCAAGATGTATTGCTGTCGGATGCGTTAAAGACTATTTGTCTCACTCAGTTCTTTTGCTTCGCGATCTAGGAAGTAAAAGTTAACATTTGTAAAAGGAAGATCTTCGGAATTTGATTGTTTGTATTATAAGAAAAAGATTTCAATGAAGAGTGCAGTCATCCTTGCCTTTTGTCAAAATGTATAGAAAGGCACGATGAAGACGGATTGCGCATTTTTTTCGGTTCTTTATATTAGCGACTCATTTTGAAACAGTGTGTGGGCTATTTTGAGATGGCCCTCGTAACTTTGAGCCGCAGACAGATGACGAGAACGCGCCTGAGCTGGCATCCCTCTCTGCAAGCTTCCGCACCACACCAAAGAGAGAAAGTTTGACCCACTACGACAAATTTAATGTACAACAGGCCCCATACATGGCAGATCTTTTATTGGAATCGGCTTTCGAGCGCAAAACCCGCCCGAAGCTGAGACATTACCACTAAGCCACTGCAACCCCTTTTTTCATTTCAGTCAGTGACGTGTTGAGCAGACGATGTTCATTTACATAATTAAATATGAGTACCATACTATTCGTATGATGAAACACATATTATAATATTATTCGAAAATATTACAGCACAAAAATTATTTTTCAATATCTGAAAGTGCAAAACATTGCCTTTCCAATTATATCAATTAAATTAACGTACAATGTTTTCTCGAATTTTAATAAATTTTTAAAAATATTTTTTGGCACAATTTACAACAATACTTTTCGTTGTTGCAACTCAACTCCAACCGTTTTCATTGTTTAAACAAATATTTAATTGCAAATTTCTCTTTCATTGTTGTAATCTGATATAGGATCCTAATACATTTTGCTTTTGTATTTTATTTCATAAAGATTTTTGTGAAATCTGTAAACCAAGCTCTCCGAGATATTGCTTTGCTTATATTAAGAAACATAAGCTGAAAGGTTATGATTGCTATGTTTTTATTCTTTTTTTCAGCATGTTTTAATCCAGCTAACACGCTGCTGGTCCTAAAATGTGCTGCGTCATTTTAATGTTGAAATAAAATGCATATTTTACAAGAAGAATAAGAAAGTGAAGATAGTGCCGACGAACAATTCGCCGAAGGCGGCTAGTGTGTAATAAAAAAAATGATGAAAAATAACAGATTTTAGACTCCTATAGTCTCTCGTGTTTCTTTACTAGGCCAGTCTTCGTATTTCATATTTTAACTTTCCTCTTAAATATTTTAACAGAACCAGGAACCAGAAAAGACTCTTCCTTCATATCTAATTCTTTCTTTTTTGTAAAAATATGTTTTACATTAAACCCTCCTATAGTACGATTAATCAGTTCCTTGTTGCATCGAAGCGCATTTGTCAGTGAACGATGCATTTGCTTTTTACCTATCGTGTTATATAGAAATCGAGTATTTGAAATGCCCTATGAAGGGATAGCAATTTTTGCGTTGTGTTACATGTAAACCATGTTATCAGAATATCATATTGTAAAAAGACTGACCATTTCGTTAAATGAACAAAATATTTTTCTTCTGATTATTTCCGATAAATATATTTCTGGAAGAAATATTTTTATTAAAGACTATTTTTTTCTTTGCAAATGTTGAGTACACCTTGAGTATACACTTGAGTATGATAGTATGAGTTCATTAATCATTAGATCGCGAGTTTGAATGTTTTGAATTACTTGAACATGTTCAGTTTTCGCAGCGCGTACTGTTACCGGATTCTTCAAAAATTAGTGAGCAAAATAAATAAATAAACAAAAAACGAAGAAATCGCTTTGATATGATGGAATTTATAAAAATTTCTTAAGCAAGTAACTTTAACTTTCTTTTCGAGTCTCATTAATCAATGCTTCGTTGTGTTATTGCATTTTATTACACATATAAATAACTTGAGATCCAAAAACTTTTTTTATCCAGAGATGAAATTGTGGAATGGATTCAATTCCTGTGACAGCACAGTCATACGACAAACATAAACAGCTTGCAGTTATACAGGGTGCTCATGAATTATTGGACCCATTTCAAAAATTGATTAAGAAAACCCTGTAATGTAGCAAATTCTTATTTTTAAACAAGAGAGTAGCTCAAAAGGCTTTTTCAGATAGTTAACGCGCTGTTACGGCGCACTAAATCTGCGTAATCCAACGCAAGTATCAAAATGGCTACCATGCACCAGAAAGCACGCCTGACACGTCTCTGGTTCCACGAATGCAAACAAATTGTAACAGTTCAAAGAATTATTCTTTAGAGTATCGAAATCCTCAGTCTCCAAATAAGAACTCCATTAAGCGTTGGTATGAGCAATTAAGAAGTGAAAGTCTCCCTCACTGATGCAATTTCCTGTTCCTTTTAATTTCTCATACCAACGCTTGACGAAGTTCTCACTTGGAGATTGACAACTTCGATACTCTAACCGAATAATTCTTTGAACTGTTACAATTGATTTGCTTTCGTGGAACCAGAGACGTGCCTTCTGCTGCACGGTAGCCATTTTGATGCTTGCGTTGGATTGCGCTGATTTAGTTCGCCGTAAAAGCGCGTTACCTATCTGAAAAAAAACCGTTTTGAGCTACTCTCTCATTTAAAAAAACAAAGTTACTACATTATAGGGATTTTTTCATTAATTTTTGAAAATGGGTCCAATAATTTATGACCACTCTGTATATTACCCGGCTGTACTCTGTCTTACATTGTGGTGTCATGTGATATCTCTTTTCTTGCTACAGAACTCTCATTAGATTAAAAAATTCAATTGGCCTGGAACTCGTATCACGTAAAAATGAATTGACGTCATTGGATTTTTCTTAAGATTCTAAAGATCCATTCCCGCTATTCTACATAGTAATACCACGAGACGTTAATTAGAAAAATTAGCATTTTATTTTTTTTAATAAAATATGAGAAGGAATTTCTCAACTGCTGTTTTCTTAATATTTAACTAGCTTTCATGATGCAGAATACAAGACACAAAAATAGAAATAAAATGCGATAATCTAAAATTATAAAAATTATAAATTTGACAATTAAACTAAGTCGATGTTTATGAGTTTTTATTCTCAAGCTTAATGCAAATTTTATCAGCTTGCTGCTTTGATTTCTTAGTATGCATACTTTTCGGAGACTTCTAAGATGCCAATGAATTGTTTTTCACATCGTTGGGAACCTCCGTGTATAAAACAACTCAATACTACACTTTGCTCTTGAGATCGAAAAAACTTACCTGACTTTGACATTTTTATAAATTAAAATTATTACTTATAAAATCATTAAATTAAATTTATCATTATTTGTCAAATAATTAATATCTTTAAGCAAAAAAATAATTTTGAAGAATCGGATAATAATTGCTTTGAACAGATTTTAATATCCTTTTCCATTAAAGAAAAACTTATTTCAGAAATTTAATGACATATAAAGAAGCTTTTTAATTATGTTAGTTATCCGTAAAATGATCTACTCTATACTGGTCTTTTCCTCTGCCGTTTGACTGAGGAAAATTATGTAGTGAAAGATATGTTATTTATCCACCTTTATGCAGCTATACAGGTGAAGATTATTGGATTTTGAGTTACATGGGGCATTGCAATTGTGTAAAAATAAGAATAGCATCAATAAAGAACAACAACAAAACTGAAAACGACATAAACAAATTTTTTTCTTATTATACCATCTCGAGCAATAAATGAAAGTGAAAACCAAGCATGCAATAAGAAATAGAACGAGCTGGCGTACGACGTTTAACATGCTTTTGCTTTTCCTGGATTAAGCAGTTGGTTTCATAATGGTAATTGAAGAGCTGAGTGGATGAACATGTTAAGTAACAAATTTGAAAAAATTGAGAAAATTGGGCAAAAGAACACGTTGAAGTCTAATTTAAATATAGGAAGTTCATTAAATCTGCAAAGCAAAAAAATAAAGAAGTTTTCAGTGGATGAACATGTTAAGTGCACGGTCTCTTCCTTTTTCCTCATGGAAGAACATATTAAGGGCACTTAACATCTTCTTCCATGAGAAATTTGTTAAACTTGAGTAAAATAACGTCTGCTACCATTGAAACAGAATCGTTTTCTGCACGGGAAATAGTATTAATGCAGACGAAAATATTGAGAAGACAATTCGAAAATAGAAATCGTTTGCTTTTAAAAGAAGTTTTTACATTAATTCTTTACAATTTTTCTATGTGGGCTTCATTGCGAGTTATACATCAAGCTGAACTGCATTGCGTAACAAAGAAAAGAGCAATTAACGGTAAGTAAAAGAACTTTTTGAAACTAGTGATTTTTTTTTGAATAATGGTTTATTTCAGTTAACGAAATTTATTTTTATGAATTTGTACCAGGAAACTAACTATTTTTTTTTTTTACTTTAAAAATTTTCCATTGTTCACTAATTTCGTTTGTTTAGCTATTTGTGTTTTTGCTTTTTTTTACACATTTTTATTTAACTGGAATTGTTTCATGTATATTAATAACAATATTAAAAACGATGTTTGTTTGATTAAAACCTTAAATACCACATTCATTTCCATGTTCTCAAGACATTCATTTCGATTCTCCCAAGACAGTGATAAGACTGCTTTGAAGAAAGATTTACGTGTACCACTAAACTCTTCAGTACAAAATCTATTGAATAGGGAAATTCGTGAAAGCGAAATATTTTTATGAAAGTAAATCAAGTTGAGATAATATCATAAAATATATACATGTAATAATCTCACTTAATTTTACTTTAAATTCTAATATTATATATTTTAAAATCTTAGAATCAATATTAATGTATTCCGAAATCACTTTTCTTAAACTCCAGTTTCGTTTTTTTCCCGCGCTGGAGGTATCTCACGTTTTGGCATATTTATTACTAAAAGAATATGTTAATCGCTTTCACGCGCTCACAGAAAATCATGACGTCGTCTTCTTGGCGCCAGAATTTTCCCTAAAACACTTATGTAATTTACTAAAAATAGATATTATTCCCTTCACTTTCATCACGTGTCTATATGTTAATCCCCCTATTTGAGAGAACGCATTTATTTTCTGCTCTCTTTCGGCATGAAACTTTCGACTAAAACAACGAAATCATTTTATAGATTTATTTTTAAAATCATTTTTAAAAACTACACTCTTATTATTGAGCTGAAAAGCAGATTTCCTTATTTTAATTATTTTCTACTTTTTAGTCTTTTATTTAGAATTTATTGTTATAGGTATTATGAAATATTATAATATTTTTTCTCAAATTATGGAACGAAAATTTACTTATGTTAAGCAATCAATTGATAACCGAGTTCTGAAAATATTAAAATAGTTTATTGTCATCAAAAACACACACGTGCACAAAATTTCAAATTACACTAGTAAGTGAATGAAAAATGAATTTTAGAATTCTCTTTTCACAAAAAAGAAAAAAGCCATGTTAAATGAAATTGTAAAAATATGATGAAAATGTTTATGACAAATAAAGAATTAATGCTTCAAAAGATTAATACTCTTAATTTTATTGTTTCACAAACTTACATATTATTTTGTGATCTTCTTGTGTATTTGTGTGCTATTTCAACATCCAATTTGCTTTATTTTTGTTGTTCAACTTGTGTTGAAAATATATAGAGCTTTATAGTAATACAATTTTGCCAATTCATTATTATTTGTATGTATTTAATCTACCACTATTATGTTGTGCAGAAAGTAACATGCACTTAACATGTTCTTCCATGACTACGCAAACGAAGTTTTTTTGACGCGTGCATGGAAGAGCATGTTAAGTGCAAAAGATTATTAATTTTCTCTATAATTAAAACAGCTGTAATAACAGCTCTATAATTAAACAGATGTAATGCCAATAAACATAAAATATTTTGAATGCTTTCTCGTCACAAAAGTACCGGAACAGCAAAAATTTAGTGAAAAAATAAAAAAATGTAACCTCTAAACTTTAAAGCTCGTTTTCTGAAATTTGCTTAATTGTCACTTAACATGTTCATCCACTCAGCTCTTCAATTATGATCAATTTTTGCACAGTAGGAAATCTAACTATAAGTAAATATTCCAAAAAAAATAAGAAAAATGTAAAACATCTTAGCTATCTTTGGTAATAAAGTGGGTTTGTTTCACCAATTTTTCAACTAGAAGGTCCCATTTTATTATTCAGATACTGAAAGAAGATTTATAAAGCATAAAGAATTTGGAATCAAAAAGCATTCAAGTCGGCAGAATTTAAAGGCAAAGAGAAACGAAATTCATTTCCAAAGGATGAAAAATAATCTGCAAATGTATTTTATTCATAAAAACTCACTTCAGGCAGATTTACTGATGTCGCTGGATATTAAATGTAACATGCACGTACAAAAAGCGGTACCTGAAATGTACAGAATTGTCTACAATCGATCGATGTTTTAAAAGCTAAATATACAATATTTAACAATCATTGGTTGAATATCAAATATTGTTAATTAAATCAATATCTAATTACCATATTCGTTTGCTCAAAATTTATCAAATCAAAATACTAAAGAAACTTAATAAATGAAAACAATGTGAAAGCAAGAACTTAAAGGAAATAATTCAGCCAACCGATGAAATCGATGTTCAACTTTTGATGTGGATGGATTTCGAGTTAAGCAGTTTCAAATGAGAGCAAGAAACACAATAAATCATCCATAAAACAATTTTGTCGATATTTAGAATTTAAAGAAATTTCATATGTAGAAATATCTTTCCTGTAAGCTGTGTTGTGTATCACAAATAGTGTCACTTTGTATTTCAGAAACAAGTGCTTTCCTAGTCCAATAAAAAATGCCAACAGTAGTCAAAGTTTTATGAAATGGTAGATCTGTCGGGGAAACCTTTTTAACAAGCCGGAGTGCATTCCTCTCGGTTTCTAGCATACTTCAATAATAGAGCATATTTTAAATTTAATTTCGTTGTGTGTAAAAAGAATTGAATGTACACTTAGGAAATTACTCTTCGCTTTAACAATTTGGTACAAGCTTTGACACAGATCTCCAGTTTTGGTGCAATCAAAAACTAAAATTTACTCGTCTATGTTGCTGTGTTTTCGAGTTATTGCCTCTACATGAATACTGATAAGAAGACCGACAGACAGTAGATGCTTGTATGTTAATGTTAAATTTCATTTATTTTGTTCATTGCTTTTTTTTAGTTATCGTGTTAATAAACACACGAATGGTTGGACAAAAGTTGATATAGATCTATACTTTTACTATAAAGACTACATACCAAATTTCAGTCGTCTAGCTCTCTCCGTTTTTGAACTATCGCCTTCACAGGCAGACAAAATTCCAAAAATCGTATTTTTAAATTCGGAGAAGTGGTCGTAAATTTGAAGATTAGTCAAAATATCAAGGCTGATATTTATATGCCTGCAATATTTTTTTCTTTCTTTACTTCTTTTGAGAGAAAACAAGAAAAAACTTTAAAACAAAAGAATGTTTACAAAACGCAAAAACATCTCTGAATAAGTCTGGATTACCTAAACCCTGGTAATTCCCCAAAAGAATTTTTTAAAAACCTTCGTTTTTTCCATTTTTAGGTATATTCCCGAGAGAAGCTTAACTTCTGGTTTAATGTATTATTTGTGACTTGAACATGCCTCTTAGGTAACCCTACAGACATTTAACACAAACAAAGCGCCATTCAAAAGATTAATCAACTAAATTTCAGGCTGCCTTGATCTGCAAAGTACACAACAAAACCTTCCTCAATGTCTCGTTATAATGCCTCGGATTGTTTCCCATAATTCCTCCCTTGAAAAGTCAGCGAAAGAAGCATCGGCAACAAGAAAATTAGAAGAAGATGCCTTCACATTCCACTTGCGTCTCACCATTTTCCGAATTAACGTCATTTTCAGCGTCTAAGCACCAGTGGACCATAGCAGGCACGCGCATAGAAATTGCCTTCAAGATAAATTGTAGGTGAATAGCTTTGCAATTGCTTCTTTAATTCGAAGCAGGTATCACTCAGAAATGCTCATGCTGGGAATGAACCTTGAATGGGAAACAGATGAGTTCTGCCTCAATCTTGTTGTATAGATCGAAATGAAGAAAAATTTTCAGTCTTCGCCTTCAACACTATTGATTCTTCAATATTCAACACTCGCGTTTGTCGAAGAAAGCAACTTCCTCGAAAATACTACGTGTTTAACATATTTTTCTTGAAAAGTTTAAATTAATGATTAAGTCAGTGTTTTCTTTGGGTATTTTACAAATGGAAGTTTCTGATAATGTTGGCATGCGTTGGCCTGGTGGTAAGGTTTCGGAATCGGAAAGTCACGGATTTGAGACCTGATTTCACAGAAAATCCAGATATAGGGCCAGAAAGTGGGCCAGATATAGGTAAAACTTACCTATATCTGGCCCATTGGATAGGTATCTACCTTCGTGGGTCAAATGTCCTTACGTTGTTGGAAGCTTAGCTTGGAAAGTGGGGTTCTTGCTTAGTGGTTTTCTTCGTCATCTGATCACGGAGCAAGATTATAAAGTTTGTTCCAAAACAGCCGTCGTGTAATTCATTAACTTAACTAAACTACACTAAGTTTTGCAATGATATAATAATACGAATGTTTCGTATTTTTGAACTGTGGTCAGATGATGATGAAGATACCTCAGATGACATCCCTTTTCCAAACTTTTATGCTACGCCAAAGTGAGGACATTTGTCCCTCGGCATCCGAATTAACAGGCACCAGTCCTGCATACACGGTGGTTCTCAGATGTAGTCTGGTTTCGAACTGCTAACACCCCCCCCAAGTCCCAAAGCCGAGACCTAACCAACAGATAATCGTTGAAATCACAGATTCTTATGACAAGAGTTTGTTATTAGCTTTTTCCTTATTAGAGAAAATCAAAACATATTTGAAGATACACAATTTGTCAAATTATTAATACAAGACATAAAATTTCTTAGAAAAAGTTCAGTAAATTCGTATACAACATTAAGATTTCAGAAAATCTTTTTAATTTTGTGAGATTCTTCAAATAGAAAAATTATTAATCTTAAATACCCAAACTGAAATTTTTCTTCTCAACTACAATTGCGTAAATGTGAAAACGAATGCGATAAATATAATAAAATATAATTTAAAATAATTTTTGAGTTTACCAAAAGTAAGTTAACAAAAAAATGCAGTTTTTTTTAATTAAAGATTTAACTACTCCGACTTCAAGTCAATAATGTAATAGTAAATTAGTTTAAAACCAGAGATAATATAAAAGATTTAAAATTTTACTGATACAAATAATGCATCACTGAGCAGTGTTAAGCGCTAATCTAAACACTGCATGCTCAGTAAATTGTTTTACGAAGTTCCAGTTAACCGATAAAACATTTAATTAATGGACGCCTTCGAGAATTTGCTGAATTTCCTGGATAAAACTCGTAGAATTTTCTGCTAATGGATATTTTGTCGCTTTCCTCAGCACAAGTTTCCTTTCAGACGCGGTGACCTTCTTAAGTTCTCACTTCCTGATAAATCAAGCATGGTTTTTTCCAGACATTGTACAAAAAAAGTAAAATTTGGTGGAAAGGTTAGAAGATTAGTTCATGTGTAAATTTATTCGGTGGAAAATGTGAAAGCTAACTTCATGTTTTTAATTTTTTAAAAGAGATTTTCATATTTTCTAAATCTTTAAAGATCATTCTTTTATGAAATAATGAGAAATATTTAAATTAAAATTCTTTATTTTAAAAGCAATGCAGTTTATTTTAACCAGTGTATGACTATTTGATCATATTTATAAGATTTTAATATATAAGAAAGAGAATTACAATAAAGAGAATGATAGTTTTTATGAGCTATGGAAGAGATTTTTAAAATAAAAAGTACGGTTATTCAATGAAGATTCTCTTAAGCTTTATCGAGCGGTTGCATTAACCCTTTAAGGACGATTGTCACTGGGTGTCCAGCTGCTCATAACTTTAAGCGTGCGGCCGTCCTCAAAAGTTTACGGTTTTAGATAGTTTGGGATAAGGTTTATTGATTAACATCCCCTTTGGAGCTACATAAGCTATCTTGGAATGGACTGGGAATTCTGAAACGCTGTAGATAACGAGGCGACAACTGAACCGGTATCAAACCTCAAACTTCAATATCACACAATGTGAGTACGTGTAATCCTACTGCGCCATCGACGATACCACCAGCCCCTACTCGTGGATTATGGGTAAAGTGACCATTTATTTTTCCTCAAAACGGCGGTTTTTTAATTTTTAGGTAATATTATGTGAATTCAAGAAAACACATATTTCTTCAGTTTTTATTTATTAATGAAAAGAACAGGAATAAACACGAGAAAATAAATAATTCAAGTGATCTTGCATTTTTCTGAAGAACACATTTTGCTTCAGAATATTTAGTGTTTATTTAAAACCAGCAGAGTGTATCCCTAAACTTTCTCGTATACTCCAAACACATGTAGAGAAAATAAGCTAATAGGCGGTAAAGCCAACAAGCGTCCCTAACTACCTGGAGAAAAATTGTAAACCTCTCTAACCCAGAATGAACACCTTATGGCGCGCGTGTAAGTCGAAAAGGAGGGTATTAGTAGTAACGCGATTTCGAAGGTCACGAGTAAGCTCAATACACAATTTGGTCTTTTTAGTTAAAGAAAGTCTAATATGCAATTTGAAGGCCTTTTTTTAACTGATTGAAATGCAAACTTGGACAGAGATCTACCATTAGGTTAGAAGATCACAGAACCGAATTTCATTTATCAGTAGTTGTAGTTAAAAGTTATGCGTTCAGAAGTATGCGATATACAGACAGACAGTCAAACCTTTTACGGATTTGGCCCAAATTTTATACGGACCTACATTCCTGATGATAAAACTGTGTACCAAATTTTATCCATCGAGCTATTCAATTTTTTGAGTTATAGTGTTCACATAGAACGGGGACAAACAGACTTTCCGTTGACGGATTTTGTCCAAATTTGATAAACTACAAATGTGGTAAAAAATCATACCAAATTTCATCCTCGTATCTCTAATATTTTTTGAGTTATCATGTTCACAGACAGACAGACATAATTCCAAAATTGCTTTTCGACTAGGGAGTCTAAACGTGAAGATTCGTCAAAATCTCGAGTTCGAATTTTTCGACGATTACAATGCTTCTTTGTATACTTCGATCGAGAAAGTGAAACAAACAAACAAACCTGAAATAAATATCTGTTGCCACGTTTCAAAAAAAATATTCTTTGAAGCAGGTGCGATAAAATAGGCAATGCAATAAATACTAAAGCGAAAATTCTGCTTTGGTGAATTCAAGGAAACAATTTATACTACCACAACCGTAACAATTGCAAGCGCGTGAATAAAAGATTTGCTGAAATAATGATCGGTTTGAATTTTATTTACAACAATAAAAAATTGTTACAATTCATGTTTGAAAACATTATTTATTGTTGTAAATAAAATTTACAACAATAAGAGATGCACCAGTACCGCATGCGCATGAGAATCAGTTAAAAGAAATTGAATATGCAATTTGAATTTTTGCCTCTTTTGTGAATTTGGCCAAAATTTTATAGGACCTATTCATGACGATAAAACTGCGTAGCAATTTTATCCATCTAGCTATTCAAATTTTTGAGTTATAGAGTTCACATGACCGGACATACAGATGCAGACTTCCCTTGACGGATTTTTGTCCAAAATTTATAAACCTACAAATTATGTTAAGACACATACCAAATTTCATCCCCGTAGCTCTATAGTTTTCAGTAATCGTGTTCAGACAGACAGACATGATTCAAAATTTTTTTTTTCGACTCAGGAATCTAAAACGTGGAGATCCGTCAAAATCTCGAGTTCGAATTTTTGACGATTACAATATTTCTCTGTATCCTTCGTATACGAGAAAATAAAAAGACGCTTTCTACAGGTACATTAGTGCTGGGCAGATAGAAATATATTCAATAATTATACGAAAGTTCGTATGATTTAAATTATTGCTCGAAAGCGTTTGAACAGTTCCAAACGACTTCGGTTTAAATATTCTTAAGTTTCATTTTGTCATTCATGGGGAATGGAGTACGAAGGACTACAGGGTTCTTCAAGGTGGTTCAAACTAAGGAGAGGAAAAAAAGGAAGAGTGTTTGCTGTGTCCAAAGGGTCAGTTGATTAACGAAAATCAACGAAAGACTCTTTGGGGGAAAACACTTTCATTAAATTGAAAGTGTTATAAGTACTTGGACTTGAAAATATTTTTAACCCGAGCAACGCCGGGCATGTCAGCTAGTAAATATATAAAAACATTTTGATAATTGCTTTCAAAATTAAGCGACGTTTTGATATACAGTAACAAACACTGGAAAACATAAAATTGAAGATTTTACTTCGGAATTGAACACATTTGCTTCAAATGTCTTAATAATGCCAAAAGTGACGACATTTTGGTAGATAGAATAGCTTACAGAAACGAATTTTGTTTCATTGGCTTCGAAGGTCGCCATCTGATAAAATTTTCACGTCGTTTGGATTTTAAAATGAAGAGCTTGTCATACGTGCTTACAATATTTAGTATACAGAACGCCCGCCCCTTGCCCCCGTGCTGTTGCCAGTACGGCTACCGAAATATTTAATATACAGAGAGTATATTGTAAACAACTTCAGCACTGAACATGCATCCACGAAATTACTGCAGGCACATGATAGCTTGAAATTCACTGTGGACAGTTTCAGTTTAATTACCTTCGGTTAATAAAATTAATTTAAAAATAAGTTATATTATTAAATAATAAAGAAGAAAAACAAAAAATAAATAAATAAGTGCTTTAAAAACAGTTAATTAAAATAAATAATAATTTTGGAAATAACTGTGTTTTTGACTAGAAATTTTGTTAATCGTTATGATGTTAAAAAGTTTTCATCGCAAAATGTAATTCTTAAGTTATATATTTTGCACAAAAAGAAAGCATTCATTGTTTATAAGCATCCTAAAAAAGACAGGATTAGAACAGACGTATTTTGTAAGTAAAAATACATTGTCTTATGATCGAGATTTCATTATTTATTTCTGATTTTTTTTTTCTTTTTAGCAACTTATAATTTTCCCCGAGGCCGTCTTTTTCCTTTCCAACTCCAATTACACCAAGCGAGGAAAAAAAAGAAAACATAGCAAAAAACTTCCGCAAAAGTTTCCCAAATCGTCAGCCAATTTTTTCTAAATGGGAACCATTGTCCAAACGGGGAAGATGCGAGAACAAAAGCTTCCGAGATGAAGTTTTTCTTGATTTGAATACCCGTGACCCGATTGCCTCGAGAACCGACCGGTGTTGCCACCGGAGAGGCGGAAAAGAAAGCTCGCAGATAAGATGATGGAATTGTGGAAAAATTTCTCTCTTCTTGTTGGCATTCCATCGTGAACTTGCGAAAGCTGGGCGAGGGCTCGCGAACAGGTTTCGATGATTAAGCGTCGTTGCAACTGAAACTATTAAACTAAATAGAAAATGTGGCAGAAAAAGGTGGCTATTTCAACAATTCTGAGTTTTATTCATCCGGAACAGTTCAAACATGCTTTGTATTTGAAGGAGGGTAATTTAAGTTTAAACATTTTTTTTTTCTGTGAAACAAAATCGGTACTCGGTTATGTGACTTACTGATATCGTGCTGTAATGTTGACAGTAATCTGTCTGTAAAATGCAAGCCAACAAAATACAGAAAATGCTTCAAAAGAATCCAGTCAATTCATGCTCACGTTAAATTCATCTCGCCAGTTTAAATTTGACATCGACTGGTTATCTTCAATTTGTTGTTCGTAAGATTAAAAATACTTCCTTTCCGTTTGGAATAATTTTATATGTTTTTTTTTTATAATATAGTTCGAGTTACAGTAGAACCCCGGGAATCCGAACTAATTGGGGCTGACCTCTGCTTGGATTCCGGGGAATTCAATTATCCGGGAAATTCTGTAAAATACTTCTGATATACCAGATGCAGTAGAGTATTGACTCTGGGTGCCCTGAGAAGGCGTACGGAAAGAGCACGCGGCGATTTGCACGTTACAGTAGCAAACAAGTTGAGTGTACAAAGAAGATATCTGAGTTTGTTTCTACTACACTCATGTCCATAAATTAAGGATAATTCAAAATCACACAGAAATTGAACTCTAAAATAAAAATTTCACCTGTAGAATTATCACACACATCTTGAAGAAGAATATGCACATTACAGGAAACCACCAGATGGCGCGGATAGTACGTCACAATGACGAGAGTGTAAGAGAGGGGTATATGAGGAATGGTGGCAAAGAAGTAAAATTGTTCACAAGCGCTTTAAAAGCCTTTCAGTGCAATAACCGCATAGTTATGGCACAAAGGAAGCATTTGGATGATTTTTTACGTGGTAGAATTATCGGACGACTGGAATGTGGACGTACCCTGCTGGAAGTATCCGAGGAACTTGGAATCACCCAGAGTGTCATCTCCAGGCTTTGGCAACGATTCCAAGATGATGGTAATGTGAGTAGATGTTACAGCACAGGTCGCCCCCGAGTTACAACGCCGAATGAGGACCGGTATTTGGCAGTTACTGCCAAAAGAAACAGACGGAGCACAGCATCTTACCTGTCTCGTCAGCTCTCTTCAGCTACCGGTACGACAGTAGACGAATGCCTTCAATCGGAGGATATCACCCGTATGGATTGGCCAGCATACTCACCGGACTTGAATTCAATAGAGCATGTGTGGGATATGCTTGGACGACGAATTGCAGCCCGTCAACCCCCTCCCACCTGTCTACCGGAACTTCGGAGGGCATTGCTTGATGAGTGGTGTAATATTCCCCAAGATCAGATTGATAATTTGATACTCAGCATGCCTAGGCGTTGTAAGGCCTGTATTGCATCGTCCGGGAGACATACTCCGTATTAACCATCATACTAACCATGTTATACTGTTTTTTGTAAATAGGTTCTTTTTTGAAATTTGCTCCAGTGAGTAAAAATCGCAATTTTTATTAATTATGTCAAACATATAGCATCTGTTTTGCTCTTTACCTTTTGTTTAATAAATATACTTTACAAATGAGTCAAATTTGTTTTGCTTCTGTCTCTTTCTTTGCCTGAACTTCATTATCCTTAATTTATGGACATGAGTGTAATTAAGGCGCTGTATTCATCCTTAAAGACTAATTCAAATACTTCTTTTAAGTTAGGAATGAACATTAGCTTTGTTTCTGATTCGTGATTGTTATTTTCCCTTTATTTTTCAGTAAAAAGTTTTCAGAAAATTGAAAAATAGATGTTCAGATTATCCGAAATTTCATGGGGCTCTGATTCCCAGAGTTCTACTGTATCTTAGTAAAAATTTAACTAAAGTTTTTGGATTTTATTAACTCCTTAAATTTGCTTGATTAATTTAATATCGTTTTCTATTTACATTGGAATGAAGCTAGATTCCGTTAGCCTTAATAGACTTATTAGTGTAGTCTAAATTATATTGAATTTTCTCAAATTTACAATACATTTAGTTAATTTTACTTATATTATTTAATATATTATTTTTTTTTTGTAGGGCAGTCAATAAATATGCACTCCATTGTTCTGGAAAACTCTTTGTGCCGAAAGGAGCACAGCAGCATTTTCAGAATCCATAATTTCAGTAACTGAACATTGATAAAAGGAAAGTTGAAAAGCGATTGCGTAGGAAATTACATTTCTGTTTACATTGCAACAGTTTGACGAACAATAGATTTTTTTTTCATAAAAAATGGTTCAGAATATAAACACAGGTTACAGGGCACGAGCATGCACAGTATTTCATTCATTGGAACTTACAGTTGCATATTGGATGGCATGCGCACTGACAATGGTAATTTAATTGTGGTATCGCATGAATTGATTCCATTTTGAGTTTGCATCAACTGGAACGGTGAAAATCGTTGTCTTTTATTTTTAAAATGCCGGAAAAGAGAAATTATGAGAGTAAATTTGACTTCAGAAATTTTTGATTTTTAAATTTCTAAGAATGTTCTTAGATTTAATAAACTTAAGAGTTAGATTCGCGGAAGGCACTTATACAATTTCCAAATCCATAAATTTACCAATATCGAGAAGCTTCTACATAAAAGATTTGTGAGCATAATTTTCTTTTGTTTATTTAAGTTAAATTATTGTTCGATTTCGCATTTATACGAGGATTATTTCGCGGAGGATCTCGTCAGTTGAAACATGGCCAGATGACGTGGACAATACTTGAGCCGTCACTTCTCTCTCCAAATACAACATCAGCATGAGGCCGTTTAATTCTTGGCGAATTTTACGCGCACCTTGATACTTGATGGAGCTTTAGTTTGGTGGAATTTGATCTCGAACCCGTGTCCATCTAGGCAGAAAGTCCAGATTCTGACACATGTCGACCGTAGCCCCTTTCTTTTTATCTTCATAAAATGAAAGGGGATGGATAAATAAAAGGTTACAAGGATAATAAAAAAAATATTTATTAGCAATAGATAGAAAATGCAAAAAGGAATTAAGAGTTATACTTCCCGATTACTTTTCCGCCCGGCTCGGTAGAAATCACGTCCCTGCCCACTGAGCCAGTTCTCGATAGCTGTTTTCACATTACGGTTTGAAGAGAACCTTATTCTAGATAAGTGCTTGGAACCCAGATTGGGTGTCAAAGTGGGCTGTATGGGGTGGATCCAGACCCTCCACTCGAACTTTCGCAGCAATTCTTGAGTTTTGTCAGCAGTATGAGTATTGTCATGCAGGAGGATGACACCATCAATCAACATTTTCTTCGGATGGCTTCACGATGGCCCAATGACTATTTCCTTTTTCCGAAATTTGAGGAACACTTATCTGGAAATAGGTTCTCTTCAGAGAGAGATGTGAAAACAGTTGTCGTGAACTGGCTCAATGGGCAGGGACGTGATTTCTACCAAGCCGGGTTAAACAAATTGGTTCTGCGTTCAGATAAATGCTTAAATAGATTTGGTGATTATGTGGAAAAGTGATAGGCAAGTGTGCCTTTAAATTCCCTTTTGAATTTTCTGTTTAATGCTAATAAATAAGTTTTTATTACCCTTGTAAACTTTTTCTATGGATACATCTTCGTAGAATGCCCAGGGATTTTCATCACATTATATGCATTTTATTCAGATATTATTCACAATATTTCTCCGGGTAAGAAAATCCCTTCAGGATAGTGAAATTCCTAAATTTTGCCGCTCAGTATTTTAAAAATGACCTTGCCTTTAAATGTTTTACTACCATCAGGTATTACAGAAATATGCACATTCAAAAGTTATCCGATTTGTGGTTTAAGCATATATGTTTACACAAATCTCTGTGTTATTCTCTTTATCATAATTTCAACGATACTGGTGATATTCCGAAGTTAAAAGAAGGTTACTTTATGTAAGTCTTTATTAAGCATTTCTAACCCATAATCCTAATATTCTTCTAACGTAGCAACAGGATAACGCGAAGATAAGATTTTTGTTTGTAAAAGGCTCAAGATGTTTGCAACTGAACCATGACTACGCATAAATGCCTGAAGTTACACTGGCAGCGTTAGGAAGTTTCAAGATTCGTTTTCTTCTATGTGTGTAATACAAAATGGTTAAACCACAACTATGCATATACTTATATATGTATTATTTAAAGAGCTCTTCGGGCATTTAAAGTCACCATATTTTTATTATAGATTATGCCGATTCAACTTGCAGTACGTAGAAAGCTACGGACGACCGCATTACCGATGAATGAAGTAATAGGTATTTTTATTATAGATTATGCCGATTCAACTTGACAGTATGTGGAAAGCTACAAAAGACCGCATTACCGATGAATGACGTAATAGGTATTTCTACGCATTCTAGAATTTAAAAAAAGTTTTCATATTCATTAAGGTGTATTTTTTATCAAAATTAAACATCCGCATTTTTTCTGAGATGAGTCTTTTTTGTTTCTTTTTTCATTTTTACAGTTTTTCTAATTTTGTTACCAAACTGTACAAAAGTGCGGTCTCATTTTTTTTCGAAACTTACTTTTTCCGTTTTATAAAGTTACCTAAAATTCTTAATTTTTTTTATAAAACTAAATATATTCACTTATAAAACTTAACTTCGTAAAAATGTATATGGTCACCTTTGATAAGAAACTCCTCAATTATAGTTGCACTGTTAATAATACTTAATAGTTTAAAGATAGAATTTCACTACAGCATATAGATCTACAGTTTTTGAAATTGAACTTTTGTTCAATACTATTAATTGCTTTTAAATCAATCGGATCTTGCCCTGAAAACTATTTAACTGCGCGTAACAATGCATCGCAATTTCTCCGTACTGTCAACTTGAGTTGCTACTGATTATAGATGCTTTAGAAAATATCATTGTACAGGGGGAAAAAAGGAATTCTAGTTTTAATTAAAATAGGTTTACATAAAAATAATAGATGAAATTTGTTTATATAAACAAGTTTCGGTTTTGCTTAAAATATGCTTATATAAAGATAACACATGAGACCAAGGGGAATCTTCATGATAATAATTCAAACCAATTAAAATGCAACTTTTTTTATTCGTGTAAAAGTTTGAACTGTAATTTGAACAATGGGAATTATTAGAAAAAAATTAAAATCAAAAAGCGAATTTTATTTTGTTATAAAATATTTATATACAGCGAAAACATCCTCATAAATAGTGTGTATTTTGATCATATTGCAATCAATACTTCTTTAATTACACCCAAATTCAAAATTCTTTTTAAAAACGTATTTTAAGCTATGTAAGAAAATAATTTTGTTTGAAAGTAGTTTTAATCCTGAAATAGTGTAACTAGATTAAAGTTGTTTTAAATTTTCAAGGGGGAAATTTTGGGACGTATCTTAAGGTTCTGAAACGTGATCAGATGACGATGAGTCCGATTAATAAAAATCATTTTATTAACTACAATTTTATTATATGTATAAACACAACAAAATTATTTTGACTAGTAGTGATACATTAATTACTACTAGTTGATATGAAATCAAACTGATAATTTGTAATTCAATTTTAAAATGTTTACACTTTCTTGCACCCGTTGTTTTTTCTAAAACAAGCGTGATACTAGAAAAATAGTCATAATCATAAAATAAAAAGACCAAAAAAATACAGCATTTAATTAATAAACTACTGATATCCTGTTTGTCGAGAGACAATGTCGACAACTTTAATCTCTAACTAGAAATTTTATTTCGTTTTTGTTCGCTATGTTGCGTCAGTGGATATAAGAAGGGTATTCACACGGCCGTTAGGAAGAGAATCTTTGCATTTCAAGAGAAATCAATCACTTTCTTTCTTTTTCGAATCCCATAAATATAAATAAGAAATTGGAAGTTAATGAACCTTCCTGTTCAACGATGTACGACAGATCTTTATGCATCGTATATTCCACTGCAATCCATACCCACCGGGAAAGTTTTCTTACCATTTTTCCTACCTTCAGAAGTTTCTATCGTTAGAACCTTTTATCCCACTTTTCCTTAACTCAAATGCAAAATCTGTGATAAGAATACTTTTTCTTTTGTTCACGCTGGGGTTTCCCAACTCGTGACTAAATTTTTGTTCGAGATATTTACGGTGACTTACAGAATTGGAAAATAAATTTAGAAAACGAATCATTGATAAATCATATATATGCTAAATTTTTTAATTTGACCTGTCCTTAAAACATGTAAATTGCGGCCACTAGCAGTTCGGAGAAATGCTTCTTTGAAATTCGAAGTGCAATTTTTATTTAAATTTATACAAAACACTAAACACACAGACGACAGATCGGTGGGCGATAGAATAATTAATGACATATAGAATGAAATCAAATTAAAATAGTTTTTCGACATATTTTAATGACATTCGTTAATGCAAGAGAATTTTAATAGCTTTTTTTACTTACAAATATGAAAGAATTTTTTGAAAAAAAAGCTGAAAATAGAAGTTTTGGTGACCTCAATTATTACGCTGCAAAGTTAAAAATTAACTTCTAAATGGAAGCTCTACTTTCAAAAGTTTTGTTCGTTATAACTTTTTCATAAATCATAATTAGTTACACTGCTGTTCCTTAATGAAATTTTTGATTAGTTGATAACGCACACGTTAGAATTATAACGCACAAATTATTTTATTACTCGTTTTGTATATTATTAACAATAGAGTTTTGGCAGATACTGTGTTCAATATCTGCCAAAACTCTATTATTTCACTTTTTCAAAAAAAAAATACATAAATATGATAAACATTATTGAATTATGAAAGAAAACTCTATTTGTGAATTTTTTTAATTAAAATGATTAATTAACTTTTAATTAGAATTAATTATCTTTTTAATTTAAAAAATGTTTTTTATTAGATTTGCACCTTTTATAGTAGTCATCTCAACATTTAGATACAACAATCAAAGCTAAAAATTGCATTGTTTAGGTGAAAATGATTAGAAAACAAGCGTCTCAAAAAAGGGCCAATGGTAGATAATGAATTACTGCTGAAATGAAAATATTTTCCGTAATAATTCGGTGGATGAAATTTGTAGTGATATTTTCTTATCAGATAAATATCATCTCTGCTATTTTCGAAGATGCGACTTCACAGTGTTATGCCAAATTAGAATTTGTTGAAAGAGAAGTTCTTAGTATAAATGAAAAATCAATTTTGTGACTTGAAAAATTCACATTGCAATTTAAAAAGAGCAAAAAAAATGTATTTTTGTCTTATAGTGTTGAATATTAAAATTAAATTTAGAAGTAATTTAAACTGATGAACCTAATTTTTTTTAAATATAGGTTATTTTTCTTACATGAGTAATTCAATTGCCAAAATTCTAAATTCTATCAGTTCCTTTATCTAAAATAAATTACTAATTAAATTAAGAACTTTTCAAAACAATTATGAAAAGAAGAGCAAAAATTTACACTAAGGTTTCCATCTGAAATTGTAATAATTTTCCTCGAAATCTTTTGAAGAATTTCTTTCGAATTAACTTCCCCGAAAATATTAGCAAATAAAAGAAATTCCCTGCCATAATGGGAAAATAGTTTAAAGTTTCTGAAATTTTATTGTCCATTTTCAAACGAACCAGAAACTTTTTCTCTTTGCAAAAAACGGCGAAATGATAAAATTGTGAATCGATATAAACTCGTGTGCTTCATCATGGAAATGATACTTGATCTGAATAGTGTGTAATGATGGTATAATCGATTTTTCTTATAACAGTTTCTAAAGTAATCGAAAGAAAAGGGAATTCCCGATACTTTTAGAGCATTTACAGTCCCAATGAAGAATCTGATTGCAGAAAATAATTTTTTATCACATCGGAAATGAAATTTTTGTGTGGATGTATTCGGAAATTCGACGGAAGAATGTCCCCATTTTTATACAAATAAAGCATTTATTAATAGAAATACCATTTTCATTACCTTGTTTTTCATACATGAAATGAATCTAACAAATAACTTAAAAATCATTTTTTAATTTTTAATTTTAAAAAATATGCTTATACTATCAGCTTATTACTTTCTCGTATACGAAATATATAAAGAGAAATGATTGTAATAGTAAAAAAATTCGCTTCCAAGGTTTTATTGAATCTACACGTTTTATCGCTCCCTTATTCCAAAAAATCCATTTTTAGAATTATATATGCCTGTTTACCAGTTTTCAGATCGAGAACAGGATAACTCATATATATAATATATATACTCTATAATAACAAAAACATAAAGGGCTAAATGGATGAAATTTGGATCGGGTTGACTGTCGGTGGGTCAGTTATGTGAAAGAGGTAAATGAAAAACGCAACAGGGATGAATGCATTTTAGTACGTGATCTTTACACCAAAATGGTATATCATTGTCAAATTTTGGACCCAGATGATTAAAGACTATTGTTTACAAATGCATATTCGATTCTTTTAATTATGCGACGAAGTTAAAGTTAAAATACGTCATGCTGGGAAAGTATACGAGAAAGTCGAAAGTAAAAATTCCCCCGCTGGTTGTGATATTTTAGATTTATTCCTTCATTTCATTCGATATTTGAAATAAGAAAAAAAAAATTTGCTCTATTTTTTACATAATGCGTTTGCATAATTGCTGTAAATTCCGATAAATCATTATCAACTTTTAGAAAAATTCGTCTTAGGTAATGTGATCTGAATCATGTCATCTCCATCCGACTCATAAGATGACTCAATATTTGAAGAATTTGCCTGCAAGTGTTAGTCTTGGACATCCGCTTTGCGATCAGCATCAATCATCTAATCGAATGCAATGTTTTTAGATGAGCAAAAACGGAATAATTCATACACTGATACACGAATGGTGAAATAAAAAATGCCGAGGGTTTTTTTTTTTTTTTTTTGCTTCTGATTTCAGTCCTTTGCAATAAATAAAACGTGATCAAGCGCTTATCAAAGATAAATTATCGTCTAATTGGGTATTTCTTTGACACGTGTAGTTACAGCAGTCACATTACTGAATGCTAGCAGTTAGGTAAAAGAGTTTAGAATGATTTTCATTGTTCCGTTTGTTAGGTAAAAGAGTCTAGAATGATTTTCATTGTTCCGTTTGCTAGGTAAAAGAGTCTAGAATGATTTTTATTGTTCCGTTTGCTAGGTAAAAGAGTCTAGAATGATTTTCATCTTTCCGTTTTCTATTTAGAATTTATTGAATAGATTTAGAGTGAGAATTGAATAATTTTAGAATTGAGTTTTATACACGAATACACTTTATAACTATCACATTTTTTGTTATTCTAACACACAACTGAATGAAAATCGCGGTAAAAAAACATGTCAAATATTTAAGATTTGTAATTTTTCCCCCTTCTCATTTCCCTTTTGAAAACGAACGATATGTAAAATCTTTCATTTCTTTATGCTTCACAAGCCTAAATAGTCATTAAATTTTCTAGCCCTTCGCGAAAATTCCTTCACACAAAATATTTAAACACATATGATTAAAAATGCCATTAATAGCTTATTACTAAAATAAACTAATTAAATGTATAAATCTCATGAAGAAATTTGATTAATATATACGATGAAAACTACCAAATATATCGCGTTCGATAACTAACGTATAAGAATGCATTAAAACCATTTACTATGACGTATTAGCTGCTATAAATGAATCAAATAAAGATATTTATGTAAATAATGCGGTACTGGCTAGTTTTAGTTATATTAACTTAAAGTTTTAAAGCAACACTAGGATTATTTTGGGATAGAACTCGTAATTTCGAACCGTGATCAGATGCCGAGAAAGATACCTGTGCCAGCTCTCTACTTGAAATTTAACGTGTTCTAGGCCCCAGAAATGACGGATCGTGACAACGCGTTCCTAATGAAATCTTGAGTTTCTTTTTTCTTTTTTTCTTTTTGTTCAACTCAAATATAAGCACTTTGAATTTCAAAAAAATTTAAATATTAATTTTGAAATATTTCCGTTCGAAACGACAATTTCGATGACATTTTCTTTGTTCACGCAAATTTAATTCTTAAAAATTCATTTTTTCCGTCTATACGTCATAATATCTCCCAAAATTATTTGAAAACTTACGGAAAATAGATAAAATGCCCATTTATCTAAAAAAGTTTAAAATTTGTCGACTAAGTAACTTTAATTAGACATTTTACCAACTTTCTTTACAATTAACTTTTTGGAATTCGAATTAAAGTTACATTTTTTGACACAATGTCATATACATCTGAAATTTTGGACAAACACTGGAAACTTGTTTTTTTTTTTTTTTTGCTGATAGTCCTAAAGAATAATATTTTAAACTAAAAATTCAGCGTGTTGCCCAATTTAAAGAAGAGACAAATCGTCACGGCCTTTTCTCATTCAAGGTAGGATAATCTTTTAAAGACACAAAAATAATCCCATGTTTTTTCGATGGTTTTGTTCTGTCTGAATAAATATGGAGTAGTCATCAAAATCCTCGTTCTCTCACAAGTATTAAAGGAACTGTGTGACTCATAAGACACACATTAGTTTATAAGGAAAAGAAAAAAAAAGTAAAACATTCTTGGGATTCTTACATTTCTGTCCTGTGGGATTATTTTTTTAATCAAAAACATTTGCACGGATTATTAATAGTTTGAATAAAACACAAGGGAATAATCAAGCTAATGTTAGTGCGAAAGTATGAGTTGATCTAATAAATGATGTACAAGGCAGTCATAAATTATTGGATACATTTCAAAAATTAATAAAAAAAACTAATAATATTACAACTGCGTTTTTTTTCAAATGAGAGCACATATTAAAAAGTTTTTTTCCGATAGGTCTAGGTGGTCGTAAATTATTGGACATCTCCCATTTTTGAAAGCCATTATTTGGAAAACTATTAAAGCTAGAAGAAAATTAAATCTTGTATTTGTAGGGAATTTTACGTTTTTTAATTTTTTAAATCAATTGTAATTCGAAAACTGAATAGTTTTCGAGATATTCAAGAAAAACTAGAAAAAGAAACCAGAAAATTAGCATCGGCTTCTACCGATCGGTTGCTATTGCTATGGAAATCTCTCGTTGTAGCAAATTTAGAACGCCGTAATGGTACGCAACCTATCTTTAAAATAATAAATCACTTTTTTATTTGCTGTCTCATTTGAAATAAAAAACGCAGTTGTAACATTATTATTTTTTTTATTAATTTTTGAAATGGATCCAATAATTTATGACCACCCTGTATTAATTAAACAAGATAGCAATGAGATGATTTTGTTTCAGGAAGTTGAATACAAAGCAAATATTCTTCTAAATTATCTTCATTCAATTGATTCCCATCCTTTACAGTTGATGCATTGATTTTAAAAATGCAGATTTTTCAAATATTTGCAACTGTTACTTTGTTTGACTTCAAAAATAGAATTAGTGAGTTTGGTCTTTTAATACCCATGTTCGAAATTTTTACACTTGTGCTGCTTATTCGTTCACAATTATACCTCTAAAAAGTGTCTCAAAGTCAACCAGATGTATTTATTACTACTTAATCTAAACGTGGAAATATCTTCTTTACTTAAAATATAATTTAGAAAACTTTTTAAGGTTCATATCAGAAAATATAAATATTATCTTCGAATGATTTAAAAAGAGGGAGTGCAAGTTCCTTGCTCACAATCCCGTTTTCTAAGGATATTTCCACATTACATCATCTGCTATTTAAAGGCTAAAGTTAAACTGTCTAGAAAACGATTAAAATGGAATAACTTTATCGAATAAAAGAATCGAAATAGAACTAGCAAAAGGCTCCTTAAAAAGCATGTTTTCATAATCACATTTAATAATAAATTTTTAGATAATTTACTGATTGGTACAGTAAAACCTGTCTATATCGATATTTTAGAGGCCTAGAAAATATATTGTTATAGACAGTTTGAGGATTTGTGCATCCAATGTTTATGTGCGTGTGCATGTATAACAACACTGACAGCCCCGAATCATGAAGCAGCAACTGTATGAAACAATGTAACTAAAGGAAACTTTCTGCCCTTTCACTGCACTCATATAACTCCTCTTGAATATATTTTATATTTTACGCGGATTATAACCCTCTCTCTATGTACTTTTCATTGTATTCTTCTTTGTTCATGTATAATTATGTTACCTTTTATGTGTTTTATATCTCATGATGTATTTTCTTTTTTTGGTTTTGCTTTTCAATGAAGTTTCACACAATCGAACCAACAGAGAGCCGTTTAGGCTCCGAGTTAGGTGGTATGCTGTGGTTTTATGTATAAATATACTAACATATTTTACTGCGCTTATTGATTCATCTTACAAATAATCGCTGATATAAAATTAAAATATACAATTTTATATAGTGATTTAAAATTTTATATTGACACTTTTTAAGAACATTAATATAAAACTTTTAGCTGTAAACATTGCCAGCATCACATTTTCGTTAGCATTGCATCGGCATTTTTAAATCGTTTGCTATCCTCATTACATTTTTCCACAGTACCTCCAATGACTTTTTCCTTTTCCAAAAAAGTAGGTACCGTCGACTGAAAAGTTCCATATGTTTTAGTAGCATTAACTTACTTTTGTTTTTAATCGATTTCCGAAATTATTTGTAGTTTTTCTTCAAATGCCAATGTTTTAAGCCGCGCCATCTTAGATTCAAGGTATTAACACATTAAAAGCGAATTTCAAAGAACAAGTGGTCAGTCCGAAGTGCTAATTGCTAATGAACAGGTTAGTGCCTACCAGGCTTCAGAAGCAACAAGCATCTATGCACATGCCAATCGCTAGACCTCCCCCCCGTTGATCCTCTGCTATAATACGCTCCGATTTATAGCCTCTCCCCCCTCCCCGATGGCCCTGTTATCTTACATTCTTGACAATAGGGTGTCGTTTTCCAAGGGAAATGTAATGTACAAGCTTTATAAGGTAGTAAAATTATCGTTATAGAGAAATGAGAGAGAATCTAAAAAGTGATTATCGCTACAGGCAGGTTGAAAATACATTGAGTAAATAGGAATTTGCCGGAATCAAAGAAAATATCGTTATAGGCAGGTTTATTGTTATAGGTAGTATAGGCACAGGTTTCACTGTATGATGATTAGATTGCATCCATAATGTTGAATAATAAAATATAGTTTATAATGAACTCTAATTTTACATCCAAGTTCTAAAAAAATATTTTTAAAATGGCTGGTTTTAATGCGAAGCACATTTCGGAAGGAATTTGTTAAATTGAGTATAAAGAAATTCAAGGCAGTGAATGACAATTTCTCCCAGAAGAATTTCTCTGGAACTAATAAATTGCCTCTTCATGCTCTATGGAACTCCCAGACACACGTCGGTAGATTTGAGCTTCATGCCAGGATTCGGAAACAAGATGGTTTTGGCTTTATTTTTTTCTTTTTCTGTGAAATACAAATGATGTCACCGTGACTTTCAGTTCCAGACAGTTTTCGCTTTCAGTTTGAATATAATGAAGAGTACAAATTGAGTTATTCCGCGACTTACGAGTTTCTTAAGTATGGATTACTTTTGCTCTCAAGATTTTAATGACTGTGTTCTAGATATATCATGTTCATTTTGAAAATGATGTCAAGATCGTTGCTTTAAGATGTTTTCCCCAAGAGGATAATTAAGATATTAAGAAGATTATGAAAAGACGCGTTTGAAGGTTGTTTAGGTCCTTTATTCTCAGTCACATCACACGCTATTTCCCTAAAACCTAAATTCACTGGAGGGGTTTTTTTGTTGTTTTTTTTCACTGTTCGAATTAACCTTAATATATAACAATCATATAACAATTAGCAATTGAGTTTTAACCACAGCCATGGATATAACTCTGACTCTCAACCAAAATATGCAAATTTAACATCTTAGCGCCGAACCGTATTCCCGCTGTTAGATTTCTAACGGCTTCTGATAGGTTTGAAAGAATATAGAAGTTCATTTTAAAAATTGCATTATATGAAATATGAAAACTCTGTTATATATTACTTACAAATGAAAAAAACTACAAAAATAATAACAGTGCGCTATATCATTATGTAAACTGCACTTCATCTCTCTTCAAAATCAATGTCATTCACAATTTTCTTCAGATGAACTAGGCATCATATTTTATGAACATTGAAGGTGGACCGTTTGTAAAATGTTGTCTAGTAAGGGGCAGCTAAAATTATTCTCTGATAAAAATCCTCCGATAAAAAAAAAGCCACGTTTTCCATCCTCAGTTTCCACGCTCCCCATTTTCACGCCCAGTTTATCAAATTCACCGGTTTCAATCAGATGAAATTTTTTATTTACTGTTCGTAGAAAAGCCAATAAAATTAGCAGAATGTAGCTTAACACGTTCGTTGCCAAGGCAAATTGCAGTCTCCGGTCCTAGAAACCAATCTCATGCAATCATATTAAGTAGTTGGCGTCCTGCACAAGACTGCGAACTACGAGTTATCTCGCAGATGACAGCGAATGTGTTAACAAAGAAACAGATATTAAAAACGTAACAATAATTTGAATGATAATTATTGCGAATGCATTTTAAAAACCGAATGAGAAAAACAAACAGCAGTTTTCTACCTGTTGTAGTAGCCCACACTGATCCAGGATACCCTAAAGGATGTAAGGCCTTTAACAAGTCGGTGGGGTGTAGATTTCTATCTGAGATATGTAGAAACTCTAGATGTGAACGCCATTTAGAAACACACAGCATAAAATCAAACGCAGATCAACAAAATAAATCAAACACTCACTAAAACACCAAACACACACAAAAGAAAACGAATACAGATTCTCACACAGGGGAAGACTAGTTATAAAATATTAATCGGTTAAAATAATAGGTTCCACCCGTTGATTCAATCCGTTGCTTGTAATTTTTTTCAATGCTATTTACTTGAAATGAAAGATTATTTTGCAGTTTTCTAGAATAACCGAAACGCCCACCATTCCAACTTAATGCGTTGATAAAACATCAGGAGATTTTTAGATTCATTCCTTCCCACACAAATGTCACTTATCTCAAAATCTCTTAATCTATTTTTCTAGTGACAAATAAACAGCCTGGACCTTGAATTATTTATAAGCATACTGAAAACCGCCCGTAGATCGACAATTTATATTTGTACAAAGCGAACATAGTTAGTTTTGTATTACATGGTGTTCTGCTAGTTTAAACATTATAAATAAAAAAAATTATTAATGTATCCGTTAAAATATTTTTTTAAAAACAATCTCTAGTGAAATTCATCATACATATATTTATGTCGTTAATTCACATAGATAAGAGGAAATAAATTGATTAAAATAGTTGTTTAGCATTTACACTTATTATTAATAACAAGTGATGACAAAATGAGATTGCACCCTTGTTTTGGGTGCTAATTGGGTACTAAAAATAGAAAATTGTATTAAAAAATGCATTTCATTAAAAAAGCCGACAAGTTCACTCTTGATAAAAATCTCTTCAAGTTAAACTATAAAAAAACTGTCCATCTAATTAATTCTCTGAATTCAACTCCCCACGTTCCACTAGTGTGTTTATCATAAGGAACTTCGGTCACTCGTGTGTAAGATCTCAATTAAAGGCTACTTCGTTACGTAAGCACCAAACAGTTGTTTCCGCATGTTTGGTTATTATTTATGAGACAAACTAAGTGTGACAGCTATTCGATAAAAAAGTTGCTGTTGCGGCCAATTGCGACGAATAAGAAGCAGACATTACATTAGACTTAAAGGTTTGAAATTAGTAAGAATAAAGTAAAAAAATTTTCACATCTGATTTTTTTTTTTTTTATTCTGGGAGACAAAATAGGACATCATTTAAAATTTAATATCCTGTTAAGATATTCCGATAGTTTCGACTGCATAAACATTTAATATGGCAATTTAGAGGTGTTTTTTATATTTCTATAATAGACAGAAATTCTGTAATTGAAGAAAGTTTCGAAAAAATTCGTCGGAATGGAAAATACAAAGAAATATAAGTACAAACTTACAAAAGATTATTTAAATGCTAATATTGAATGCGTCATCGATGCAAAAATCGGCCTCACTTAGGAATATTTTACATTAAGTTTAATTTTATAAATATTTTATTTAAAGCTCTTGGAACTATTTTTCCTTAATGAATTATGTGAGCAGTTTCAGACCTCATAACGCATAAAAGGATGTCAAAATATCATTTTAATAAATTCACAAGGATAGATTACGATGTGATAATAAATATCTTTATCTTAGGATGCCCATATATGAAAAAATACAGTGTGCTTCAAAACTGTACTCACGCTTTCAATAATTGTCGCATGAAAAAGTAATAACTTAGGCCAAAATTTCACAACTCAAATAAATTAATACGAATGAAGAATCATGGTAATTACAGGAAGAGGTTGAAATACTGACATATATCTCTGAGCACTGCTTGTAACGCCAAAAGATGACATTACAAACTACGTTACTAAGCAATCATTTCATATTTAGTTGTATTCTCTTTCAATGGCTACTCGCTCTCAACTCGTAAACTGTAACTGGTTTTCAGCTATAAACATCATGTTTTAGGGGCCCCCCAACAAAAAAAAATCCATCTGGAATGAGATCCAGTGTAGAGAGAACTCAATTCTGATTTTTCGTCTTAATCAGATTTTCATCAAAATTCTAAGAAAATTGGCATTCAACTAATTAATACATTATTTCTGATGCAAATTGTCTTAATCTGAATTAAGAAAACTTTGATGTTATTTGTCAATTGTTTATTTAATAATTTATTTTCTAAGAGTCTTTTATATTTTTGGGACCCTGTACTATGGGTGGTACAATAGTTAACTAATTTATTAGTTAATTAAATTAATAGGGTAATACTAGTTATCTAATAGGAACAAGTGTAATTTTCCCTAAGATAGCTTTAAGCTTCGTATCATAGTTTTCTTGGCTTAGTTCCATTACCTTGACAACCAATAATTTTTAACAGATTTGGTTCATTGAACAAAGTTACACAATTTTTATTTAACCGTAAAAAATTTTTGTCGACGAAATGTTTACTTTGAAACCATGATAATAAGGAATTCTAACTTTATTTAGTATCCAACTGCTTATCTCGGATTTTAAGAATCTTAAATAATCCAAATATATCATCTGGGAAAAGATAACAATTTTGAAATATCATACAACCCATTAAAAGAATGTCAAGGAATCTGTTCCTGGAAATTTTTAAAAGCTTAAACCATGCTGCACGATTTCTTGTTTTGCACAAAATTTGTATAAATAAACAAAATTGAGAGTATGAAATGCAGGAAAATGATCCAAAAAAATTAGTCTGCAACATAATTTTTTAATCAAATAAATCATTTCAATAAGCATTAATTGTCTCATTAAACTTTTTGTGTTAAAATCTTTTATTTTTCAAGTAAAAAAGGCATAAATTAAATAATTCTTATAAACATTTAATAAATCATTGAAAATTAATATTTAAAAAAAAGCAAAAAAGGTAGGTATGCAAAGATTAATCACTGCGTAGTTTTATGGTTAAGCTTTGAATACATATTTTTTATCTGATTTATATTTTGAGTTTTAAAAAATTAATATGTTTAAGCATTTCACTATCTTACTGAAAAAAATAAGGCGTCATAAATTGATGAATGTTAAATGCCTCATTATTTACTGCATTCATCTTAAATGAATCTAGTTGGTTTCTTAGTATGAAGTACATCATTAAAATTTTAAATTATTGATCATTACTCAAAATTAGAAAATTATCTCATAAACAACATTTTAAAATGTTGGTTACGTTCTTGTTTCTTGATTTTTAAGAATAATTTATTTGTGGAATGCAATCTAATCAGTTAGATCATCTCATTTAACAGAACACAATTCCTTATTTAAATGCGAATTCATTTATCACTATACAAAGTATGGACGTTACCCTATAAGTAATATTTTTACAAAGTTAGTTGCACGAATCAGAATAAAGTAAACAGCAATGAATCTGTATTTAGCAGAAACAGAAACCTTTCCTATCCTGAATAATTTATCAATAAAATACAATTAATTCCATTAAATCCTCTAATTTAAAGCCGTCATGCATTAGTCTTTGCATTTCACAACATTCCTTTGTTAAAAAATAATGCCAAGCAGATTTTAATGAACTAGTTAATCAGGTTGTTAAATCACACATTTTTTTTGTTGACACAGAGAATGAGATTTCTTGAAGTTTTAATGTGCAGATAAAGGTTAGTATAAGCATACGATATTTTACTGACATAGATTAAGATATGCAAACCTATCTTTAGATATGTATTATTACATATAGTGCATCATTAAATATTAAGAGAAAAATGTTAAAAGTATTTGAGTGATCAAATTTATTCTCATAAAAAAGTTTGGACTAAGACAAGGTTGTTTCTCGCTTAACCTCGTATTAGTTTAATGCGATATACAGAAAATAACACATCGACGAGGAATTTGAGCTTCATATAATAAAAATAAAAACATAAAGCGAAACCTATGATCGAATTTATTTTTGACAGCTTTCCAAAAATTAAAATTTTCAGCAACATGATAAATAATTTCAACATGAAACAAAAATATTAACAAAACAAATTCAATAAACCGATTAAGTCTTTTTGGGAGTTTTATTACACCACTGAATGTCAAAGGCATTACACCAAAACGGTACGTCAAAACATAAACGATTCGCCTGGGTTACCTGTTGCTTCTCAGTCAGAAAAGGAAACTAGTTGCAGATTATTACGATTCGCTAACAGGTACCCTGGGACACGAAGATCATCAAACATACCCCCTGTCCCTCCTTTTATGTACCTTGTAAAAATTCAAGGCCAAATCTCACACACGCATGCCATGTGATCCCACAAACAAAAGAATTACAAATTAGAATATCATACCTTTAATCCAAATTAAGTAATCCAATTAATCCGAGGAACAAACACTGCAGGGAACTAAATCCTTCTTATTTGTATTAAAAGGCAGAGGGAGATCCGAGACGCGTTCGCAGGCCTGAGCTTTTGAATAAACTGTGAGATGGAAAGACCGCGAACTGACGGCCTTACCTCACAGGTAAGTTAGGAGATTTTGTAAGCTTGCCTGGGGAGTCGATGAAGAATACAGTCGTTGCCCCTGCAGCGCGCCTAGAGAACAGGTTTCAATCTCAGGGATGATGAAGAAATTGCAGATATGTAACTGTAGGTCGACTGTGAACAACTGCAAGGTTGATTTGGCAGAAAATCCCTCGTCTAGACAAGAAGTATAATTTTTTATCTTTTATTATTCTTATTGTGCAGTGTAACAATTCGAGTGTAGGAGGTGATAGTAGGAAGTAGCGCTGAATTATAAATTCATACAGAAAAAGATAAAAAATTTTACATATCTCCCTATAAATCATTCGCCCCTCCCTCTTTTTTTATCAGATTAAAAAATAAGTTCGGTCTTTTCATCCGCGCACCTGGTTTGAGGGGTTATCCTGAAAAGGGTAAGCTTCATTCTTATGCAGCAAGATAACCGAAAAAGATTTTGTCCGAACTGGGGTTTCTTTAATTTTTTTCCACTCGTGAATCTTTTTTTTTGCGACGAAAGCATTTTAGTGGTAGTGGCTTAAGAGGGTAAATAGCGTCAGGGTCAGCCAATTTTTTTCTTCTTTTTTCTGCCTCTCCTCGCAGTATTATGCATTAAAAATGAAATAAATACACTAATATGTTGTCGTTGAGACATTCTCTCCAGAAATTGTCGCCGAGGACATCTATTCATCCCGTTGCTATGCAACTATTCAGTGTTTCCAGTCGTCGGAACACCAAAACTGGAAACTAATGAGAAAAAGTAATATGGATTAAAGATAAATATAAAGGAATTAAATTTAGGACATTTCTTTAACGAATTTGAACGAAATTGTACGATTCTAGATCACTTTTTCCAATTATTTTTCGCACTATATATTAAAGAAACTGAAAAAAGATTTATATGAAAATTTCCGAGACCCACTTCTTGTTCTGTTCGATCCTATTAAACTCTAAATTTTATAGAGTCCGTTAGTTCCCATATTAATAAATAATAATCAAAAGAATTTATTAAACTATGGATCGAATAATGATAAATTCGCTTTGGGATGGTAAAAAGAAATAAAATAATAAAACCTGAAAATCAGAAAACAAAAGATTTAAAATAGAAAACGAGCTTACTGAGACGTTTTTATTTAAAATATTTCTAAAAGCAGAAAGATTTTAAAATAACTAGAGAGAGAGAGAGAAAGAGAGCTTAACTTAATTTCATTCAAAATCGATCTTTTCATTCGTCAAAATAGAATATGTTTTAGCATAGTATATAAATATATATTAAAAATTGATCTCCGAAGCAATACTGTTTAATATCGACGCACAAAAATTCGAATTCATAAAATATCCAATTAAGCTAATAACTTACCGATGAGTAATCAATTTCTTTTCAATAAGTATGTCAAGTTATTTTAAATTTATTTTTTGAGCTATCAGTGAGTTTCCTAGTATTTTAAACTTATATTTAAAAAAGGGAGTATTTCTTTTATTGGTAATTTTACTCTAATAAAAACTAAGAAAATGTGGGAATTTGTTTTTACATTCTCCAAATATCCTTTTTTTGAGTGCTCCGATAGGAAAGCATAATGTATCAGTTTTTGTTGAAGTTAATTACATTCTCGAACACTCGCTCGATCGTACAAATTATTAAGAGAGGTCACTAATTAATGAAATAGAGCATAAATAACAATATTGTTCCAGAATTTCCAAAACTGATTTGATAGCATTCCGAAATGTTAGAAGATCAAACGTAAGTTGTAGTTCTTCAAGATAACAGATTCTTTCGATCAAAGGCAACAAAATTAATTGGCAGATCCCAAGACATGTCTGTGGGAAGTTATCAAAACTTCTGGATAGTTATGTAATTCGACTTTCAAGCTTCAACACATTTTATGAAGCAACCTAATGGGTAGCACGTGTCATGCTATTGCTGATCACCAATCAAATGAAGACGAAGCTTAAAAAGATGAAAAGAATCTTCTTCTCAAATTATTTAATAGAATAAAAAAAAGTCTGTTAATAATAAAAGTAAAATAGAATTGCTGAAATTTCCATAGAGCTAATGTCTGAACTTCGCATTTACAGTTTTATTACATACACGGATAATTCACAAGAAAGCAGTGGATTCCTCAATGAAATCTCTAATGTACTGGCTTTTGTTTATTAATTTCAATTATTTATTTTCTCTTTTTCCGTGTTAGTAATTACTTTCTTTGCATGTTTTATATTTTAATATGAATTATCATTTTTAAATACCTTTAAAAATACAAAATGCTCTTCACAGATGAATTTGTGATCATAATGTTTGAAAAATTCAAAAATATGTCTAGATACATAAAAAAAAGGCTTTTAAAGTAATTATGGTCTCTTTTTCTTTTAATTTTTCAATATATTAGATTAATAAAGCGCTATAGGCATACTACAGATGAAACACATAAACGCTATAGCGGCAACGTTAAAAAGAAATCCAAAAAATAAAAAACGCTTAATGCAGATGCAAGAAATAACTGCTCTCTTATAGCCTGTTGTAAAAAATTTCAAACTTCTGAAATTGAAATCTTGTTATAAAATGGTCTTACTCAACTTGTCAACTGTAATTTTTAAGTTA
>BGPR01001028.1:0-126690 GCA_013235015.1 Araneus ventricosus | reverse complement strand
TTTTTTTCCTCAAACTGGTCACCTAGTCGTAAACTGAATCATAGTTTCATATTTTAAATATTAGATTATTTGAAATCAAAGCTGTTCCTTAACAACAAGAAATAAGACAACTTTTTTGTAATAAGAGTAAGTCTAGATAAAAGAAACCAAGCTGTTGACCATGACAAGATATGAATTTTATGTGTAACAGTTCGTTTAGCCTTTTAATGGAATAAAAAGTTTTAAAAGCTTAAAAGTCAAATGTGCAGAAGTTAGTGTAATGCATAAACAAAGATGATGCAGCAATATTAAAAGCAAACATTTCTCTAATTTAGAGTTTTTATTTGTTTATTTGGTTTGAAACTGAAGTATACAAAACTATACTATAAATTAAATAATATAAAATATCCAATATTTTATATCTTGTATTGAAACAAAATAGTTTTGTAATCAAAGAAAAGAATAAAAGTATTGCGTTTCAGTATCTCAGAAAGAAGGCAAATTATTCGCAAATGAACTGATTGAATAGAGAAATATTTTCCTTCGACAAATAACGGTAATTATTTTTATAAAATTACGAAAAATGCTTTAATTTCTGTGAAAATTGTTTTCTTCATATGCATTTCGTAAGAAAACATTTCCCAACACTATTGTAAGGATGTTAAATAAATATAAGGACAAATTTTCAGTCTTTAAATTTTTAGTGTTTCTTACGACAATAAAGACCAATATTCATATCTCAATTTATCATAATATTGGATTGAATTATTTTTTAGAATGTATAATAAAATTAAATGTCTACAAGAATTTAAACAATTTAATAAGCTAAACAAGAAATCTTTCATAAAATTTGCACTCATAACTAGCATATTACATGAGTAACATGCTTAGATTTTAATTAACGTTATCCTAAAAACTTCCATTAATTCATTTTATGATTTTTGTTTACCTACAGTGTTTTTATTTGAATTCTTATGTAGATGAAAATACCCTCTTATTGTCTTTAGTTTAATTATTAAAATATACATAATAATATATAAATAGTGGCGTGATATATATAAACTTCCCAGAAGTACATTTAGTTCTCTTTATAACGCTAAATAAGACGGTTACGACAAAAAGCTTTAGTCCTGACGCCATTTACTCTTGCACTGTAAACATACAAGAAATATAGTCATTTATGAAAAAACGAATTAATTCAATTATTTAATCACTTCGCAACTGAAATTCCGTAGAAGGGCTGATTTAATTAATGAATTTTGATATCGTTTTACTTGAAAGATTTCTAGAAATTTCCTCAGATGCATGTACCTTTGTTGTCTCGAGTTATTTCTACAGAAATACATAATTTTTAACCCTTTCAAGCTCACTACACGTTTCGTTTTGAAAGTCACTAAATTTATCTCAAAAATGAGTATTAGATATGTAGCTGATCATATATATGTAAAGGAAACAAATTTAACATTTTTTTTTTATTTTCAAGAAATTTGTGGTTTTACATTGAAATCAATGAACGGTAACGAGATATTTTTCCTCCGAATAAGTTATCGTCGAAATGCAATTTAAATTATGTATATAATATATAAGTATACGTGAGTATTCAGGATATTCAATCTTCATGAGATTCAATTTTAAAATGTGTTAATTTGTGCAAGAATCCTCATCTTTATGTTTCTCTTAGAGATCAAAAGCAGTTCAGCTCTTGAAATGCTGATATCTTTGTGAATACTAACGGTATAGAACTGGATTTTTTTTATAAGTTGGCCTATATATCTGGCTCTGAAGTTATTGAAGAAAAATTACCCTTCGTTTCGCCCATGCTCAGTAAAAAAATGCTCAATATGTGGTTTCACTGTGAAACCAATGAACGAGAAAGTGTTAATCAGATGAAATGAATGATTAATATAGAAGGTATCTCGGAACATTACTACTATTCTTTTAATGAACGTCATTATTTCCGCAAGAATCCATTTCGCATATGTGTAGTACGAAACAAAAATTTCAATCCTCTGGAATGATTCTATTGTGCAATCATTTATAAATTCATATGTTAATTTATTCCTGTATTTGTTATTACTTTCTATTGTTGGTGGACTTTGAACCCCTGACGCAATGCTATTATTCCATTCAAAAACATTAACATATTTTCAATGAATAAGATGAAGTGATTAAGAACCATATATTGTGATTGAAAAACGATAACAGATTACTTGGAAAGTAATAGAATTATAGGCAAAGAAAGCAAATGCATAAAATCTTATTACGACACAATCAAGAAATTGTAAGAAAAGTTTATAGCTTTGGCGCATGGACTATATGTCTGATTGATAATTTAACAGTTAGTAATAAAAAAATTTGAATTTTTCATTCAAATGCTACTTTATGTCTTTTCTTTGTTAACACTTTCCACTAACCCTCTGATTGCCAATTTTTTTAAATCACTATTTGCAAACGTGTTCAAATACCGATGAATCAAGGGAATTGTTCTTTATATGCAAAGCTTATACAGGGTGTCCAACAAAGGACTCCCTGATTTTAAAATTAAATAACTCGGAAACGGAGATAGATAGAAGAATGAAACCAATGGTATGTGTATTTTGAAAGCCATAAAAATCTGATACAGATGTTTGAGAATTAGTTACAAATGTTGCCAGCAGGTGGCGCTGTACGCTGTAGTCGTAGCACGGAGTCAGAAAAAAAGCTATAAACAGTCTTTAGCGAGCAATCGTTGTAATCACAACACAATCGATTCAAAATGGGCACAGAGATGGCGCATACCGAGAATGAAATGTTCAGCCACCCTCTGTAGTGTGTCAACGGAAACGGTGGCAGCGAATGGTAACTAAATTTGAAACTTTCCAGAATAGAGTAATTGAGTTGAACATTTCCACATTTACTGGAACAGACATTGATTGGCCTCCATAACACCCGTTCTCACTCCATGCGATTACTTCTTGTGGGGCACAGGGTGACATACTGCTTTCCGGACAATCCTGCAACACTGCATGAGCTTGAAGAGTTGATCTGTGGTGGACGTGCCTGCATTTCCTATGACACACTATAGAGGGTGGCTGAAAATTTCATTCTTGGTATGCGCCATATCTGTGCTGCGAAAGGTGCAGATTTTGAATCGCTTGTAATGGTATTGCAACGATTGCTTTCAAAGAACTGTTTATAGCCTTTTCCCGACTCCGTGCTACGACTACAGCGTACAGCGCCACCTGCTGGTAACATTTGTAACTAATTCTGAAACTTCGGTATTAGATTTTTATGGCTTTCAAAATAAACATACCATTGGTTTCATTCTTCTATCTATCTCCGTTTCCGAGTTATTTAATTTTAAAATCAGGGAGTCCTTTGTTGGACACCCTGTATGATTCAACGCTAAGGTAAGCCAATTAGCTTGCGAAAATTGCAGGATGCAGCAGAAAATAGACTGACTTCCTACCCGCGGGAGAATCAGTCAGAGCTAATATCGAGAGACAACTTAGACGTTAGTGCCATTGTTTTGATTATGATAAAAGACACTATTTTTTTCGTTATTTCAATTTCTGATCTATGATGAACAAAATTTAGCACAGTAAACCTCTTCAGAATATCGCTTTTTAGTGAGTCGTTCTCCCTAGTACATCATTTTGCCTTCATTTATACATATTAATGTCAAGGTTTCAAAAAATCTTTTTACTATCATAGATATTAAATAATGTGTCGCTTAAAACCATAGGCAAAAATATTTTAATGATATAAATTCAATTCACAGTGATTTAATTCGAATCGAAAATCAAATGTCATGACAACCGAAACTGACAGAATTTTTTTCCGAGAAAGAATTTATGAATTTTCTTGCAAACTTCCCTAAAATGAAAAAAAAGGACTCTAAAGATTATTACAAACAAACTAATCGTTTTAATTTCTACCAACCGTAGTAAAATTATTTAAAAATATTGCAATACATCCAGTAATAAGAATTGTCTTTTACTGAATGTTTTGTGATAAAAAAAATCGAGAAAAAAGAAATATTAATATATGGTTATTCAAGAAGTGTTATTACAGTAAAACTATTGTAATTAGCATTACGTGTTGTTCAACTATTTAAAAAGAAGTTGGGATTTTTTAAATTTTCAGTCTTCTACAATTTTGTTATGATGATTCGTTAATAAAATATAACATTTAAAATGAGCAATTAATTTTTATGTGCAAATTTATAATTTTTTCATCTGTTATATCGTTTATATGTTAAACAGTGGATTAATTTACAAATGGCAAAGAGCCTTTTTTAATCTATATTTTCTAAACGCTGAATAATAACTGTAATGTGTATTGATTAATAGAAATAGAAGTATTTTACAACCTGAGAAAAAGTATTTTGATGGATGATTTTAATTGTTTTACTTCAAGATCTGAATTATCAAAAATTTAATTTAAGCATAAAGAAAACTACCGATCTTCCATTGAAATAACAGAAAGTAAAGCCACAAAATATTTGAATGCCCGACATGATTTGATTTTTTTTTCTCAATGAAACATTTTTTCATTCAGCAGTAATTGTTAAAACTACATGCATTTAAATTTTCAATCTCAGTTAGGAATCTTATCATTAACTCTAGAATAATGACTTCACTGTAAGTTTTGATGGAGGAATTCTAAATAACATTTGCATTGTATGCCAAGACTGACCTAAAAATCTTAGTAATACCATGCTGAGAATTCTCTATTTGCGTTTCTTTTCCTCCACGCTATACCCGCATGGCCTACTAACTGATCGATCTTTAACAATTAATCCTAAACAATTACCTAAAATTCTCTTTCCCTCTTTTCTTTTTTTCACAGCGTGTGGGAATTTGAGGTAATTTTTTATTGGCATTGTCATTCTTTGGTATGCAGGTCAGACGAATATTAAAGTCTTCTTTAACTAATAGTCTTCTTTTTACCAATATCTTTATAATAATAACCAGAGTTTTCACGGTTTGAAATCATGAATTTTTATGCATGAAGTAATTCGTTTGAACAGCGCTTTTTTATGTTTAATTCACTGGAATCAAATGATTTTCCTTTAGAACGTTTACGTACATCTGAACTCGTCTTGCGAAGGAATTAGATTGCACTTTGCGGTTTTATTTTTCGCCAAATGACCGAAATGATGGGGTTGCGCGAGGTGAGGCCGGAAGGAAAACGGGGTCCTCCGACCACTGAGGTGGAATGCAAGAATGTCTTCCCGAGAACCCGTTTTCGAACGTCACGGTCAAGACCAGTTTCTTTTGTCAGTTTAGTTTCCCTTTCGGACAATTTCTAAATAAAAGTCACTGAGGAAAACGTGATCTGTGCATGTTTTGGAATGGCTGAAGAAATGTTGTCATAGATCTTAAAGAAATGCCTTTAATGCTTCATTATATTGATGGCGTTAAGAGATAGAAAGGTATTCTAATTTGTTATAGAAGGAAAGTAATTTTTGAAGAGAATAAATTTAAAAAAATGCTGTCATTAATGCCTCATTACATTGATGGCGTTAACAGATATAAAATGTATTCGAATTTTATATAAAGAAAACAAGTAGTAAATCGGAAATGTGTATTCTAATTTGTTAAGAAAGGAAAGTAATTTTCTATACGAATAAATGTTGTCATTGATATGACATTACATTGATGGCATTAAGAGATAGAAATTAATAGTTGAACATGGACAAATAAGTATTGTTTTTCTAGTTTCAAAATGAAAATACATTTTTAAGAGAAGAAATCATCACCCTTAGCATTTACTATCTTTGCATGTTTAGTATTAGAATCTTTATGAAATGAATAGATCATTTGCACTAATCCCATGAAAATTACCTTTGAAAATGCAACGGAATGTCTCGGGGTTTTTTTTCTTTCAATTATTTAATTTTATGGAGCTGCAATGATTTATTCTTGGGAATGTTGCTGAAACCGTTGAGAAGATTGCTTTGAGAGGAGAAAAGAATAAATAATTGCGCTAATTACTTACGCTTGGAATAGTAGCAATTTTTGGCACTATTTACAAAAATTATATTATATCTCGTTATTTAAACCAATAATTGTAATGATATTTGCTTAGAAAAGTAATGAGACTGGACCAAATAAGTTTGCAAACGTGTCTATCCCCTCCCTCAATAACAAAAATCCTGAGAATTTAAAGTAGAGAAAAGAGGCAAAAGCAAAACTTTTAATTATGAACGTTCAGAAACAGATTTTTGAACAGCTTTATAATAAATAAGTATTCCAAGAATTCCCGTTGAGGAATATAGGAATTCGTGATCTTCGATGAAAATAAAATCACAGAAATGGAAATTTACTTAATCTCTTCATCAATAGGAGTTAAAAGGTTGACAATGTTCGCATGATGATCTAACAAAAGTATGATAGTCGTTCAATGTTTATAGGCTCTGGTTGGGCTTTAAGCAATATATATATATATAGTTAAATATTTCAAATACTCAAAACATGTGTTATATTTTCAATATATATATATTAATCTAAAAATTAAAATTAAGATCAAATTACATTATCAATAATCATACAAATGAAATACAAATATAGCTTGTTTATAGACTATTACTACTATGAAAAAGACAACACAGAATTGAAATTCCAATAATCAAATGTCAATCAGTCTTGGGAACCGATACTTGTCGCATTAATCTAGATTTGTGGCGCCAACCCTCTGCGAAAGCCACTTGTTGGAAAAACGAAAAAATAGGGGAATAAATCTCTAAAATCTTTCAATATTAGAAACGAGAAAGTCTATAACTTAAAGCATAACAATTGAATAATCTTAATTATTGTTATGACTTGAGCATTATTCTAAAGACAGTTGCGCATTTAAAGTGAAAATATTATTTATAAATTAGGCTTTTAATACTATTATAATAAACCACACTAAAAAATTAATTATAAATTTAAATTTAACCTTTTATAATAATATATATTATTTTGGAAATGTACAGAAAAATAAAAAATGAATATATGATGCAATCTTATTCTTAATCTAGAGGCGCCATCTACCTATGAAGTGAATTACTAATATCTTTGTGAATTCCATTATATATTATCACATCAAAAATAAATCTAAAAGACTATTAATTTAATGGTGTTAAATGTTTCTTATTAACATAAGCATACATTAAATTTATAGGATAGCAGATCGCATAGCATTTTCAAGAAATGTATCAATATATGACTGCTGTTTTAATCTGTCTGTGACTAAAATAGTGCTTCTATGAATATAATTTAAGACGATATTTCTATAAATTTGACGGCTGATGTTGCTATTCCAAAAAAGTAGCTTGTTTATATTGAACTGTAAAGTGTTTCTTTTATCATAAATCTCAGTGATTAATTTATTATCAACTATTTTAATTTCAAGATCTAGAAAATCTGCAGAAGAAAAACCTTCATTAGTTTTTAGAAATATCAAATACTCTGGATAATACTCAATTTCTGGTGTGTAGTCTTCTACTGTTGAACATATTAATAAATAATCAATATATCTATACATGATATAAGAATTATTGTAAATATTTTCTTTTTCAAAATAGTATAAATATAAACTAGCTAGAGCATTACTTGCTGGTCCACCTTGTGGAAGCCCTTTAATTTGTTGGTATAATTTGTTGTTAAAGCTATATAATTTTCTTTTAATATAACGTCTATTAATGTTTCATATTTTTTAATATTAATGAATTTATTTATGCTAAAATCTTAATGAATCTGTAATAAAATTTTCATCATATCTTTAATACTCTTTATAATTTCATAGCTATTATTAATAATAACTGTATTATTTTGTACTTTTAATTGTTTATATATATATATAAGAGGCAAAACATAACAGAAAAACAATAAAATAAAATAACAAGCATTCATATCAAATTCGAAAGGATATGAAAAAACGAATTGAAAGTACATCTGAGTAAAGATAAAAATGCGAATAGCAACAGACGGAAAAATATATATAAATATATCACATACACAATGAATGCGCTAAAAGCTGCAATTAAATGCTTACATTTTTAGGTTTTAAAAAGAACGTTTATGAAAGTTTAGCAGCATGAATCATTTAATCATAAACTGAGTTACTACAAATTAGTTAATATTAGTAGCCATGAAATGTTTAACTGGAATAAGTTCTTACATTTATTTGCATATTAAATATATTTTGCTTAAAACCTTCTTCAAACGTTTTCAACTCTCTACAATAGTTTTTTGCGTTTCAGACAACTATCCTTCTAGACCGCGATAGTCTTTTGGTACAATTTGAGATGCGGAATTAGAAGGCTATTCATTATTGATGAACTCACTTGAGTTACTCGCAAGGATTCCTAAAATATTCATTAAACAAACTGTATTTGCAGTAATTAAATATGTAATAAGTGAGTGATTAAGCATTAACTGAAATGTAACCTGGTAAAGAAGGTAGTAGGTGAGTAGGAACTGAAATATCAAAATTGCATTACAAATTAGTCACGCTATTGTTTATATAAATTTTTATAAATCCAAGGCTAAGTTTCCTTTTTGTTTTGTATCTTGCGCAAATCCAAAAGCAAATATTTTCTTAAATGCAATCTAGGGAATAAGGTGATATAAGTCGTAGTACTCTTAACGATGAGCTCTTTACTAACCTATAATTAATAAAGTGCAATTAAATTTAATTATTCTCTTTCATTGTGGCGTATCCGCTGTAAAACTTATGTAAACCTGTTCACATTAGTTTAATAGAAAACAACCTTTTCTGAGAAATTGTTTCTCAACAGAAACTAGTTTCACGTAATACAATAAAATAACAAAACAACCAATTCCCCGTAAACAAAACAAGCATATTAGTTGCCACCCATAGATCAATGCATTCCAACGAGGCGGAGTCGCAAACAGTATGTCGGATCACATTATTTCATTCTCTTAGCCTTTTAACACTGCCGGGGAATAATAGCCGTCAATTGAACGCTGCGTTCAGCGATGCCTGAATGATGCATATCTTTTGATGGTTAAAAATAGTCTTAATGTTAGGATTGTTTTCCATTACGACATCGATAAAAGCCTTCTATTGTTGAGTGAGGTCACAGCGCTCTTCCTACCATTCACGGGAGTGTAATATCCACCGATGCTGTATAATAAACAGAAGCTTTTAAAAATAGCTGCTGTAAACAGTAATTACCTAAGCAGTTCGAGTAATTTTGAGACTGTTTCTGAACTTTTAATATCATAAAAATAGTTTAGAAATAACTAGAGGTACTTTAACAATTTCCTCGTTTCTGTTTCTTCAATAAGTATGAGGGCAAAAATTTCGATTTTGAGTTACTAATCCTGTATGTCAGGTTACCATATCCTCGCTTTCAGACATAAAGAGAAAAAAGACTAAAAATTTATTTATTTTTACCACTCTTCAGTTTTTTAAAAATTTTGAAAATGAAATGTCATTGATCCCATTTGATAATTTTGCAATTTTATTTCAGACACATACCGTTACGGAGTATTACGGAGGCAATCGAAAGAAGCATGAATTTGTCAAATGATACAGGACTGACCTTAATCGAATATTTACGAGTTCTGACTCTTCTTTGTTTATGGAAATACCAGGGAATGACTATTATTGATATTTCTTCACTAATATTTGAATAATATTAGTGCAGAAATGTCAACAATAGTCAAATTCTCACTACACGGATGTATTTCCGCATTCTCCGGGTTATTGAAGGTTATTCCCAGTGGCGGCTCGTCAGCTCAGAAACAAGCAGGGCTGCGAAAGTTTTATACATATAAGTTGTAGAAAATTTTGTGCTGGTTATTTTGGTATATAATGATGATATACTAAAAATTGATAGTTTTTGAGTTATAAGCAAAAAACTGGAGAAAAGAATTTTATGTTTTTTGGTTATAACTAAAATTCCAACCAAAAAATTATTGCTGGCAAACCTCAGAATCATATTCAGCACCCGAAAAAACATGAAGAAGTAAAAAATTACAACTCCTCCAGAATTGGATTTAAAAGAACGACTGAACTACTGAGAAAAAGCGAAAAAGAGCCAAATGAGGAAGTTGAGCCAAATGAGAACTGAAAAAAATGCAACTCAAATGAATGCAATTTCAAGCGGATAAAGGATTGCTTTTCTCCCGCTTCGCGTTGCTCTTTGCGTTAATATCGGATCCGTAGGAGGGGCAAAACTTGATGCAGCTCTGGTCTGTCTGCCTCTTAATTCTTGATTGATTTTCCGTCTTTTTTGCATTTTTTATTACTTTTTCGCCATTTTCGTTGATCAATGAATTCTCAAAGTGGAAAAGTAAACCAATTAGAATAAAAACGAAAATACAATCTTTCAAAATAATTTCAAAGAGGACTGCAGCTCTTGTGGGCGAGCCGCGACTGGTTATTCCTTATCTGATTTAGTTTTAGAATTTATGTTTACCATAATGTAACTGTTTCCTCGTATTTCCTTTATTTGAATTCTTTTTCTTTGGTTCAAATATTAATTTTTTGATGTTTATCGCTCGTTTTATATTTGAATGTCTTTAATTTTGGTGATGGTTTTTTATTGTTTTTGTATCATTCCTATTAAAAACCGAGGATAAACAGACGTATATATCTATCTACAGGGTGTCCAACAAAGGACTCCCTCATTTTAAAATTAAATAACTCGGCAACGGAGATCGATAGAAGAACGAAACCAGTGATATGCTTAGTCTGAAAGCCGTAAAAATCTGATACAAAAGTTTCAAAATTAGTTATAAATGTTGCCGACAGGTGGCGCTGTACGTTGTAATCACAGTTCAGATTTCGAGAAGAAAGCTATAAACTGTCATTTGCAAGTAATCGTTGCAATCACATCACAATCGATTCAAATTAGGCATTTTTCGTGCTTGCCAAGGACAGTTTATAGATTTCTTATCGGATTCTGAATAGCTATTACAACCTGCAGCGCCACCTGTCGGCAACATTTATAACTAATTTTGAAACTTTTGTATCAGATTTTTACGGCTTTCAGACTAAGCATATCACTGGTTTCGTTCTTCTATCGATCTCCTTTGCCGAGTTATTTAATTTTAGAATGAGGGAGTCCTTTGTTGGACACCCTGTATGTCCGGCTACCTTCTCACGAACCACTGAATCCTGAAACAATCAGAAAGTACCAAAAGGGATTAAATAATCCAAGGAATCCATTTCAACCATCCATTCAACTATAATTAGTTAAAAAGATGTTAATTAAAAACTTAATATTGATTGTGATTCCCCCGTGCTGCCATCTATTGACAGCTTTCACATCCAAAGTTCTTGCATATTTTGTTTATTGACAAATTTGACTCCGAAGTTCTTGAATTTTTTCCTTCTTTATTTAACGAAACCTAGTTTTAATTTGAATAAAAAGGGGTTTTTTTCTTTTTTTAGCAAACTTCGTGTTTTGAAATTATGAACAACGAAAAAAAATCATAAAATCATTTTCTGGATCTTTTACGTTTTTCTTTGCTGATCAGTCATGTGCCGCCATCTTCTGATTAAATAAAATAGAATTTTAAAGTTATTCGTTTACAGCAGAAAAAAATCAAGGAAAAAATAATTAGAAACTAGAAATATGAAGGAAACTCAAATAAAATTCAAAATTAATTTATTTGAAAGAAAACTTAAACTTTTTAATAAAAGAATCCAAATAAATTTTAAAGTTATTCTCTATTAAGTAAAATTTAGATTTAAAGGAAAATATTCAAGGAAAATGATCATGAAGCCTGGGATATCAATGAAACTCAAGTAAAAGTGCCTTTATTTCTAAAGAAATCTAAGTTTGGAAAGCTACTGGTTTTTAAGTAAAATTCAGATTTTTAAAAAATTCAGGGGGAAACAAATATGAAACAAGAAATGTAAATTAAACTCATGTTAATGTTAACTAATGTTAAATGTTGTTGGAGGCAAAGGGTGTGTGGGATTTGGGATCATATTTTTTTAAAAATTAGTAAAAAAATAGTTATGTAAATTAATTTTAGGCCTTTTGAGGGTCAATTGAAGATCCTCTTCCGCACAGAAGTCCCCTTCTAACATCATACTGAAACTTTGATGATTTACTACAACTTAAGTGTGAATGGCAGAATTTCAGGTTTTACACCAAACAATGCAACTACATTCATCAAATCGAAAACATAAAAAAAAGTAATTTCATTCGAGTCTGCAGAAGTTCCCTTTTAAAATCTAATGGTTCACATACGGTGTTCTTCCATTTCCATTTATTTATTTAGCGGAAGCTGGTATTTCCTTTTTAGAGAGCTTATGTGTTTGGATTTATTAATATCGGGAAAAAATCGTTTTCTTTTCTTTTTTGTATTAAGGTGTTTAATTTCGTAACGTTTGTTGGGGAAAGTAAGAGAGAATTTTTGTTGGAAAAAACAGAGGCGGGCCATATGAAAATACATAGATCCCGAGGCCTCATATGACCTCATTTCTCTTCGCCCGGGAATATCCTATTATTTGAGATAGCCCGTGCAACGCCGGGCCATACAGCTAGTATATATATATAAATAAATAAAGTGAATCCAGAGGTAGAATCATGGAGAAGTTAGTTTAGATAGTTTGCTGTTTTGGCACGGATTTCATATTGCTGAACTGTGGTCAGATGATCGGGACGACACTTGATCCAGCACCTCTCTCTGTAAACTTTCATGCCAGTGGGACGATTTTGAAGCTGCCTGATTTCACCTGCTCTAGCCTAGCGTGCACAGTGGAACTTTGGTGGAACGGGACTCCAGTCTATCTCCAGGTCACTGGTCGGCCCATTTCCCATTTTATGGTTGGTCAGAAAGCAGGTAGAAGAAATAAATCGGAAGTAATAAGTGAAGAATTTATTTTATCATCAAAAAAGGTTATTTCTTTCAGATAGAATTATTATCAGTACACTCCTATTAGAGCAAGATTTTGTAAGATATTTTACGATGTTGCTACAATATTCTGAATGCTGTAGAACATAGTAAAAATATCGTATGAATATTATAGAGCATCCTGTGCATCTTGGACTGAACTATTGAAAGACAATGTTAAATTAATTTTCATTCGTTGGAGAACAAAAGACACAGAATTGGGCAAAGTCATGTAACAAAATGTTTCCTAATACGTCATTCAGAATATCGAACATCTTGATGGAGTTTGTGCAATATCTTGTGCTAATAAGATTTTCTTTAGATTCAATTAAACAAAAATTAGCATTTGGAAACCTTTATAAATTGATGCAAAAGGAATTTAAAGTAAAGAAAATTGTCTTGTTGTTGACGACACTTATCTTGTGAAGAGTGAAGACTTAGAGATTAGGAAAAAGAGTAAGAAATTTGAAAAATTGCTAATTAATTTTAATCTTCATCAATTTGTAAACATATTATTATATATTATAATACATTCACAAGTTGATTGTAGATTTCTATTTCATTAAAATGCATTTTTGATTAATTCAGTTTGAATCTCCATTTATCAATTCAACTCTTTATTCTAAATATATTTTTTAAAAAAATCTCTTGCTGCTGTCTAATTAATTTTTGATTGTTTATAAAAGTTCATTATTTCTCCTTTACATTTATAGAATAAATGATTTCAAATTATTTTCTACCATAGGCGGCTGGTGCACTAAAAAAGTGGGGGGTCAAAAGAGATGCGAGTGTGTGGGTGGGGCGTACCTAAAGCTGATTTTTTTTTTTTGTAAAATGGACTATATTATTGGATTTTAACGTCATTATTGATTAAATGACCTTCTCTAAAAAATTCGGGACACGACCTCAAAAATCGGAACGGATGGCCACCGAATAGTCCCTCCTTCCATTTCAAAGTTCCATTTCAATTCTCATGAAATAATAACATGAGAAAAATATAAAACGCTTACCTATTAAGTCAATTCTTCTTATTAAACTCGTGAATCGATCAATGATGTCGTCACAAAACGGAGTACTCCCACACACAGAGAAAGCAGGTCAGTTATAAATTTATTTATTTGATATTATGTTACACAATATACATCCGTATTATAAATTAGAAGAAAGACAGCCTGCGATTTTTGTTCTTCGCAAATTGTTCTATTACTTTAGTAAAGTCAATATCTACAGTATTTTCGATCTTCAAAACAGCAAGTGCAAAACGCCTCTCTTGACACATACTATTTCTAAGGTATGATTTTAAAGATCTTAAGCATGAAAAACTTCTCGCACATGATGCAGTTGAGACAGGTATCACAAGGAGAATTTGGATTAGTTTTGTCAAGTATGGAAATATGTATATCACAGAGTTCCTTTTCAACAAGAAAATTGCATCTTTTCCTCAGTTCTGTTATCTCCGTGGATATTTCTGGCAAAGAGTCGATGTATTTTTTGTACATTTTCTGAAAAATTTGTATCTCCCCCTTTATTTTTTTCCATATCAAAATCATATGTTTCAGAGACTTTTTGAACTGATGCATTTTTATGATCTTTGATGAATTGGAACATGTTACATCTTTTAGAGATCGAAAAATATCCAGCTCATTTTCTTTGAACCTTTCGTCTATTGTGTTTAAAGCAGCATCTATAACTGGAGAAGCAATTTACGTTTAATAGAACGATTTAACACTTTGTGACATGCTGAAGGAACTGCCGCCTATTTCCGAAGATACCTTTCTAGAGCGTGGAAGTTTTGGAGAAGGTAACGATTTTGCTTCACAAATATCGTTAACATATATCCACAACTTTTCAAAAAAATCTTCACTTCGAAATTCATGCAAACATTCTTTTGTTGCGTTAACCAGTTCTTTAACTGTTAAAAAAATTAGCGATTTTGACTGCAAAGCTTTTGAAAGCGTATCTGTAGCTTCCAAAACTCTTTGGATCAGAAGTAGACAAAAAATGAATTGGAAACTTTCGATATTATTCAACAAAGCTTCAGCTTGGGATCCATTTTTCGAGGGATCGTTAATTTTGAACTTTGAAAAGTGAGGGGGCAAGGCCCCTTTACTTTTGCAAGTGAGGGGGCAGTTGCCCCCCTTGCCCCCCCGGACGAGCCGCCTATGTTTTCTACTAACTGAATAGTGTAAATATCTTTTAACATCTATATTGTTAAATTTTTGACAAAATGCACGATTTAGAGCTCATGAGTCCATTCGTGGTGCCATCTGTTAGAGAGCAAACCAGTTTCAAATCGACGAAGAATCGCAAAATGATGAACTTAGCTTTGAACCCTCAAAAAATAAAACTATTAAGATTTCTTTTCGTAAAAATTTGAAAGTCAAATATTTTTCAATTTCCAGTCATAATTTCTTCCAAATACCTGAATTTTTCATAGTTATAATTTTTCATAATATGTTTAAAAAATAGAAATAAATCGACCGGAGCAGCAACTTCAATTCTTAATTAATCTTCAGTTAGATAAATTCATTTACATTTTTAATACATTTATATAAATATTATATAGTACATTTACATTTTTAACGGGGTCAGAGTTTTAAAACTTTGAAAATTTAAAAAAAAAATTGCCTATTAGACAGAATCTGGAATTTTAAGAAAATGAGATTCCAAACCTTAAAAAAAATCAGAATTACATTATAAGTAAGAACTAAAAAACTGCATACATAAATAAAATAGAATTTAATTTTCATTCATCTAAAAAGAAATGCAGCGAAGAAATTTTGATGTGCATAAAGGATATGAAAAACTGTGAAATACTTCTTCTAAGTTGTACGTATAATTTTTTATTTCATCTAAAGATGTATACTAAACCTTATAGAATTTGCGTTTATTAGAGGTACTTTTAAAAAAAATCGTTTTCAGAAAAAAGAAATAGCCCATGTTTCTTCAGGAAAAAAAAAAGCTGACTTAAAAAACGAGGACGGTGTCATTGTTCTTAATATTTGTTTTCCTTGATTCTGTGGTGTGATTTAAACTCAAAACTCTTTTTTTTAAATTTCAGTTATGACATTGTCTTTTTTTTCGGGGGGGGAGAGGTTAAGGAGCCAGTAACTGCCAAAATTTTCAGCAATCCCTGATTGGATAAGGTAGTATGATCGTAAATCCCGTATAAAACAGCAAGGGTAATAAAGCTTAAATAAGCATTTAAAAGCAATTTTTCAGAAAAAAAATGAAAGTCGATAATTGCTTATCTTTTTGATTTGTTTCATTGAAGTTACGCGAGAGGTAACTGTCTTCGTTATGAGAAGGATGGCCTCAGATCAGGCACCATATTCTTCAAATTTACTCTCCATGTCGAAATTTGAATTTCCGGAAAACTAATGCAGAAATGCTGAATCACCTATATAAGGAATTTAAATACGAGTAAAAAAAAAAGAAGATACTTGAATTTATCTCTTTGAAAATCTTTTTGAATTCTTTTAATTAATCCGTTAATGACCAGGGTCCTATTTATGCAGACAGTTGCATTTCATCTCCGTGGCTAAATTGAACGCATTCCATTGTTTCTTTTATGCTTTGTCTAACAAGTCAATATGGATTCCCTAATTCCTAAACAATTTTCTACTGTATATACCATTGGCTAGCTAGATTTTGAAGTCAAAATGTCGCCATTTTGAAATTTTTCGTTTCTCCCTTTGAATTATTTTCGAAGTAATGCAAGGAATTCGAAAATAATCTTTATTTTTTTAAATTCTAACTATATTTTAAAAGGCTTTTTAATATTTATCATTAAAAAAGTTTTTTTAAACATTTTTGACCGCTTTTCCAATACTTTTTATTAAAAACGAAATAAAAAATTCGGAATTTCATTTTACTTCACAATTTTCTTAATCTTGGTTTTTAAAACAAAATTTAGAAGAAATTTAGTGAAGTCTGTGCTTAAAATTAAGTTGAGCCTTAAAGGGTTAATACTATCTTATTACGATAGTTTTAAAATTGCTTAGAAAATGCTACTGTGCAATAAATGAATATAAAAGAATTTAACTTCACCGGAACTCTGTCCTGCAGTTAACATTTTTTTTCTTGTTTATGAAGCATGAATTTCACAAACATAGTTTAAATTTGAACTTTTAGCATTTGCTCTGATTCGGATATTCCTGAATATGATTTATTAGAAATCATTGTGCAAAAATCCCTGCCTTCTGAAATTATGATTCCGTTACGGTAAAAAATAGGTGGGAAACGTGGTTAGCTGTCATCAATTTTCAGTTTGCTCTTTTTTTTAAAATCCCTCCCTACTATTATGTTAAGGGATTTCTGATTAAATTTTCCCTATTGCGACTGAAACATTTTGTTAAATTTTCAGTGCATTGAAATTCAGTCTAATATTCATACTGTCTTATTATTTTAAACAGATATACGTTTCATGGATAAAAAATAGAAATTTTTAACCTTAAGCCACATATTTACCTAATTGGGACTCAAATTATTTGCTTGGTGCAATTTTCCATCGAACTTAATCTCCTCTATTCTTCATCTCATTATTCATATATTTTCTTTAAAATGCATAGCTTAAATTTTGAAATTCTCTCGATCATAATTCTTGCCATATCAATCCGGGGTTTTGTAAAATGTTTGTCAGATATTTTTCAGAAGTATTAGAAATAGTTTTTGTTTCCTACGGTATGTGTGATATAGATTCATAAACACTTCTTATCAGTAGCAATTGTAAATTTTATGCTTGTTTATGTATTTCTTACAAAACAAAACTACTAATAGCAAGCAGTGATTTCATTGCCTTTCATTGTAAATTTGACTACACAGGATTTAAAGAAATCTAAAACGTAATAAAAAAATCTATTACACAATTTAGCATACAAGAGCAAGGAGTGCTTTCTTAAACTCTTTATCCAGACTAGTTCCATAAACTTTACTGCTTACAACTAGTTCTAGAAGTTGTATTTTATTGTTTTTAAAATTTTATCGTAATGTCTTTTATAACATGAAATTTTTTATCGTTCTTACATTTTTTTTTAGTTAATTTCCAGAAAAATTGTTGTTATTTAATGGAATGATAAATTAATTGTTTGAATTTCATACGCATCAAATATATATCGTTTTTTGAGCAGATTTGTATTTTTTTTATTTTTTATGTACAAAGTATAAAAAGAGAAAGAATTGCAACCGTCAAAAAAATTCAGCCCCCTCCCGAGATTTCGATGAATCTCCACGTTTTAGACCTCTCTGCATCCATTTTTCGAACTTTATCTGTCTTTTTGTGACCACATTAAATAAAAAAATGCAACGAGTAGGAAGGGTAAAATTTGGTATATCATGTTAACAGTAAAACTGTAGATTTATATCAAAACTTGGACCAAATTCACCATTCTGCGAACGCGATAACTATAAAGCCCAATAAGACTTGAACCAAATCAGTCAGTGAGAAGAGGCAATGGTGGCGAGTCGGGTGGAGAGATGGCAGTCGCACCTCCTACTTTTTTAGGGAAAAATTTAATTTTTATTTCATTTTAGCTGTCTAAAACTAGGAATTACAAAAAAAGGAATAGTATTCGGGAAAACTAGGTAATTTTTTTAAACTAAATTTTAAAATTTTGTTGTCTACCCCTATACCCCCTTGTCTTTTAGACGTCAATAATTTTTTTTGCCCCCTCACTTTCCCCACCCAACGCCGCCACTGAGAAGCTGGTCTTGCTTATTTTTTTATCAAATACATTTATCAATGAGTGATAACAACAATGGCGGAATCGTTAATTGTCACAAAATTGTTTGCATGAAAATAATATACATGATTTCAGTGAGAAAACAAACTAAAACAAAGAAAGGAATATTTCAAAAATGCAACTTATGCATCCATAAATTAGGTTAAAAGTTAGATGAAAGAATTTAAAAGAATATCCCCATTTCTCAATGCATAAAAATGTCCGCAAAATTCCCTATCAGAAGGGAAAATATCCCTATAAAGCAGGTAAAAAAAGCAGATGATCGAGTCTTAAATAACCAAAAAAAAAAGTTAAATACGTAGCTCGTTAAATAGGAATTCTTTTTATGCCTCAATAAAATAAAGTGTGTCGAAGGGTACGTCAAATATTGAAAAATGTCGTTTGGTAAAAACACGAGCAGAGTAAAGTGATATAAAAAAAATTGAACCTAGACAACTTTTTCAAAACATTTAGGGGGTCACTTCGTTAGAACTGGGTGTTACTATAACCAGCAGTTTTCCTGCAAACACTGTAAAATGTCGCCTTTGTATTTTTTGCTTGCAGTGTTTCGAGGGGTTTCTTTTTGCACGGGTTTTTCTGTCGCCCAATGCAACCTGCAACATAACCATATTTCATGCGTTGAATGACGCTATAGAAAAGGAACCCCTGGTCCTGCTGGCTGGGCTAGGACAAAAATAGATACGAGGAGAGTTTATGCCCGTAGCTCATTTATTCTCTATTAGGAAAAACTTTACAAGCAGTTCGGTGCTCTTTTTTATTAACGCAGTAGCTTTATTTAGATGAAAAAAGTGGTAACAGCTGGTAAGGGTAAATGATACCGGTAATTTACTGAATATTTGTAAGTAAGAAGGTAGATATATATATAGAGAGAAGAGGCGCACTTTATTTTACTTTTAAAAAAATAAAAAATGAGCAAAATAGCGTCATTTAAAATGAATTAAAAATAAAATTATAAAAATAACATTCAGAAGGGAATGAAAATATTTTAAATTTCCAATAGTTAATTGGAATCAATTTTTTAAAATTGATTACGGTTTTCTGTAGAAAGTATTTTTAACTTGAATTTTGAGACATGATTGAAGTATCCCGACATGTTTTTGAAAGTAAAACGAAAATTGCCACATATTTAAAAAGTTTCTTGTACAAATTCCGTATGGAATTTTTTTTGAAAAATTAAATATCAATCGATTTAAACAAATATTTTTAATTTTGGAATGATGCTTCTTACGTTATATTAAACGCTTAATTTAGTCTTTAGTTGAAATTTCTGTGCCTCTTTTGTCTTTTTATTAGCAGACGATTTTATTGCTTAATTTGATATCAGAACCTAAAACTATTTTACCATTGACTCATAACCATTGGTGGCAAAGCCATATCACTTGACGTTTTCCTCTGATGATGAACATAATCTCGCATATCATCTAACTGCGTTTTGTCTTACATTCTGTTGTGGTATCGCAGCCTTTTTCCTCTTGCAAGGAACTTAGTGAATTCCAAAACCAAATAATTTCGACGCATTTGACATGTAGCTCACGTAAACATGAGAGGTTGAAACATTTTTTTATTGAAAAATAATATATAAATGAATTTAGAAGTGCATCCTTGCTTCAATGAGTTTTTACAAGCAATGTCAGTCTACAAGTATTTCGGAGTTATTTTCTTAATTTTAAGAACTTCAATTTTCTCTTAAATGAAAATCAATTTATTTTATTTTTTCCTTTAATATTTAATTTTTTTTTTTTTTACTTCACGGCAAATAAATAAACTTTTCTCATTTTTTAAACATAAATTCTGAATAATATTTCACCATGATATAATCACCCACCATGGGCTAAAAGCTAAAAGTTTTCAGTTGTATCTGTTCTGAAAAAAAAATAGTATTATATTAATAATACGCTTTTCTGAATTCTCAATAACTGGATATATTACTGAATTTTCAAATTTTGATACCTGAGCGCAGTATTTAGTTTCCATTTAACTTCCCTAGATGGCAGTAGCTGTATGTGAGAAAAAGTTCTTAACTAACTCGATACTCGGGATGAGTTTTCGTTTTTCAAAGGTCAAAATTTTAGAAATAAACAAAATTATCGAATTAATAAATAAAAACTACGAATTGAGAAAAATCATTTATTGCGAATTTGTAAATAATTTTTCAGCTATGAAGCTTAAAATTAATTATAAATGAATAGTAAACGCAAAGTATTTTTAATTATGTTTCTGTCAATACATTTTGTGAATTTGTCTTTCAAATATCATCATCTATTGATAACAAATGAATTTTCAAACTATATCTCTATGCAGGGTCGACCTTTAGCCGATTGCTCCCGATAGGGCCCCGCGTTTAAGAGGCCCCGCGCAATGACATAACAACGGGGAGTGTTCAAGGAGGGTAGAGATGCCCCGGTGTCACTCTTAAAAGGGACGCCGTGGAGTCAAAATATTAGTGTGATTAAATCAATTTTTAAAAAATATCTGAAGAGGGATGCAAAATAAAATTACTATGCCCTGAGCCCCATTCTCCTTTACTACGCCACTAATACCGAGGGAGAGGCGAAAAATCACATTATGCTATCGGTACGCCACTACATGCTGACCAAACTAGGGATGGCGGTTATTGGGGGGAAAAAAACAGTTTTCGGTTAAGCCATTTTTTCACCTCCGGTTTAACCTGGCGGTTAAACTGCTCAAATTAACCGATTTTTGAAAAAAAAGGTTTTCGTTTTTTTAAGCAACGTCGTGGACAGATTTTTTATTAATAATAATATACAATAAGTAAGTATTAATACAATAATTAATTAATGTAATAAGTAATGATTACAAATAAGTAATTAATAAGGGAAAGGAGGGTAAGAGTACGCACCTAGTGGATTTTTCGCTATAAAAATGAGAATTGAAAAGTCAGAGCCTCGAAAATATACTGAATCATAGTTTATTAACTTAGAAAGAAGGGTACAAAAAATGAAAATTTTAGCTTTAAAAATATATATATATTACGAAACTCAAGAAAAAAGAGTACGCAGGACGTGAGGCCAAGAGTACGCACCCTGAAAATTTAGCAGTAGCCGCATACAAATGCTCCATTGCCTTTGTAACTGGAACATTCCTCATGCCATCACTCCTTACATAATCCACACTGGATCCAATCATCATCATATGTTTGTTCACAGCCTAGTCATATTGTTCCGTCATTATTTGGATTTCTATGGACTGGAAACTTTTTCTCCAGACCACAACTCTTCAGATTACTATACAGATCTCATTTTTTTAATAATAATAATAATGTTGATAAAATAAAATGCAAAGTTTTGTTGGAATGGCCGCTTCAAATTACAGAACGGATAAGAGTACGCAAATCTGGTCTGTGCGTACTGTGTAGCCGCCGATGTATTGCTTCTCTAAATCGTCCATAGATGGCCGTAGAATTCACTAAAGTTAAATTCTAACGTGGCCACTTTGTTCGGAAGGGAACAAACCTCATAATGATATTTACTTTGAAAGAAAGCATTAGTCCTTTATTTACCAAAAAATTAAGATTTCTTCACAGAAAAATTACATGCTAACATAACGAAATCATATATTACCTGATAAATGAAACACAGCAAAGATGAAAATAATTATGGCGGTCTCTTGAGATAGCTGAAAACACACATGTTGATATGATCACACTTGCTTCTGCTTGCACTGTTGCCAACAGGGAAAAAAATCCCTGCGTACTCTTACCCTCCTTTCCCTTACATGTAATAATAATAAATGAGTAATTATTGCAATAAGTAAATATTATAGACAAACATTTTTATTAACATTGTTTTAACAAAATTAATTCATTGGCCAATATTTATTGTCTAATCTGCTCATAAAGACTCTTTCAGCAATGTGTTGATCCGTGAGTCGACACCTCTCATCGGAAAGAACATCATTCAACGCAGATACTAATCTTTAGGACGCCACAGAACTTCCGACTAAAGATAAATATTTTTTGGCTACAAAAAGCAGACGCCGTTTGCAGACAATTTTTTTTTTAGTAGTATTGTTTTCGCAGGAAATCAATCCATTGGCCAATATTTATCTGTTCATAAAGGCTCTTTCAGTAATCCGCCAACAAACAGACGCCTCGAGGAAGCGGTTGTCGGGGATTGGACTAAGATGATGAAATTCAAAACTTTATAACTTCGTAGATTTTAGTCTAGTCGAACCTAAAATCGAGCCTATCTTCCGACACGGTTTTTTCCCCTGTTTTTTTTTGGGGGGGGGGATTTAAAAAAAAATAACCGGTTTTAACCGGGGCAAAAAATAACCGAAACAAATAAAACAGTTTTCGGTTTAAACCTGTAGAGTTTTCCCATCTCTAGACCAGACAACGGAGAGAAGGGGTTGCCTGTTTTAACTTCCAATGCAAGTGCCTTCTTTGCGCAGTGGCGTAGTGATTTGGAGGCAAGGGATGTATGGGCAGACAGGGAGCCAATCTTACAGGACAGTGAAGGCAAAATATAAGTATGTGTTCGTCACTTTTTTGGGCTAAATATAATGAGAGTGCGAACAAATAATAGTATGCAACGGACGCCACTTATCCTCGGTATACCACTGGCCCCGCGGTATAGCAGTATCTACTCTCCGTTCAGTTCAGTGGCGTAACTAGGATGAAGTGGCAGGGTAAGTGCCCTGGGCACCATTACCAGATGGTGCAGAATTGAGTTTAAGAATTTAAAAGATTTATTTTTTCATTTCTTTTTTTCTTATACGAAGTATACAAAGAGAAAGTATTGTAAGCGCCACGTAATTCCACTCGAAATTTCAACAAATTTATACTTGCTAAATCACCCCGAATCTGAAATAAATAAATAAATAAAATTCTGAATTACGTTTGTCCTGCCGGTCACAAACAGACCAGCAATGACAAAAATACGCTACTAGCTAGACATGAAATTGAGTATGTTGATATGACACCAAAATTTTAGGTTTCTATTAAATTTTGACGAAATCTTGTACCTGAAAATCTGTCCATGCTTGCACAGCACATGTGCACACAATAGCACAAAAACGCTAAAAAGACTAGAAAGGTTATGGTTTTATCGTCAGAATTTCAGATCTGAATCAAATTAGGTCTCAACCGGAAGAAAGGAATGAGTTCAAGGTGATTACTCGATTTTCTTCCCCATAGTACGAAGCACAAACTATGCCATATTGAATTAGTATAATGACAATAGAGGGGAGAAGACTCCAGCTGGCTTTTTCTTAACTTTAAATCCTTAGATTGTAAAAGGCTTAGTATTAAAACAAACAGAAAATTGCATTTGGGCCCCGCACCTCTTAAGGCCGGCCCTGGCTCTATGAAATATCTCAAAATAATCAATTGCATGATTTATTTTTTAAATTCACATATTGGCAGTGATTTAGCATACCTTGCCGGCAACGATTCATTTCGCTCAGCATTTTATCGTTTAAGAAGTACAAAAAGAAAAAGTACTGTAATCGTCAAAAAATTATTTTCGATATTTTGATGAATCTCTACGTATCAGTTGACCTCTATGAATATAAGAAACCATTTTTGTAAATTTGTCTGTAAGCCTGTGAACACGATAATTCATGAACCGAAACAAGTTAGATGAATGAAAATTGGTTGGTAGGTAAATTGCAAGGCTGTATCAATTCTGTTCGTCCGTGTGCGCGTGAACACAATAACTAAAAAGGGCAATGAGGTAAATGGATGTAGCTTAGCATACGTTTTTAACACTCTAATTGTAGATCTGTATCAAACTTTGGGCTAAATCCGTCAAAAGGTTGACTGTCTGTTGGTCTGTCTTTTCGTGTGTATGAGAACGCGCGAATTAAAAAACGCAACGAAGCTTTGTACAATGCTGTCTTATCCATTGGGATAATTGGGCTGCAGCCCAGGGACGCCTTTGATCCAAGGGTGCCTAAAAAATTTATTGTACAGTTTTTATTTTAATTTTGGACTAAAAAGTTATTTGATTATAATTTTATTCAAAATTATTAGGTAACTAGACAGTCATCTAGTTACGTAATAATAAAAGACTTGTAACTAGACAGTCAACGATTTTGTAATGTTACATAAACATGCATCCTATTTTATAAATTAAAATGCGTATTTTTGTGTTAATTAAATAATTTTAAAATGTTAAAATATAAACTGTATATATATATATATGTATTATTTTATTAATTTAAATGTTAAGTATATAATTGCAGTTCTAAATAAATAGAAGGTGAATTTTAAAAAATACTATTTATATAATGTATCCATTTGAAATTATTCATATTTACGAATAGGGGTGGCGGAAGCTAGCTTGCGAAATCTCTCTCTCTTATTTTGAAAAGGCACCGATTTGGAAAATTGTGAGGCGTTAATCAGAGGACATGTGATATTTTCGCTAAGTTATTTTATTAGGTAGGTATTTTGTTCTGTTGGGTTTATTTAGCGTTAAAATTCCTAGCTACGGTTCTGATGGGGCGCCAAGTTACTCCAGCCCAGGTTGTTCAGATTTTTTAGTCGGCACTGTCTATGTAAGTAAATCGAAAAAAAGGCTACAATGAAAACAAAAAATTATAAAGTAACAGGTGGCATAAAAATCAAATGGGATCAAGAGGTAGGTATGCCAACACATCACTTTTCCACGTAATCGCCAAATCAGTTGAGGCATTTATCAGATATAGATTCAACTTGTCCACCCCGGCTTGGTAGAAATCATGTCTCTGCTTATTTAACCACTTCTTGCAGCTATTTTCACTGCATCATCTATAGACAATCTTGCTCCTGATTCGAGCTTTTCAGTTGTAGGAAAAAAAGTAATACACTGTAAAAAAAAATCCCGTAAAATTTACGGTTTTAAACTGGCCGCTGGGTTGGTTGTGCAAAACTGTAAAAGTTACGAAGTAAATCCGTAGGCAAAACGGTTTTTTACCATACAGGAACAAGTTTTTCCCGTAAAAGTTAAGAAGTAAATCCGTAGTCACAATTTTTTTACCGTATGAAATCAAGTTTTCTCCGTAAAAATTAAGTCATCGAAGTAAGTGACGTCATCGACTGAATTGAGTTGTTTTTCTCCTTCTGTTCGAGTTGAGTTGAAATGTGCTGATGTGTATTATCAATTAGGAATATTAATTAATCAAGGCTTAGTTATTAATTTCAATTAGTTTAATTAATATAATTTTTAATTGAATTTACTTGGACGATTTCGATGCAAGATGGTGACAAAGCTTCTAACTTCCCCGAGCCGGGGATCGAAACCGCGTTCATAGAAATAAAAGGCAGTCGCTCTAACCACTAGACCACCGGAGACGTCATAAAATAAAGAAAAAATAATATATTTGAGTTTTAAAGTCACTATAGCTCTAGTGGCACTACCTAGTGGTGTAAAAATCAACTATTGCCAGAACACGTATTTTAAGGTTACGGAGATGGAACCCTATTAAAAACATGAAATGAATGCAATAAAATTACATTTTAGAAAAGGGAAAGTTATCGTACGGAAAGCAATACCGTATGACGAAAAATAGAATTGGAACTGACGGTTTTAAGCCGTTTATGGCTGGAGCGAGAAACGGTGAAAAACCAAGGATAAAACGGTTTAAAGTTGTTTTGTCAACAAAACAGCTTTAAACCGCCAAATATACGGAAAAAGTCCGGGAAAAAAACGGATATTTTTTACAGTGTAGTAATCACTCCAAGAAAAATTCGAGTTATATGGAGGGATGGTACCACAACTCCCAGTTGAAGCTTTGCTTCAAATCTTGAATTTGGCAGACAGTATGGTGCCTTAAACACGCCTGATGCAAGAGTGCGACACCATTTGGCAACTTGTCGTCTGCTCATTGTATATTTACTATGAATTTCAAAGATCTGACGGCGAATTTTACATGTAGAAACGTTCTTAGCCAGTAAGATGCGTGTTACGCTTCGCATTTAAACGAGAGGCGCATTTTCAGTGCGTCTCTATATTTCAATTGCTATAACTCGTCCGAAGTTTCATAAGAGCTACCAACATCTGCACTGGAAGAGCTAGAACTATCCCGCACACCTCTGAAATAATAATAAAAAAAAAACTTCGCTTCATAATAGTTTTGGAGTATTGTTTCTTATAATTTTTTTTTATTGATCGACCCTTGTAAATAAATGAAGTGGACACTAAAAGTGTAGATCTTAATAAAATTTTGGCTCTTTGGACAAACGGAAGAGGTTCTGTTTCAAAATGCATGCTTGATTCTCTTCACTGTATGAAGAAGTTAAATACAAAAGTCTCCCTATTGTGGTGGAAGTAAACGTGACATTCGAAAGAATAACATTTATATAATACTTTTTAAATAACTCACAGTTGGCAAGGTAATATGTTTGTCTTTTCATTACGTGGAGTAAGACATCAATGACTCCTTTGAAAATGCATGCAATAATAAAAAAAATTAAATCACAAATTATAGCTGCGATTAAATTTACTCAATAAATTTCAAAAATGGTTGAAAAATTAAAAATTTTATTTTTACAATTTTGCATTAGCGTCGTGAAGTTATAAAGACTTACATGACCACATTTAATTACTTTTATGTTCGCGATGCTAAACTGCCATCAAAATGCTTATGTCATCTGTTAATGCTCATGTTGTCTAACTACACGTTATCTTACTCTTTTCTGTAAAATCGCGGCGTTTCTTCTTCTGCAAGATGAGCAGTGATTCCAAAATTGAATAGGCGCCCTTATTTGGTGTATATCACTTAAGCATGAATCCCCTATACCTGCATTCTGCCTACGAAGTTAGTAAATGTGATAATTAATTTCTTATGATGAATTTTAAAGAAGCTGTCTTGGCTATAGATTTCAAAGCAATAAAAAGGATCGAAAATCCTTTACAATGATCTTTGATGCGATATATGTCAAGTATATATAATCGCAATGAAAAGCATTCATTCCAGTTTTCAAATTCGATTATATGCATACCTCCTAATTCCTACACCTTTCAAATATCTATCAGATTAAGGTTTCTTCCCCCCAACTTCCACTCAATCGTCGACTCTATTGCCTACAACTGGGTAGTTCTTTAAAAAACAATTGAAAAAAAGCGTGAACTTCAGCACGGCAGGGCTTTTGTCACCAGGCTCTGTTTAGCATAATATCATTAGTAGGGCGTAAAAAAGCAGATTGGGGCCTAATCTCCTATTAGAGGGGTTATTTCGGAAGAAGAAGGCTGTATGAGTGAGTGAGGGGTGAGAGTTCGGGTGTATATAAGCTTCTAATTCAGGGGCTGACAAAACGGGGGTTATATTTTTACCTGGGGCATGCTTTTGGGGAGTGCTGTCTTGTGCCATATGGATCAAATTTTTGAAAAGAGCTGTGGATTTTTTATATAATAAAATTTAATCGATATATCAAATCTAATTTATCAGTCTATTCAGAATACCTTTTGAAACTTTAAAGAAATATTTAGTAAGAATCACTATAACGAAGCAGAGATAGCAATAAACTAATGTTAAATGTTTCTGCCATTGCCGAATGTTGAGTCCAAATACAAAAAGAGTTAATTAATGTTGAATTTTCAGTGATTGCATTCTTTGGTGTTTAATTTTGCTAAAAGCTCTTATTAATTTTTCATAAGATATAAAATTTTAATACTTTACTAAAAAAAACTGCTTAAGGTATCGTATTTTGGCTCCCAGTCTTTTGAGCTTCAATGCTATATATGTAAGGCAGGTCATGCATTTTCTTTCATAATTCGAATTAAGGTATTTGATCGAACTACAATGATGGTTCATTTACCAAATCATCAAGTTTCTTTCTTGTTATCTGACCACAGTTCAAAATTGCACGAACAGTGTTAAAATAGCCTTTGTATAGTCTCAAAATGAGCTGTTAATCTTACTAAATTAAAATAATTAATCACCAGAGTAGCATATGCAAAAAAAATATGGAAAATTCATTGATTTTCGTTGCATTCATTTCATATTCAAAAACTGGAGAAAAATCCAGTCTAAAAATAATGCAGAAAGCAGGATTTAGCAACATTATAAAATTTTATGAAATATTTTCAGGAAATTGATGCTAATGAAATCCACTTATTCGAAATTAGACATTACTAAATCACTGATGATAAATTAAAACTTGCGGGTTTGTTTTATATTTTTCAATTATTTGTCTTCAAATTTTCTTTCTGTGTTTTTTTTTTCATATAAAGTTCCAAATAAGTTATTACTTCTTATTATTTCTCACTTTTAAATATTTTATTTTAATATTAAGAAACCAAGCTTAAGAATAAATTAATGAAGTTTTATACAGTTGCTTAGTACGAATCTGACGGAAAAGATTTTTTTCTATTCCATTGCTAAATGAATACTGGAAAATTTTATATTCCTAACATGTATTCGTTTTAACAATGGAGTCTGTACGTGTGACGTCATGAACATATAAAAAGCGTAACTTCTTATATGATCTAACTGCACTTTATCTTATGTTGTGCAGTGATATCACATCCTTTTTATCCTCCTGCAATATGCAAAATGGATTGCAAAATAAAATGGGCGCTGCGCATTTGACGTATAAGTTATGAATGTGAACAGTTTCTGTTATTTAACTCTTATTACTGGTAAAATTTATAAAAAAATTTTAACGTTGTTAATAATAAATATATTTTTATATTTATTTATAAATATATTTTTATATTTATTTATAAATATATTTTTATATTTATTTATAAATATATTTTTATTTTTATTTATGGAAATATATAAAATTATAAAATAAATAATTTTGTTAATAAAAAAATAATTAAATTTGAAGGAACTATTTCCTTCATACCACACACAAATGCCTGCAACTCAAAACTGCGATACTCCTTTCTATTATAAAATATTTGCTAAGGCAAAAATGAAAAAAAAAAATCTTTCGTAAAGACTTATGAATAATTTTCTCTTCCATTGTCATTTTGAAGTTTCAAATCACATTAACTGATTTGGGCGATATATTAAAATTCTTGAATATTTTCTATTTATATTACTTAATTGAATTAGCAATTATTTCACTTTAATAATTACTTAAATAAATAAGCAAGTCTGGGAGTCTTCATTCATTGTCTGAAGTTGAATAAAACATTGATTAGCCTCTAGAACTGTAAATTAAAAATTGTTAATCATAAAACATGAAAAAAATAATGACTACAGGAAAAAAGATATCCGATAATCGATTAGAAAAAGAGGAGAAATTTGGACCGGCGCCTATATTGGATTGGTATCATAACTTCAATTCTTTTCGATATTTGAGTCGTAAAATAGGCAAATTATAGTGTAAAGATGTTAATGTGGTGTATGAAATCATTTTTAAGAGAAAGCTCTACGTATTTATAGATAGAGATCAAGCGTTTAGATTTATGTGTCATCAATCAAATATTTTAACAAAAGATGAAAAGCCCCTACGCTGTTTTAAAGTAAGTAGGAAAATATGTTATTATATCCTCAGACAGAAAGTTTGTAGAAAATTAGTGGCCCAGGCTAGGAAACCAGTTTTCTTGCCTGCACCGATTACAAGATTTTTTAAGCTTTTTTTTTCCTAATTAAGAAATTAGAGCGTATTTCGTAAAAAAAATTAATTACATTGTTCTGAAGATAAAAATCTAGAAAAAATTTCTAGCATTTGTTTTTAATTAAAATTACTTCTCTATCACTGTATACTAAAAAATGTCCAGGTGATCCAAATTCGGCAAATATTCAAACACAAACAGTATCATTAAAAAAAAATTGCTTACATGTATTTTAAAAATGAATAAAAATAATCAGAGACTGAAGATTCAATTTCAAAAAATGCCTTCTTGGTGTTAACTTTTAATTGGAAAAAAAAATTAGACTTTTTAAAAAATATCTTTATTTTTAATTCTCTAACGGATCTAGTGAACATATTTTCAAGCTCGGAGGGGAAAAAATGAAACTAGTATGTTTTTCTGAACTAACAATGAACTATCCATGTTTAAGAACAATAAGTAAAATAAAATTCAAATTTGTTTTCGAATTATTTTTAATAAATTATAATCAATTTCGATAATCTAAACATAGCATTAGGTTTCGATATTTATATGACAATCATAACTAAATCTCTACTAATAATAAAGGAGAAGTTGTGTCCGTGGGTGTACAGTGCGTGTCAAATGTTTAAGCATAACAATAATTTTAAAACAAACTTTAAATATCCACTTTATTTCAACATATCGTTTATATGTATACAAAAATGCAAATTTAAAATCATATTAAGCGTTATTAATTTTAAAACTTTATTTTTAATCAGAGTTTTAAGAATGGAATGAAAACTGCTGTGTCAAAAGTTTAAGCACAACGCTGCTTTTATGTAAATTAACGAAATCACGCAAGCAGTTGCGCACGTATATGATAACTAAGTTTATAAGAAGAACCTGACTGTTGGTTTGACATTAGTTCAAACTGGCCAGGTCTAAAGAATTTTCAAATGAGGAAGCATCAAAAATCTAGCGTATGGGAGCAAACGGAAATCCATTTATCTGAAATTGTGTAGCTGCTTTAAAGAAGTCAAAAGTTAGAATTGATTAAATATTAGCTCGCGACAAAAACTTCAAACGAAAACCTCGTTCAATGAAGGCCACGAGTGACCAGCCCCTGTTACGACCGTCGCATGAGAAACTCGACCTCAACTGGGAATTATTGTCTTTCAAGAATTAAAAATATCATTGGAGGACAAATATTGCAATAAAAAAAATTATTCGTAGACGAATTTTAGAATCGGGATACATGAAAAAGTGTAAGAGGCCCGATCACTTTGCTTTGAACCAAGCCGTAAATAAGCTCCATTACAGGGGGCCCAACAACACATGTCATTTGGTGATATATGGCTTAATGTCTTATTCAACGATGAAAAAAACAACAACAAAATTTGGACGGTCGTGATGGGATTGCATGCTATTGACATGATCTTTGTAAAGAACAAAGTAGCATGTTTGGTAGACAACATGGTGGTGGATCTCTGATGGTGTGGAGAGAAATTTGTTTCAATGTGCAGATACCCGTAACCTTTCTTAGCGGCCGGCAAAAATCTGAAAACTACCAAGAGACACTTGCCGATAATTTATTTCCTTCTGGAGAAATTTTAGGTGGAACAGATTGGACTTTTCAACATGACAAAGCTTCAGTTCATGCCTCCAATTCAACGTCACAATGTCTTAGATCCTACATAGTGTCGGTCTTGAACTGGCCAGCCCTAAGTTCTGATTTTCACCCCATAGAAAACGTGGTGGGCATCCTCACAAGTTCAGTTTATCAAAATGATAAGATATATTCTTTAGCTGAAAAACTGAGAGTGACCGTTGAGGATGCTTGATTTGAACTAAAACCAGAACATAAGTGTTATCTATGGAAAACCGTATATTTCACATAATTCACTCTGAAAAAGCAAATATAGTATTAAAATTTTATTTTTACTCTTCTGCTTAAACTTTCAACACGCCTATTTTTGTATTTTTGCTAAATTCGATGGTTGAAAATAAAGTTTAAAACATGATTATATCAAAAATAATTTCAGTTATACAGGTTTTTTTTTACACACATTGACTCTGATTTAAAATAGAGTGAGTATTTAAAGTTTTATTTTAAAGTTATTGTTGTGCTTCAACTTTTGACACACACTGTATGTGTTGACGCTCTACAATACAGACCGCTGGACCTAGAGCTGCGAAATTTGGCACAAACCTACTATGGAAGGCGGGAATTTGCACCTCGGGGCCCTTTTTTGAAACTTTGATTAGAATTTTAATTAATTAAAAATCAAGCTGAATCAAGGAAACCAGATGTCTAGATTGGGCCACCAATTTCTTTAAGCACAAGTGAAGGAAAAATATTTTTTGATTCTCAAATTCTCGCCAACCATGACACTTCATGCACTGTATCACTTTCTATTCTCCCTTTTATTCCTCACAAATTATATAAATGATACATATCCTTAACTTTTATACTTTCTGATCCAACATTTATTGTTTTTTTTCTTCTTTTGCTTTGACTTGATCCAATTCTAGTTTATGAGGACTACAGCGGTGATAAACTGCTTTCTGAATTATTCCTGTAGTTTAAGATAGTAATCCCATATAAATGGTCCAATTTAGGCAAACTTTGGACAACAACAAAAGTTATCATAACCTTAATCTTAAACTATTTTCATAAAATTATTATAGTAAATTGCAACTAATGAAATTTTCTATCTGAGGATATACTAACATATTTTCCTACCTAATTTTTGTCTTTCGTTAAAATAATTGATTGCTGATGTTTAAATCTAAACATTTGTTCTCTAACTGTAACCACGCAGCGCTTTCTCTTAAAAATGATATCATATACGCTATTGCCATCGTTACAGCATAATTTGCCTATTTTACAGCTCAAATATTTAATAGAATTAAAGTTAGGACACCGTTTCAATAATCTAGACGCTCGCCGTCTCGGCGTTCCCATCTGGAAATTTGGGAGTCTCTCCCCTATATCTGAAATGTGTATTATTCAATATAACATTCCAATAAATGCTATTGATATTTCGATACTGAAAATACAGACAATTTATTAAGAAATAGAGCGCAGGTCGCTAGTTAAGCTCAAACAGCCAACTGATTCGAGCATCTCCCTCAGTGGTCCAGGGACATGCATCGCACGTGCGAGTCAGACCGAGAACAATGACGCAGCTCTCTTCCTCAATTAACTTTGTCTGCAGCAATAGAGGGGGGCGACCGTCAAAGATTAATTCGAAAAATTGTCCCATAATCCTTTTGTCGGGGTGCTAGCTAACGGATAGGACACAGTTTGCAGCTGCTCCTCCTATCTGTCCCGCGGCTCTATTTATCAGTACCTGTTACTATTCCAATAGATTGAATAAGAGGGATCGTTCACAAAGTGATTGCGAAAGAGAGAGAATTTCTAGGTTTTACTGCGAAGGAATCATTTCGGTCGCTTTATGTTTTAAAAAGTGTCAGTTTTTGGTTCAGTTATTATATAAATGGTTTAAGGAACGTTTAAAAATATTTATAATGAAACATTTCGAATTGCCTTTATTCAAATAATATTATCAATTTAATGTTGAATATTCACAAAAATGCTGCCATAATGGCTTAGTAAAACTAAAAGTGCATGTTTTCTGCTTTCATTAAGGTGTCATTTTGAAAATACCAATTGCACATTCAGTGGTAATACCTGAATTCAGTTTGACATTTCTTATGGCAAATATAAATTGAGTTCACTTAATAATTCAATAAAGATCTAAATTATGTCAAGAAAATTAAAATAAAATAGATAAAATTCTTGTAAGCGTCTATTTTTGTTTATAATTAAGAATGTATGAATAAACATGAAACGTTTGTAATATTTTAGTTGCCGAAATTAATTCTGAGATAACTTGCAATTAATTCTTGATAAAATGAATGCAACTTTTTTCTCGTCACAAAATTGCTGTTAATAAAAATAACACCTTATGACCTAGAGTAAGCTTATCTTATTTTTACTCAAATTATATCAATCATTGAGCCTTTAATGAATTTTAAAACAAATATTTTACTCTGGATAGGAGTTTTTCATTAAAAAATGTTGTTTAAATATTTAATACTTTTTAACTGAAGAAAGAACAAATTGTAAATTTCACTGACAGAATCAGGTAGCGAAAATCGAAGAACATATTTAAAAATAAATGGAAATTTATTACTTCCGTGTTTATAAATGAGAATATTTATAAATCTATAACATTTACAAACATATTTTATTTTTATTTAACTGAACTAAAATTACTAAAATGAAAGTCAGTAATCAAGTCTTGTCAAATTCACTGTCATTTATTATTTATATTATGTAAATTAAATAATTCTGATGTGTAAATATTATTAATGAAATTTAGAGGGCAATGGAAAACGAAATTACTGATGCCTTTAATATGTTTTAAATTAAATCTATTTAGCAAAAACATTTAAAGACATTATATACCTAGCAGTTTTATTACATGTGTATAATTTTATAAAAAATTAATTGCTGACCAATAGAAAAATCCAAGGTAATCTGCAGATGTTTTTATAAAGATATCTCGATGTTGTGTTTTTCAGTATTAACATGTTATTAAAGTATTTAAAAAACTTATTCCAGTATCGGAAACTATGAAATCCATAAATTTGTATTAAAATAGCAATTAGAGTGTCGAAAAGTATTGATTCAACGACTTCTTTTAAAATATTGATGATTTCCTTCTTATGGCTGCAAAAAGTAAGGTGTACTTTAATAATTTTAAAATTTTCTTTCGTGATTCTTTTTATTTAAACAGAACACAGAATTATTAATGGATGTTTCAAAAATTAAAAATCTAACCATTTCTCCCAAATTCAGTTTTATATACCATGCCCCATTGATTCTGAATAAAATATTCCACTCTTCGCGCATCCTATCTGGTCATAAACACCCCCTGCGACCCTACATAATAAACTATTATTCTCCCTCCCCATCCATTTTTGTATTCTTCCTCCCACTTTTTATTAATCTTTCCGACTTTTTTCATATTTTCTTTATTTCGGGTTATCATGTCGCTTTGGAGGGACATACAAGGGGTAGTCATACACGAAAAACGCATACAGAAGGACAAAACGTAAAATTTGCGTGTATTCTGAGAGGTCACACTTGAATACCCCGTTTATTCAAGCAGCTTTGTAATGTGTTTGACTTTGTTGGCTGAGGACCGCTGGTTAATCCGCGATTTATATGTGACGTCACTGGATTTTATATTTAGTGAAAGAAAAAGAAAGCTTCGGCAAAGATTCAAAAGGATGCTGATCCCAAATGCATTGCACTGATTTCTGAAATTGCTAGCTGGCCTATTTTTTTAAATATTCTTTGTTGATCAATGAATACCTTCTCCTGTTTGACAAAATATAAAAACAGCGTATCGAATATATTTTACAGCAGTAATCATACCTTTTTATCATTTATCCCTTTCGGTTTAAGAAAATGCTGAGAATTCGATTTTTAAATAATACAAAAAATTATCCACGTATCCAATTTAATAATTTAAATTAAATAATTAAAGCCCAAGCAGAAAAGTGGAAAAGAACCAGTCGGAGAGTTATCTCCTCACCTTTCTTGTATATTTCCATATTATATAGAGTTCATGCTTAGCTCTGGTCGGATCTCATTCAATTATTCAAAACTGGCTCTGTTACCAGACGACAGAATCCTATAATGAAAACAAGAAACATTTTAAATTCAAAAAAGATTAGGAAGATAGTCACTGTGTTCACCAGAAATAGTAGGGGAGAGTGAGGCAAAACCGAGTACCCTTAATTCTGGCGCTAAGGATTAGTTTTCCTATCTAGCTGACAGATACTGAATTACACTCTACTAGTCAAGAAAAAGAGAACATATTTAACCAGTGCGTGTTGCTTTTGTATTTCTATATATTTGTATATTTTGATTCTTTTCTTCTCTCTTTTGGTGCCTGTGCTTCGTATGCAAGATTTATACTGATAGCTTAAAGTTCTTCAATTCCCCTCCTTGGATGGCGCAGTTTTTCAGAAGAAAAAGAAAACGTTGTGTATTGCTAGTTCAGCAACAATATTGTTGTTGCTTTTTTTCAGAATTAGAATGCTTTTAAAAACAATTCCACCCATGTAAATCTTTTTTCCAAGAGTTTTTAAATATTTCTTCCCCTTTTTCTTATAGTTTTTTATTCTTTTTAAAGATCCCTCCCCCCATTCCCACTCACATCCATTCCAAACTGATCAGGAGTGATATCCGCTCTAGAAACGGAGATGTGACGTGGCGTAGTAGTAGTAGTAGTCATAGTGGCGTGTTGTAGGTGTTGAATTCACTGCATCTGAGAAGGTTTATTTGTTTTAAAACGTCAGCTCTCTAATGTTCATTTGATTTTAAACTATCCTTACTTAAAAATCATCACAGTTATAAAAACTATATTTAGTCCAGCTTATAATCAGTTTACTAAGGATTTATATCCCATCAAACAATAAAGATTTATTCCAACAATTGCGCGGTTTTATTTCGTTTTCTGTAACCTCTGCACTCGGGATGAAACCGGGAGTAGGACCGTGACAGTCAGTATAGATTATTCTTACGATTAAGACGATAGAAGCACATCAGCAGTTGAATATTTATATTTTAATGATGTATTTTCTCATTCAAATAAAGAAGAAGGGTTGAATTGAAGGGCCCGGAATTTTCCAATGTAAAACCTGCCGCTAATAAGTGCTTTACTTGTGAATTTTGTAACTAATATTCTTAAATTGTCATATAAATTAAAAATGATTGCAACTTTTCCACTGAAAATCGAATTTTCCTAATTTCCCATAGCATTAACATGTGTACCCGGTTTTACCCCATTAGTTGTCCAGATGGCTTCGGCTAAGACAGGAACTCTAATTGCATACCCCATTAGTGGGGTAAAACTGTGTAGATTGACTTTTTTTTTATAGTAAAAATCATTGATAAAAAAAGTAATGAAACTGCGCCTTTTCTGGAAAAATATATAGTACTCCAATAAACAATGTATATTTTAATAAAATTTGACAAGCTCTGTATCGAATATTTTAGCTCCAATAGGAACTAACCTTCGAACTTAAACTTCGAACCATAGCTACTCGGTTTTAAACCACTTTCCCTTATATGCACATTTGGACAGTTCATAAGTTACCTTATTCTAACTCCGTTCTGGTTTAGTTAAATTAAAACACAAAGGATTATCCAAACTAATCTCTAAACAAAAGAAATTTATCTAAAAGGTTGTTGGAATTCTGAAGGCTCAATTGAAGTGCAAAGGCAGCATAAGAAACAATATCTAACAAATCCAAGTATCAGACTTACAGTGACAAATATAAATTAAAGAGACTAGGTTTTCGAAATAAATTGGATGTTTTATGAGCTGTGCTATAACTATCGTTCAAGAATGTGCGGGGAAGCAGTGAGGATTATCAAGCCTCACAAGGTTCATTGAAGCTTACTTTCGGAACTCTCAGGCATTCGTGAGGCAAGCAATCTTGAAATGATGATTCCAAAATCAATAGTCCATCTTTTTTTTTTATCTTGACTTGTTTTTTTTTTTTTTTTTATCTTGACTTGTTTCATGTTTGAAAATATGGGAATCTGTGATCAATTTTTCCTCCACTTCCTGATGTGCTAAATCTTTGAAATTTTGTTCACTTTTAACCTCTTAAGTCTCGCGCCCGTCATATTGACGTGCATCGAATTATCGCATCTTTAGGCTTATAAACTAAAATTTAATCATTAATTAGCTTTATAATTTGACACAAAAATTACGTAGAATCCATAAGCATCTCAAGTATTGTATGCCTTCTTAGATGAAGGAAAATGACAGCCCCTTTTCAAAACAGAAGGTGTCATCTTATTAGATAGAAAAAAAACCCCGGGATTTAAAGGGTTAATATCTTCAGAACTTAATTATTAAATTTTGTTTCCATACCAGTGGCTCCACCTAATAGCCAATTCTTTAATATTTATAGTGATGAATTATAAATAAAAAGCTAAAATGTTGATAAAGTTTTTAAAAATTAAGCTTTTTAGTGCAATGATTATTGTTTTAAAAACTGATTTTATTTCTTTTGAAGCTCTCTTAAGTTTTAAAAATGTCGTTAAAAACATGTCTCTTCAGAATATGCCAGCTACCAATGAAAAAATTCTGCGCAACAGAATGTAGATTTCAGACTGTTAAGTTTTGGCTTTATATCATTATGACTGAGGAATTATGTCATCGAAACATTTTGTATCAAATCTATATCATTGATTGTTTATTGTCGAATAGATATTTTTTAAATATTTATTTGTTTTTTGTATATGCAGCTTAGAATGAGATAAAATTGTGCCAAGTGGGATAAGAATATGGGAAAAATTTGTTTACACACTTGTGTTCTCCACTGGCTAGCAATGAAAGACAACAGATTCTCGAGTTACTACCAATTAGAGCCAGTAATCAAAAACTAATATCTTTCACTATTAGCTGGCAGAGTGCACAAATATATAAACAATCGTGCTGGTACATTCTCATACCACTTGTCACATTCTCACCTCATTCTGCGATATGTTTACAGTGGCGTAATCAAGGGTGAGAAAGGAGGTGGCAGAATATAATGCTCTCCAGTGCCAGTCTTAGGGGTCACTGCGACGATAATCTTTTTGAGTTTATTTTATGTTTCTAAAGCCAGAAGTCGACGAATGCGACCATAGGAAGCGAAAGATAAATTCTTTGGCCCCGAAATCATTTACCTTCGCTATACCACTGACGGTCAGATGCCATTTAAGTTAAAATGCACAGGTATCTATACAGTTTTCAAACTGATTGAGCTTTCAGTTAAAAGAGAAAAATATTTTCCCTTTCATATTTTGCTAGATAATGGCCTTTTATACATCTGCCATTATTGACCCAATAAATTCTTTACTCAATGATTAATTGGGTAGAGTTATGTAATCGGGGAGGGGGAGAGAACTACCATTTTGTGCATTTCTGGCTCAGTGCTGAAAAAAATATTTAAGAATGTAGTTTGCTATGAAAAATTTAGCCAATTCCAATCGGCTGAGTAACAGTTCATCGGACTCTTACATAAAGCAATAATTAATTTGGGAAAATGCTGCATCAGAATTTTCTCTGTAATTTCTAAGATGTAAGAAGTCAGTTGAATCTGCTGTTTGGATGGGCTTTTTGGAGTTGGTTTCCCAATTACATAGCCACATCGAAATGAAAGCAATGATTTAAAAATTTGAATTTGATCGTGCATGTTACACTTATTTGAAGCCTCCACTGCATCGGCAATTCCTTCCATTCAACTAAATCTACTAGCTGTGAGAACTAAAAGGGTTATGGTTGCGAATTGGCAGAAAAACATAATGACACTATGAACCACCGTTACCATAAAAATAGATCGTAAAAGACACCAGACACCTCCCCTTACATTATAAACCTCATAATATCATTCTGCAGTTCCCGCCAAACATCATCCCATACATTACACGGCCATAACAGTGATTCACTTCTCGTCCCAAACAAAGAAATGCCAGTCGACGTTCGTTCGGCGTGAAAAACCTCAAATTTTCTGTTGCATCATCTTACACAAAGCGAGTGATCCATCTTGTCCGTAAATGAGTGTGCGACATCGCTTTTTGTAATCGTTTTGTTACGGAAGACTGAACCGAGGTAGTTGTGGTCGACTGTGTCGCCATCTGCCGGGTATTGTTTGTATTGTAATATAGAAGAGAGATTCTGAAATTGTGGTATCATCGTCTTTCAACAAGGGAAAAAAATCTTACGGACCGTCTTGCAAGAAGTTCAATAAAAGATACATACATCTAAAGAGATAAATAGATTTTAAAAGAGCTTTTTCAACAGACTATTTTTTATAAAGTTTCCATTGATATATTGGTGTTATGTTATATGATCGATCACTGAATAGGTAGGTAAGGTATTTGTACATTAACCTCGCTGTACTTTCTTTTATTGGTTAATGTACTGAGGTGAAAGGGTAAAGCTGTTCAATAAAAGGTATGATGCTCGAAGTAGTTTTATTTTTAAATTGTTTCCTTAGTTTGTTATAATAATCCATAAAAAGAATAATCTTCAGTACTAAGGAAAATTAAAAAGTAAATTCCATCCTTGTTATTTTGAAAGTATGTATTAAAAGAGAACTGGGAAAAAGAAAATTGAAAGCTGGTAGATTAGAATAATGAAAAATTTTGTATATTAATTATAAAATGCACTAAATATTCACTTTCATAAATAAAAATGATATGCCCATTTGTTTTTCTTTGAGATATTAAGTTTAACTTTTCTTTGTTATATTAAGATGAGATGAACAAGCAAAACTGCACTTTGGAAAAATAACAGGTACCAAACGAAAATAAAAAGAAATAAGATAAATAAATAATAAAATCAATTCATGTTCACAAGTTACACGCGAAAGTCGTCACACCAATTCAATTTTGGAATCGATTGTGTATCTTGTAGGAAGAAAAAGAATATATTATCACAGCACAGAGGAAGAAAGCATGCATTCAAATCTTAAACGATATACGGTCAGTTATGGCATGTCATAATTAACTTCAAAGGAAGAAGCACATGGAAGTAATGGAAGCTAACTGACGAGGCTTTGAAATTGCTAATTAAATAAACAACAAAATATATCATTACTAAAAATGTTCAAAGACCTTCTTCAATGGAAATTTCATTTTCTGAAAGGTTGAATGAACTGAAAGTTTTAAAAATGGTACTGAGTTTCCAGATTGGTCTGATGCACTTCAATGCCATGATAAAATTCCACAATACACTTTTAATATGAATATTTAATAAACAATTTTGTCCTTATTAAAAAAACCTCAATTTGATAGAATTCCCTGTTATTCTTTCCTTGCAGGATCTTAAATTACACTTGATAATAAAATTGTGCATGGAGAACAAATATTATTACCTGACAAACCAAACACAAGACAAAGCAAACACACACAAAACTTCAACCTAAAGTTGGTTGTGTTCTAAACATGCTTCGTATATTTTGTCTTCATAGTTCACTAATACAATCCTTTCTCTACTTTGATCTCCTCATTATATTTAATCCTCCTTATTTTGAGATAATTTTATTAACAGCAATGACAATTTCCATACAACTAAGTAACTGTCAGACTGAGCAAGAATTAGGAGGACATGTCGCACGTGCGTTACCTTTTCTAAGCTAGTTCGTCTCTAGATATAATGAAATGCATATGCGCAGGATCTATCTCAATATTTCTCTGTTCATAGAATGTCCCTATGGCTTTAAAAAAATGAAATGATTCAAAATTACTATAAATTATGACTAGATCTCTTAAGACCAGCAAGTGAAAGCATAGGAAAACTATCGCGAAAGAAAAAGAAGTTCGGAGAAATGAAACTTTTTTTTTTCCTTAACTGCTTTAGTCGGTTTCATGAGCTAAACAGTGCTTGCCGAGATTTTATTCCTTCAAGCTTATGAATTTCATTATGAAAACACTCGTTCATCTGAGTATTTTAAAATTAATTTACTGAATGAGCGTTAGTAAAGTATAGCTCTTCACTAAACATAACGTGACGGAGAACGAAGGCAACTCGTTTAAAGACATGGCTCAGTGCAGGACCGGCCTTTAACCGGTTGGAAAAATTGCTCCCAATTGGACCCCGCGATCAAAATTTACTGATTCGGGAGGTTTTTTTTTTATATTTTTTTATTTACGGCAATAAGTAGATATCTTCCAGAGATACGTATTTCAATTCGATGATTTTGATGGTCAGCCCTTGATCCAAGATTTCACACTATGGTAGACATTTAAAACTAGGTGTTCTGTTAACAGTAGACCTCGCGTCCCTCCCCCTAGCCCCCCCCAAGAAAAAAATCTAAAATTTGCTCTTCATTGCAGTCTTTAAAGGTTTAGCCATTTTTTATCGATTGCGAATTATTTACACAAGTCTCCGCTTTATTAGTATTCTCAAAATTAAAATTAAATGCCTGCTTTTACCAGTATTCACAAACTTACAATTAAATATCTGCTTTTATCAGTATTAACAAAATTAAATTAAATGCCTTTGCTATTATCGGTATTTTTGGAGGCATTCTTCCTTTGACTAAAATCGTAGGAAAAAAAAGTTGAACATTACATGAAACGGTACCATTAAAACGGCCACCATCTTGAAACGGAATTTTAAAAAATAAAAATACCCTTATATATATCTCAATGTTAATGACATCGAGGATCCTTCACGTCAAGTTCGAAGAAAATCGAACTACGCGTTTGATAGTGACAGTATAACAAACACATTTACGGACGAAATCCCGAACGATCGAGTTAAAACAGGACTTGGCTTCGATCGATCGATTATGAACGATTGCTCACAATATGGGAATGAATTATTTCATCATATTAACAAACATTTATTGACAAAATTAATAAATATAATTTACCAACTTATTTCAAATAATTTAGTAAATAACTGAAATAAACAGAAGTTTTTTTCTTCTTTTGAAATCTAAGAACTATTCGTTTTTTCCCCCGAATAAATTTTGGGTAATATTCAAAAAAGCTTCCTGACCCTTCATTTAAATAGATAACTGTAGGTATTAAGGCCTCATAATATAGACATATTAGATTATATATCTTGCACTCTGATTGATGATGGAAACGAGGCTGACCAAAATTGTGTTCATTTGGGTCCCACTACTCCTAAGGCCAGCTCTGGCTCATTTCACAATCGTGGAATCCATCTCAATGCTTTCTTTCTTCATATAACGTCCATTACTAATAAGTAATGATTTACCCACGTCAAAACTCGCCCAACTCCAGAGTTCAAGCTTTTATATGTAATGTAAATAAGAGCATGCAACGCAAAAGTTCAACTAACGTCGCTGTTGCTGGATAAAAATTATAGTAGTTAAGTTTCGCTGGCTGGGAAATGAGCTGACAACACAGCAAACAAGTGGACGCGCCCTCCCCCCCCCCGTCTTTGACTTTCTCGCATACTTATACAATATGGATCTTTTTTTGGGGTGCTTAGGTTGTGCTAAAAATTTAATCAGATCTGAAATTTTGGTATAAAGGTCACAAACTTATGCATCGAACTTGTTGCATTTTTTAAATGACAGTGTACCCGTCGATAGATTTGGCCCAAAACCTGATACAGATCTACAAATCTGGTGATAAAATCACATACCGAATTTTTTCTATCTAAGTTAATTAACAAGCATGCGGGCGGAGAGACGAACAGATTTACCTCAGATGGATTCCATACAAAAATTGATAGAAAACTTTAATTTAGGTGATGTGTTCGGTATTTAGTTTTTGAGTAATTGTGTTCTCAGACAAACGGACAAAAACTATTTTTAAAAAATTCGTATTCATGGAGGTCTAAAATGGGTATATACATCAAAATTTCAAGGTCGAATGTTTTGACGATTACAATAGCTTTTCTCCCTATATTTCATATAACGTAAAGTGATAAAGCCCTAAGACATTTTCGAAGTGAGCGAATCTCAAACAATTAAAATTATTGCATTAAAAAATCAATCTTATTAAGAATTAAAATATTGAACGCTATAGCAAGATAAGAAAAAATTAAACGCTGTAATAGCTATTAAAGTTATACTGGTCATTTAGAGTCACCTGTATTTCTAAATATTATTTTCAACACATCCATTAAAAAAATGCCGAAAACTGAACTCAAAGTACATTCTTTCGGGAGAACAAAACGAAGGAAAATAAGTAAATGCGTTTTAAAAGTCATTATAGAACACCATTTTTAAATAATAATTTTCTTCTTCCTCAGTTTAGAGTTCGGAAGTTTATTTTCTGTTATAACAATAAGTTTGCAACATTAAGAACAAAGTAGCCATCTTTGCTCTCTAAAGATTATATCATAAAATAAAGTACTGGTATCAGTGGAATTAAAAGCAATAGTTCGAAAATTAATAAAAAAAAATTCAAATTTTAAAGTGGCCACGAATCAGATTTCCTTTACAAACGGTACATTTAACTAATTCAAAAAAAAAAAAAACCCACTTATTTTAGTCGAGTTAAAACGAAAAATAACTGACGCAGGTGGCAGATAAAATTACAGTTAACAAATAATCGTAATAAATAACCTATCGAATTCACGAAAAAAAGTTTAAAAATCAGTAGAGGGGAGACGAACAGACAATGCTATAACATCCACTCAATTTAACTGGGCACCTACAAGCAGTGCAACCTCAAAAATCAAGCGATCTTTTATGTTTGATAAATGTCTGTCAACTACGCCTCCTGTCGCACGCATGGATGCACATCGGAAATCGGGGGTGCTGCGTTTGTTGCTTTTGGCAAGTGTTGCAGGTGTCATTTGTTTTCACAAATATCCTCTCTTGCTGCATTGTGTCAAGTGCATAGTTGATTTACCTTTTTTCACGCAGCGATGCTTTAGAGAAGGCCTCCTAAAACTTTTTCTCTTTAGAGAGCCCATTGTTCTTGAGAAAAATTTGTGGCCAACGTTATGTTCAAGAAAATTTATATGATATAATATCATTACATAAAATATTAAGTGATAATCTTTTAAGTTCGAAATGCACTATTCCATATAATAATGATTGTAAACTTCTTCCTCTGTCGACCCCCTTTCGAATAATAATTATTTATAGAATAAAATTCAATTTTTTAAAAACTTGTCTTGACCCAAAGTAAAGAAATACGTAGGAAAAATGAAACATTCAGAAAGGATAAATAATAAATTAAATTATAAATGGTTATACAGAAGAAATTAAATGGAATACTTTATTTCTTATTAACTATTTTTAATGAAAGAAGAAAGCAGCGTGAGAGTTTTTCTTATCCTTTTAAGGTTCTATGTAACCCTATTTAGAGTAGTGATCCTCTTATAGAGAGAGGATCACTACTCTAACAAAAGAAAAACACTCAAAAACAATTTAAAAAAAAAAATTAAGATCATGGTAGTATGCCAACTGAAAACTGAGTAAAAAGATTTTTTTTTAAAATTAAATACTACATAAAAACATATAAAACGCCAGGAATTGCTATAGATTATGAAATGTCCACTTTTTATGAGTTCATTACTTTCGTCTTCTTGTCAATGTCAAGTTCTTTAGATGACGTCGACATTTATCAGAATTTGTTTGTATGTGCGTGTTTTTGGATGTTGATGCAAATATGAAATATTTCTTGTAAAATACTGTCTTAAAAGATGTTCGTTTCGTAGAGTTTTAACCAAGAATCATCATGAAATTGTCTCCCATCAAAACGGGGGGGGGGGGGTATTCGTACACACAAACACGCGTGGGGCGCGTGTCAGTGGGTGACCTCCCTCCGCTTAGGGATAGAATAGCGCACTCTTTGTCCGTAAACGAAAGCGCTGCAGCTGCTCGCACGAAATTTTATGGAAAAAGGTACAGAATTAAAAAAGCGAGAGAAAAAGGTGATATGAAAATACGTGATATAAAACTAATGGAATAATGCAATTTGTATTTTATTCCCTGTTAAGAAGTCACCTGCGTTGCACTAGATATTAGAGAATTTCTGTTTCGAAACAACTGAAAAAGAAAAGCTTTCGTGAAAACTATGGAACGTGTATGTGATAAATTCATATTTAAATCGTTCGTAACCAACCGTCACATATATGTGACAGACGTAATTCCAATTGATGTCATAAACATCTTAAGCTGTGGTGGACGTTTTTCCCAGGAGATCCTGGTAGCGAAAGGGTTAAATTCCATCCATTAAATTCATTTTTTTAAAGTCAAGATAATTCTTTTGTGAAAATGAGGACACAACGCATGCTGTCTATCAGCATTTAGAGACCTAATAGAAATATATATTTTAGAAATTTAAATTGCAAAATTGAGTTTAAATGACATTAAAGATGAGAACGCATGTCTTCGAAAATTAATTTCCCTTTAAACAGCAAAAAAAGAATCTAAGGGTTTTCTTCATAGATTCCTTAAGAAAGCAATAAAACGATTAGAAATCTGCATGAGTAAAATCAATTGGATTAAACTTGAGCTCATGTGTATTTCGCGTTGATCTTGAGTCAAAGATTTGGAATGTATCTCCAATAAAAATTAATCTTTGATCGATCGTATCTGAAGATTGTCTTAATCTCATTGACTAAATGCTTAGAACATTTTTTTGTAAATTTGCATTAAATAGTCTCATTCTGCAATTGCAAGAATTTCTGTAAAGAATAAATGAATACGAAAATAAGTTTTTTTTTCCTTCAGACAGAAGCAAGACTGTCGCTTATCGTGATAAATATGGTGTTACCATACATACCGTAAAAACTCACGCCATAACCAAAACAATAATTAGCACTTCTTAAACTTTTTTCTCGCAACCCAGGATTTAAAAAATAAATAAGAAGCTTAATTAATGATGAACAAAGAGAAATTCAATTTAAAATGCTTCACATACTTTTAATGAAATGCTTCATGCCAAGATAATTATCTTAAAAATTGTTAATTGGAAATATAAATAATTTGAAATTTTAACATACTGTGAAATTTTTCGCCATTCCATTATTGTTCTACACGACACATCATGGGATCGCGACCCACAGTTAGAGAAGCCCTGATCTAACACAAACAGTTTCGATGCATGAGTTATCATTATAGATAAAGCTGAAAACACAGCATTGCCCGGGATCCATATTTTTTCAGATAACCGGCCTCCTGTTTTTCTTTTTTTCCTACAAATATTGTCACTATCTTTCTCCAACAAACGTAAATCTTTTTTGAATCCTTTCTTGTTGAATAAAAACTTTCAGATAGACTTTTCATCACCTTATAACAGTATGGTTTGCATGAAAATGCAAGCAAATTCGAAAAAGAATGTTAATTTTAAACTAAACTAACGTCATTGGATGTTTCAGTGCATGTTAAAAGCTACGAAATAAAAACGGAAGTTAAGTGCATGCTACGAAATAACAGCGGAAGCAGGGGTGGCGACACTGGGGGGGGGGGGTCGGGGGCAGGGCTCCTGTCGGGGATGCTGTGCCCGCCCGTAGGGGAAAACTTTTTTACACCGTTCACGGAACGGGGTATTCAACTAGTAGATAAATAAAGATCTTGTTGAAATTTGAGACCAATTTCATTACACCCTTCCCCTGCTGTTGGGCAGACTCTAACGCCACTCCTGTGCCTGACTTACCCTTAAAATTTGTAAACGACATTTTGGGGAGCCCTGTATTGTTAATTAATAGATAACGTAATTAGCTAATAGATAATATAGTAAACTAACGGGATCGTTGTCGGGTTTCCACATAACATTGCTGGAAAATACGACTTATTTTATTATTTAAAGGTTATTTTAGGATAACCTTTGTATCTTAAACATTTGACGGAAATTTAAAAATATATTATTTCGAAAGGAATGAAATTATGCAGTCGAATATATTGACGAGTATTTTAATTTGCGGACATAATTTTGCTTAGAAAAGAAATATGTATGGAATTGGCGTTCTTATTTAGGCAAAAGTGTTGATAATAATTATGGTTTCTGAAGTATCAAGTATCACATAAAATTGTTGCATATCACTTGCATTTAATATCGCTGGAAGGACCCGCTCCGTTATGTAGCCATGGATATCCAGTGAAACCTGACTGGCCGAAGTGTCGTAAATAATAACACAGAAGCTGAGAACCATACAAAACAGATCCCGTTACGTGAAACTCATGCTTGAAGCACTCACAAAGGGAAGCATCACGTCATCTGTGATGGGGCTGTTAGACAGTCACAACACCATTATTGTGCAGCTAAGGGAATCTGTTTACTTATGCGCCAACTTCTCATCCTCTTACTCGAAGTGGCCCCCTATAAAGGAAATATAAAGTATTTAGAATGCAGGCTGTGGCTTTAATATTTTTCCTTTACATTTTGATAACTAAAAATTCTAAATAATATATTCTATTTATATTATCCATGTTTTAAAAGTTTGATTTTTCAGGAATGGCAACGTTGTTTTAGTAGAGTAGAAAAATGTCTTTAGAATTTGAGTTTAAATTTTTAACTTTGTATATTTCATATAATAATAACGGCATTTACAGTCGGTAAATTGGAGATTCCTTAATTAGAGTATGAATGAAGAGTTTATTTTAGTTTTTAGAGTAATAATTTAGAGAGAATTTCAAACACCGATTGCAAAATACCATCCTTATAAATATGTCAAGTTAAATACAAGTGTGAAATCAAAATTGGTAGAAGCGAATTCCAGACTATCACATGTCAACTTAAATTTGGTGGGCACTTGATTTGGGTATGATGTTGATTACCACAGTATTCCCATCTGTCTGATAATTAAAATACAATCAACTATAAATTGAATTCCGTGTCTGAGTGCTGACAGTTGAATTTCTCTCCTCAAATATATCATCTATCAGCCATTGTCAAAAATAATCAAGAGCAATCATTTTTCAAGTACTGTATTATCTGTTTATGTTATCTGTTTCAACATAAATAATCAATTTGGATTAAGGAAATCTTCCAAAAGTAGCAACTTTTGTATGTTGTCTAATTTTCATATGTAATTTTTGACTAACTCGCAACCTTTAATATTGCGACACTTTTTTTAAAAAAAGTATTCTATATTAAAATGCTAAATTAAACTAATTATAAATAAGAAGGTCTCCACTTTCCCTCACGGATCCTCTTGGCAGACTACCCGATGCGCTTATACTTGAAAATGTTGCTGATATTAAAATGTTTCTCGTGCATTTTTGTAGACGCTACTGCCTATCTACCCCAAAGAGCATCATGTTGGCAAAAAATACGCAATTTTATATAGCAAACAGAAATGCACCTTATTTAGTTTTAGGCTTATAGGTTTCTCTTAAACTTCAATTATGCCTCATTACGGTGCAAATATTTTGAATATGATAAAGCATAACCACAGAGAATTTGGGGGAAAAAAGGAAGGAGACATTTTCCCATCAACATATGTTCTGTTTGCCTTTTAGTATGTGACATGAAATAGAATTGTGACCACTACAGGTCTTGTATTTTACAATTTGTGGAGCTTACTGAAATACGTTTTAATTTTTTTTGTCCAGGTGCAACAAAAAAAAAAAAGATACCATATAAATGCTGAAGAAAAGCAAAATTGCTCGCGTGGAAAAAAACAAATATTCTCATGCATATAATCATTATAACACATCAACAAATGCAGCTGCTTCAATTCAAGTAACTAATTTGAAAATTCACCAACATTATTGGCTGATTTTAGCACTCTAAACAGACTACGATTTTGATTGGTGAAATCTGCAAATCGTATCATCGCGCCACACGCGATGCAAGACACAGAAATTCTTTGAAATAATTTCAGTTCAAAATTTGTTTTGAAGTTGTTAGTTAGATTTTTTTTCTAGTCCAAATTTATAAATCTAATCTAAATTAGATTCGAATTTAAAATAAAATGGATCAAAATTTTGCAAGCCCTGCTGTTGCTACTCTTCCTCTGCAAAGACCAGCAATCAATGGTAACGTCGGTTTGCAAGCCATCTTGCATCTCCAAAAGCTCAACGGCTGTTCGATGAATAACCTCGAGAAATATCTCTCCAGCCGGCATAGAATCGATTGCCAAGCCTTGGATGCAGTTATAAAGCCAATTATGAAGATGGCCATGGACCGAAACATCCTCAAAAATCTTGGCGATACTGGAAAAGTGGCCGAGTGCAAAAGATGCAAAAAGTCTTCTGGAGGCAGCAAACAGCGCAGGAAGTCTTCTGGAGGCAAGAAAAGGAAAAAAATCTGTTGGAGAACGACGAAGGAGAAAGTCCAAGAAAGGCACAGCAGGTGATGAATAAACTAAAGATCAAACAGTATTCAGAACCGATTTGCAGATCACCAGTGACTAACCTGCTAGGCTTGAAACTGTAATACAGTTAGTGAGATATCTAATGTGTTAAGCTGTAATATCTCGTTCCTTTTGTTAGAGCTACAATAAACAGATATTTTAAACATTTATCTGGACCAGTTTTTTGAATCGAAAATTCAATATGACATTAAGAAATTTAAATTTTCCGGAATTTTTTTTGTAAAAACTATACTTACTTTCTTAGCACTGTATTATCGATGGGACAATTAATATGGCCTTGGCTAAGCAGGTATAAAAAATTCTAATTTCATCCCAGGAATCCCAACATGTTGAATAGAATTTTAGCTAAAATTTCTATTGCAATGGCTTCTATTGGCAATGAAGTTAATTCTTATCCAGGATGTTGATTAAAATCTACTGGCAGTCATATTATATTGGACAGTTTCCAACGACTGCTCTTTCATTTAGAAGTACGTATTTTTCAAAATCTGGACTCTAGCTTGGTAAGATCAATCCAAATAGACCTCAGTATCAACATATTTCTTTATATGTTTCGTTTTTATTGGCTGCTCGGTTTAGATGACGAACTTTCTTGTCTGCAATTTCGTACTTAATGATACCTTTCCGTTATCGGGGCCCCAGCCCAAAACCTGCCAAATCTTAGCAATACTTTCATGAGCGTCTCTTAGCGACGAGTGTTGACACGAATAGAGCCAACATTCAAGTTTGGCGACGTTTGAGTCCCCGCCAACGGAAAAGAGTCTATTACTAATTTTTCATAAACGGGTAGAGTTTCCAGTACTATGCACTTCTATAATTATTGTGAATCAGTAATGAAAAAAACACATGTTAGTTTCAGATCGTTTTAAACGAAGAATAAATTAATTCATTAAAATAAAATCCAGAGAGATTATGGCAGAATTTAAATTATTGAGCTCGAATTTTAGCCCTGAGTCGGCTTAAGTCATGAAGTTGAGAGAAATATCTAATAGAGGTTCACAAAATTAGCTGAATTTGTTTTATCTGAAGATTTAGAGTGGCTTGAGAGTGAGAGACCATCTTTTTGCGAAAAACAGATGTCTGTCCTTTCTAGTATTGAAGGTGGAGAAGTATTTGTTAGCTATAGACCATCTGAATGGTTTATGCTCAGGGGTAGTGTCAGTGGGGGACCCGGGGAGCCCCCCGCCCGTCGGAGATGCTGTGCAGACCCGTAGGGGCAAATTTTTATACCCCGTTCACGCAACGGGCTATTCAATTAGTAGATAAAAAAAAGATCCACCAAAAATTTGAAAGGGTCGTCATTACGCCTCTCACTTTGTGTCGCCCTGTCGGGGAGACCCTGACCTTCAGTCGGGACAACTCTAACGCCACTCCTGTCTGCTAGGCTCAGCTGAAAATCTCAAGCTGACATCGGCAATTGCAGATGTTATAATTAGAGACATGTGCAATCGCCCACAGCGCATCCCAACATTCTACTATCTGTCTGTGTTTTGCGGTTCAATCGGAGGTGGTAAAAAAAAAAAAACACGACCCTCGTACTTTGCTCCAGCAGCGAAAAAGCTTTAAAGCACTTAATCTGCGGCATAGAGAACATACAACGAACTGAACTGAAAGGTTAAACTTGAACTGAATGGCAGACTTTCCTTTGAAGTAAATAATATTTAAAGCATTTCAGACAGATATTTTAAATTTTGGCAAAGTTTATAATACAATTCCTCATTTTCTTGATAGCACCCAGGATTTTCTGATTCTCAAGAGTCTGAGTAAGTTGCTGTTGATTTTCATGACATTCCTAAACTGGTCAAAACGCTGAATAATTTTCCTTAGAGATCGGAGAAGCAAAAACGTAGTATGAATTAAAGTTTTACTAACGTATGAATTTGGTAAACTTTTACAATCAATAGAACAAATGTTTTTACTTAATTTATCTGCATTTTGAAAGTAATTTCGCACTTGTGAAATGCAAGTTACAAGCATTTTCGGGATGAAAAGTTTAGCATATTTTCTGAGAATTTATATCAACAAGATTATTTATAAAGTAAGTTCCACTTAAGATCGTATTCAAACGATTTAAACGAGCATGATAATGATTGCAAAAAAATTCAACGATCTCTACTAGTCTCCTCGATGTGCAACTCACAATATATATTGCTTTGATTCTCTAGTTGATACATCTTATAGTTTAGAATAATTTCTGGAATGCATTTAATTCTGATAATAAATTCAATATTCCTAAAACAGTTTGTATTGACGTTTGTCGTTCTATTTTCCAGGGGTGGCGGCAGTGGGAGGAGCGGGGGGTCCCGGTCCCCTCTGTCGGGGACGCTGGGCTGCCCCGTCGGGAAAAATTTTTGTGCCCCGTTCGCAAAGGAGTATTCAACTAGGAGATAAATTAAGATCTGGCGAAAATTTGAGACCCATTTCATTACACCCCACAGTAGGTCGTGCCCCCCCCCGTCGGGAAGACTCTAGCGTCACTCCTGTGCGTAAGTAAGAAGTCTACATTGACAAAAAAAAAGGAATATTTTCTTAGCATTAACTCTATCGATACGGGACCGTTCCATACGTCCCTTCAAGCAAAAGACGATAGCCGTCCTAAACGTCCCAATGTCACTTTGAAATTTCCACCCCCTTGCGTTAAATGTGTTTGATTTCACACCCGTGGCGCGTACTTTCTTCGTTAGAGTGGCTCGCCCAAATGTGTATGGGGAAGAGGGGAGTTTTCTTACAATTCGGACAATGCCAGCTGCCATTGTGGTTTTTGAGGGGGAAAGTGAATTTCCTTTATCTTTGATAGAGGAGCTCGAACGTTCCCGTATTTTGAGGTCCCTTTATTTCAATGGCCTTAGGAATCAGAGGGTTAACAGTGGTGAAAACGCGTGAATAAAGGATTTGATGAAACAATACATTTGATTTTATAACAATAAAAACATCGTTAGAATTTGAGTTAAAAATACATTTTGAAACCTTACTTACAGATGCAGAAAAATTGTACAGCAATTAAATTAGTATCATTGAAAAGATAATGTTTTGCTCTTTAAGGTGATGTAAAAATAATTTTCGTATCATAAGTATTTTAGAAGTTATTAGCAAAAAACGTCTAAAAATAGCTTAATTTTCGTTATTTAATTAAACGTCTTAAGAACTAATCAGTTCTGAAAGTTGAAAATAGCCTAGTTGACCTAGAAATGTGCTCTAGAATGTCGTATGCAATTTTCATGGCGCTACCGCTCACCGTTTAGGAGGAGTTCTTGCGACCGACAGACAGACAGATACATGTATACTCTGTTTTGTATTATAGATTAAGCTTTTTTAAGTTTACGCCACTGATCATTTTGTTCTAGAAAGAATCTAATCTGAACTGTAAATCAAAGGTTTCAGTTAAAGCGAACGACTATTTAATTCAGTTTTGGCTAATTTTAAATAAATCACCCATCAATAAGCACTGGGTAGGGTGAGAAAATTTAGGACCCCAGAGGGATTCAAAAGAAAGATAAAAACTCGTTCTTTTCTCTGCCGATGAACGGTGATCGAGATCTGATCGCAGTGCCCCCTGTCCGATGACAATACCATCCTCCACTTCATTACCACTAATGGAGTTCCTTTCTACTCTTGTGCTGTGTTCAGGTCTCGAATTTCATGCGAAAGGCGTGAAGAATCGCACTTTCCCTTTCGAGCGGAGCTGCGACGCGTGCGCGGTATGTTTTATCTCTCTATTCCCGCGGTCCAATTATCGTCTCCGGTTATCTCAGTCTTTATGCGTTAACTGAAGGACGAAATGTCATGGGAACCAATAGGGCGCCGACGCTCAGACGTTGGTGGCCGATAAGCGTGTTGTTGAAATCTTCCCAGGCGTGTGATGAAAGTGAAGTCCCTTCAATATCATAGCTTACATTTTTATAATCTCGCAGTGGCGAATCCAGGGGAGGGGCTATCGGGCTGCAGACCCCCAGAGCTAAGCCAAAATTCTTGATTTAATTTAAAATTACTACAACTGTTCGATCTTAATTTTCATTTTAAAAAAATAGTAATAAAATCGTGACAACATTGCTTTCTGACTTGACGGGATCGAAAATTTTCCTCTTTTCTAGTCATTTCACTTCCACTTGTAGCGTTGGCGCGGTCGAAAACATTTTTTGGCCAGTTATTTCATTATATTTTTTATTAAATTATCGAAAGTATTGTAGTGTTCTTTATTATTCTTATTGTCTGGAGAGGAAAGCCTGTAAAGTTAAAGTGTTTTGGTTTATATAAGCCATGAGGTTTAGCATTCGTCACTACGATACAAAATTTTTATGACCTCAGGCCATAACGAAATAACAGGCCCGAATACGGTATTCGCCACTGTAATCTCGTAATGGTGAATCTTCAATGGTATTAAACTTGCAATATTGAAACTCCTACTGATTTTATTTTAGAAAATTTGTTAAGTAGGTTAAATAGGCAAATTTTTTCAAGCGTGAATAAAGAAATGTCTCGCCTGTTTTCTTAATAAAACGAACTGTAAGATTAATAACAAAAAATGGGTTGATTATATTAGAATAATAGAGGGCTACCCTAGGGCTTTTTGAGAACAACCCTCGCTACTCACAATCGTGTTTAGACAATTAGCATGATCCCTTGGCCGGCACCTCCTTCTCCAAGCTTCCAAACAATACCAGGAAAAGGAAATTTGTCCTTGACGGATTTAACGAGAGTCATGCCCATTTACCGGCAGATATTTGTTGAAATAGGTTGTCGAACTTGTGACCATTCGAGGATTTTAGTATCTCTTCGATACAGCTACTATGCCATAACTATCAGGTTTAAAAAGAATTATTTCGCAGACGCAAACTGGGCTACAAATTCACATTTTAACATTTGGTTTTTAAAAAAAATTAAAGTATGTGCAACAATATACTAAATAAATATTACAGTGTAATAAGAAATTCAATTTGGGGGGGGGGATCTTGGATTTCTACTAACATAATGTTAAGATACCGTCAATAGCTTATTTTGGCTAATTCGAAATCAAAACTAAAAAAATTATTAAAAAATGGATTTTTCCTGAATTGTTTTTTGAGTTAAATGCGTCCTTATCTTGTGTCCACCGGCAATGTATACAATAAAAAAAATGATAACTTCTCACTTTAAAAAAAAATTTTTTTGAAGACGTTAGATATGAATTGTTCGGTTTAATTTGAAGTTTTGTTGTAGAATTGTTGTACACTGTTTATTACAATAACTTATTAATTAAAAATTATTTTAACCTTCCAGCGGGCGCACATTTTCAAAAGATGCTTGCATTGTGCATTGTATTACGTATTTATGTCGTTCTTTTATAAATTAAAATTCAATTTTTATTTATAAAATCTTTGTTTACTATTAGGCTAATAAATACAGATAACATAAATAAAAGCTGTATTTAGTTTTGGGAAACAGCACGATATATTTATGTAATACGATGCACGATATGTCGTAAAATTTGCACAAGCGCACCCGCTGGAAGGTTAAAAATTATTAAATAATTTTTATCATCACTTTATTTATCAAAATAAGTTACTGCTTATTTATTTATTAGGACGGTTAAATAATAAAAATAAATCTTTTATGTTGTTATTAACTTAAAAATTGTCGTTTCCTCATGCTGTACTTATTTTTTTTAGACCGAGTTTTTCTTAATTAGATTTTTCAGATAGTTAGTTTTAATTTCGATTTTAAATTTTTCCTTTAGTTTCAAATTAGTTAAGTTCCGCGGTAGTATTTATCCATTCAACACCTTTTTTAAAAAGAAAAGTGTTAAAAAGAAAGTGACAAAAGAAAGTGAAATAAAGGAAGGGAGGGCGAGATTTTTTTTCTTTCTAATTGAGGCTTGTCTGAAGTAGATTTCTTATAAAGTAGATTTTTTATCGTGTGACAAACATTCATAAAATTATGTAATGTTTTAGAAATATTCGAGAAAAAAAATTTATTGAATTATTGTTTTTTAAGTCTGACTTTCTTAAATTTTAAGTGCGATATCCGGTGGGAAAGGGGAGGGGGGTTGCTCTGATAGTTAAGAAAATATTCAAAGAAATGAATTTTTTAAAATCATTTTGACTTAAAAAATGTCATTAAAATATGCTGAATCACTATTTTATTGAGACTGAATAATTTTTTATTTAACACTAGTTAATTAATTATTTCCCTCTGTTTGGTCGGAAAAGTTTCTCCGCTCGAAATGAGTCTCAGACTGAAAAAAAAAAAATGTTTGAGGAAACTTAATCTGAAGTATAAGCATGAAAAAAAGTTGTGAAGTTCGAATTCCAGATGTCTGTATCCACGAGTGTCAAGAATTTTTTTTTAGGCTGACGAAGTTATAAATTATTTGAAACTATAAAAAGCATGGATAGTGTATCATTATAAGTTGAACCCTTTCAATGTAAAAAGAGTTCACCCCTTTTTAACAATTCCGAAAAGCGTGTCGAATGATTTCACGTCTCTTGATAGAGATATGACTTCCAGAATTATGATCGCCATACATCTTGAAATGATATGAAAGACGTTAAGCTCATGACTTATGACTTAAGCTGTCCAGCGTCTGAAGTCTTCTTCGCCTATCAATCTATCACACCTTAATCTGGTTGTGGAAACAGTTTTCCTTCGAGTTTTCCACAAATTCTACATCCTTTGAGTCCGATGGGCGGTGTCAGATTTGCAAACCACGCCCCTCTTTCCTGTCGGGACTAACCGCAAACAAAGTGCCTGGCAGGGGGCTATTTTTTTCTGCAATTGTCATGAATGATATCGGTGTCTTATTTCCATCGGAAGCTTACAACAGGGCTAATCCAGGATTAAGTTTTGTCAAAGAAGCAACCGCGGAAAACACATTTTTCTGCCCAAAAAAGATATTTTAAAATTTGGCATTTTCAATGTGGCTTGGGAGAGAGAGATTTACGCCTAGGGAAAAAGAGGAAGTTATTTACGCACTGCCCCTGCAGGTATGTCGGCTACTAGCTACAGTATCAAAGGGCCGGTTTGAATAGGCGATAGATGGGACAGCATTGTGGGGTAGCACCTAACTCAAAGGCACCGGATTGCTCAATTTTTCTTTTGGTTTGCTTGGAAGCGAAGTTAAGGTCACTAGAAAGCAGGAGATTAAGAAACCAATTATCAATGATTAGACTTATTCACATTGAAGAAGAAATTCCTGCATGTAGTGATACAGTTGTGCAATAATAGTCTTCAATGCTTAGTTTTTCGAGATATGTATGGCCGTTAAGAAAGTTCGGGAATCGGAGTGTTTTTGTTGCTATCAACAGAAAAATTGTCTCAAACTCATAGTCGATGATGCACTCTCCTGAAAATCTAATAAGAGAGAGAGATAAGAAAAGGAATTAAGGATTTTAAAATTTTACCCTTCTTTATTTCACAATTATAGTTATAAAATAAGTCGAGAATGTATAATAGAAAGGTTAGTTTAAAACATTATTTCATAAAATCAGTTGAACTGTTTTAATTGCCGTGGCTATTTTTGATTACTATACTGAAGAATACGATAGAGGCACTTGAAGTTGAAATCTTGTTGGAATGAACCATTGTAGAGTTGGGGTTCCCATGGTTTTAGGACTCCTACAACAACAATTTTGTCTTCTTATTTCCCATTTCCAACATGAAGGGGGAGGGGGATACGACAGAGAGTAAGTACCCTTTCATTAAACGACAACTCTTTCGGTTAACTTTTATCATCTCTTTAAAGAGAAAAGAAAAACTGCTCAGCATTAATTTTTTTCTGCTTCCTTTATCCTAAAAAAACAATAAGAATTTTGCTATTTTTTTAGAGAAAAGATTGCACACAATTCTTTTCTCGCCGTACTCCAATTTTTCAACATGTGACGCTTTTAAATTTAAAAAAAAGGAAAGTACAATAAATTATATATTTGAAGACCCTTTACGAAAAATTTTGTTATTTTGCTTCACGATTTGATATTCTATTCCTCTATAGCATGCCCTATAACATAGACGGCGAAAAAGTGAACACCAGAGACACTTAAACAGAACAGCCTGTTCCTTAATTGGTACACTTGTGAAGTTGGATGAGCAGAAATTTCAATACTTCGAAGAAATCTCAACTTCATCATCGTTATTTAAAAAAATGTGAGCAATATTTGGTTAAAAGCTTCAGCTGCCGAAATTTTCAGCAATTTATTATTGCTTGAAAGGGACATTAACGGCCATCTTTTACTTTGTGTGCTTAAATATATCAAACATTTTCCATTATCCCTATCGTATTATTTCCTCATTTCCAGTAATTCGTATTCTACTAAATGCACACTATAGCGAGGTTTTGGTGCTGCATTATTTCTTGGGTGATTTACAAAACAGGATAGAACTATTTTTAGAATTACAGTAAACCCTCCATTTAACGAACCTTTAAATCGACGTACTGCGGATTTAACAGAATAGAGTTTGAATGATGTAGCAAATGTGGTTGAGAGAAAGAAACTGTTGAGGAGGCAAAACCTTCGACCAAATGTCACAATTTTTATACGCAATTATTGAGATTGCTTTCTTTTTGCTACTAATACGGTATGTTGGTGAAATATTTTGCATTTACATTAAATAGCAAAATTTCATCCAATTTTAATTACAGTTTATAACGCAATTCATTCGTTAACGAATTTCCGTTTCCACGAAAACATTTTCGCTGCAGTTAGTTTATTAAATAGAGGCTGACTATGCTTGGCATTTTAAAACAAACTAGCAGCCTTCGATGACCAGCTGTTCACCCTCAATATTAATAGCCTTCGGATCTGCTTGCAACTTGGCGAAATAAATTATCGAATTGGCAGTTGTAGAGGTTGAGGGACTCTACCAAAGTTTTATTTTTCTATTTCTCTTGAAAATGGAGAGTGGTGAGTGGCAAGCGACCCTTTATGACATATCCAGACGTCATAAGCTTCCATATGAAATAAAAATTGTCGAAATCGGTCTAGTGGTTGGGGCATGGGGAACTGTCTCATGGTTTTGCCAGTTTATTTTAAATATATAGATGAAATACAGCTGAAAACTATTAGTTAACGACATTAATGGATAAAATCCCCAAACAAGGAAGTTCTGCTTAATGAAAATTTCAAATAAGCTATCTCTGAGAAATCACTTATCATTCCTTGTCAGACAAGTGGATTCCCTATTTCAGTCCATCACATTTTAGCAGAATGTTAAAATTTAGAATCAAAACGCATATGGATTTTAAATCTAATTGTAACTGTCTGACTGGTTTACTTCATTGGGAACCACATGCTCATTTTTTTTATTTGACAAAGTGTGTAGAATTTTACGTATAAAAGCCTGAAGTTTAGTTACTAAAACCGACATTGTATCTTAATTTTAATTATATTGTTAACTGTCTGACTGGATGGCTTACTCCATTGGGAACCACATGCTCATTTTTTTTTAATTTGCCAAAGTGTATAGAATTTTGCGTATAAAAGCCTGGAGTTTAATTACTAATGCCAACATTGTGTCTTAATTTCAATTATAATGTTCTAACTTTTAATCTGGCAAAATTTGTCAGAGAAGATTCAGTGCTAATAAACATCAACTAAAAACCAAAACCAAACCTGACAAGGGAACATTACTCTAGCTGACATAATTGCACCAAGAATGGGAAATATATTGGGAAGATTTTATATTGAAATATAAAACTTAATTCCTAGATTCGACATTGTATCTTAATTTCAACTGTATAGTTCTTTCTAAAAAGTTTCTGCTCATTTCTTTTATTTTTGGTGCAATTTTTCAAAGACCTAGGTCGAATAAATACCAACGGAAACCAAACCCAAACTTGTGAACCTTTTTCTGGATGAAATGGTTACACATGAAAGGATAAGTTTCCTTTCTTAGCATGATAGAACTAGGAAAACATTTATTCCTTAACCTTCACCTAAATTTAAACACTGGGGTTTAAGCTAAAAAGCGAATGCCAAGAAATTCTCTAATTGTTAATGAAAATTGTTTCTTAGAAACAAAAATTTATGTCGTATAGATCTTTTTTGCTTTCCACTCTTTGACAAAGAACTCAAGAGGAATTCTCGTTAAAAACTTGTAAATTTAAAAGTAGAGTGGCTTTTGTGGTTAAAATGGGATGTAAATGCACTTACAAGCTTTTTGTGTTTCCCTCTCTACATAATTCTCGACCGTTTCATGAAGACGAACTATGCAGGGAGGGGATGTGCCTTGGAGAAATCACGAAGAAAGAAGGCAGCGAAAAGGTGTCGAACTTTTTGCTCACCCCGCTGAAAAGCACGGCCCCCCCCCCCCAGTCTATATCCCCAAATATATATTCTTCAATGGTTTTCAGTTTCACAAGAAACTGACGAACAAGAGTAACAGTGTGTTACTTTCGCAACATGGCTCTTAGGTCTAGGAAGTAAGACTGTTTCCGCTGTAGTGTTCATACTCAATGGTGTCCATGTTTTTTTATACCAACGCCTTTAGCTGAGCAGTCACATACTTAATCTACAATACAGGAGACTATTTTTGTATTGTTCAGGGCTTTTCCCCCCGCAGACTATTTCACTGGTTTTTAAGCGAATCGAATAAGCACAATAGAACGCACCCAAGTCCGTCCGAATTTTTTTTCGTTCGTTCGATCGTTAGCAGATAAAAAAATCGTTTGGCACTTCTTTTTTTTACTGAAGCGGACTTTATTAAAGGTTTCCGTTTGCAATTTATTTATTATGGATTCATAAGATGGCATCGGTTTTTTGACTTGGGAGACATTTTGGATTTATTAGAGTTTCGAGTTACACATTTACATCAAAAGAAAAGAGAGGGTGAAAGAAAAAAAACTTTTTATGAGTTTTTTCTCATATTAAAAGTGATAAAAATACCACTGAATTCCAAAGATGTTTAACATTCTTTTTTCTCTTTTATTTATATTCTTACAACATCCAGAAATAAAAATAATAATTCACAATAATGCTAATAAATTTTCGATTTCGTTCGAAAATGGGGGTGGGGGCAGGTGACCCTTTATGACATATCAAGACTTCATAAGCTTTCATATTTCAAAAATTGTCGAAATAGGTCGGGTGGTTGAGGCTGGGGAACTGTCCAAAGGTTTTTCCCCATAAAAAATTCTTCACCGAGTCCGCCAGTCTCAACGAAATTGAAAAAACATTTAGAGAATGTATGATGGCGAAATGTTTTTTCGATTTCGTTAGAGAATGGGGGCCGGGGGCGCTGCGACCCTTGATGACATATCTAGATGTCATAACCTTTTAAATGAAAATAAAAAATCTCAAAATCTGTCGAGTGGTTGAGGCTTGCGGACTCGGTGAAGGTTTTTCTACCAAATTATTTTAAATATATAGATACTTCATATCACTGTGAGGGACAAACTTTTAAATTTTCATCTTGTATTTTTGACATAGATCTTTTTCTGGAGAGTTTTTATAATGTAATTATTCCTTATTTATTCTATTGTAAGAATTAAATAAAAAGAAAACTAAACAAACAATTCACTAGAAAAAATAATCATTTGTTAATATTCTTCGGAAAGCGACTAAGTAAAAATTTTATTCCATTTTTAAACAAACATTTACTTTTTAATTTAAAACTGCATGTTAATCATTCACTTTTTAACCTAAAAATATATGCATGAACAGTTTTTCGTTTTAAACTAGCCAAATTAAATTATTTCAATATTTCTTTTCCAAGGAATATGAACTTCATCTGGAATTTCTTTCATTAATTATTGCTCAAATTAGAAAAAAAGTCAGAAATCAAGGAACTCAGAATAGGGGGTTAAAAAAGGGTTGGGAGAGTGCTTTGCAAAAGCCTTATCCAACTTACGCTTAGCCAACTAAAACCTTTTCAATATTTCTTTCCCAAGGAATATACACTTCATCTGGAATTTCTTTCATTAATTATTTCTGAAATTTAAAAAAATCAGAAAAAAAAGTAAATCGGGGGGACGGGGGGAGAGTGTATTGCAAACGCTTATGTAAGTTTCAAACTTTTGCAAGGACACACTTGTTTAAATATGTTTTACATGAGGGGAGAAAAACTCTAGCAAGCTAAACATCAAAAAGCTTTCATCGCATTTCCCGTTATTTTCATATTAGAATTAGGAAATATCGCAACTTATACAAAGAAGCCCCTGCCCTCCTCAATAAAATGTCACAGCCATAAATTTTCTAACCGTAAACCTTTAATTGTTCTAAAACAACTGTTAAGCCATAAGCATAACGCCTCACCTTACCGTGTTGGGTAAAAGCAGATCCCATGTTTACATAAAAGCTTATATAAATACTATAAATCGTCAAGCGTTTCAACAGACGTCGAGGGATTATCAAATAAAATGGCTTGGTTTGGATCAGCCTCGTGCATGTTTGATTACAAACTACTATATTATATTTAAATTGTTTAAAGATGTCAAACGATTTACAAACGGGTCGTAAATTTTATGGAGAAAAGATTAGGTGCAGGTTCTAAAGACGATTCTTTAATCCAATGTCAAGCATTCTCGAAGACGTAGGGGAAGAAAGATTTAAGACTGAATTTTCATTGTGTTGTGGTTGACCTTAGAGATTGAGTATTTTTTACAGCCACTGGTATAGTCCCCGGATTATAGCACACTTTGACTATGGGATTTAACAAAGTGTGCTTAAGATTGTTCAGGGCATATTAGGAATGGGCGAAAATTGCCATTTAAACTTTATTTTTCGTTTGCAAAGTGCATTTTTGAGGAACTGATGAAATTATTTTATGATTGTGGATGAAAATTGTTTTAGTACAAGAAAATTTCTGTTAAAAAATATTTGATCTTTGAAAGATCTTTCAATCTCTAATCTTCTTGTATCCTTCTTGTAAATCATTTTGCAAAATAAAAATTCATGATTCAATGAAATTTTCTTTAAAATTAGTTGACAACTTTTCATTTTCGATTAACTACAAGAAGTATTTAAATGGAGAAGGCTGAGAAGATTTTTATTTTGCCGAGCCATAATTTGTTTCCCTAGTTTTTCGTATAAAATATATTACTAACAAAACAGCACTAAATCCTTCCCCCAATTTCAAATTTTAAATCTTAAAAAATCTAGCTAAATTTATAACAAATAATTTTTTATCAATGGCACAGTAACAGATGCCCAGGCCTCCAGTTTTAGAGGCTGCGGCGAGGATTGAATGCTAGCGCGTTAATTCACTAACTCCTCCCTAGTATCACGAGAGAACCAAAGACACAAAATTTGTCCCGAGCGCGTTTTATCCTTGTTACGCCTCTGGTATCAAGACAGTTGTAAATAAAGTTTTAATCCCATCAAAAAATATGATCATGATTTATAATCTTGTACTTTGAAATAGGAAGAATAAAATCTACTTATCTATTCTTATACTTCCTTATTCAAAAGCAGCAATTAAAAATTAATAAAAATATAACATAAACACCTGTGCAAATTTTTGTAATCTTCAGTATCCTTTTCTTTAAACCTAAAGAGGCAGATTTCTGTAAAACCTTTCACTAAAACATTTTGAGAAGACGGTCTTAACATCGAAAACTATCAAAAGAAGATTTTTTTTTCTTTTTTCGAATTAATGTATGCGTACGTAAAAAAAAAAAAAAATCAGGAATTTTTCATGCTACCATTTTCTCAAAATCTGCCAACGTAACATTTTTAATCATGTTTTAAAAAATTAATGCAAGATTTCTACATTTTAGATGAGAAAATAACGTGTTTGGTAAATTCTAAAGCAATTGAAATAAATAATTCAAATTAATTCTTAATTTAACCCTTTCACTCCTAACGCCGGCTATAGCCAGCATCCTCAGAGTAACCCGCGGATACGAACGCCGGCTATAACCGGCATGCACGACGTGACTGACAGTGGCGAGCGTCGGCTATAGCCGATGGAATTCATTCGAACATTCATTAATCTTAAATTATATAATATGATTTAATTATAATAACTATTATTTATGTGGAAATTACGAATATGTTTTTTTAGAGTCCCTTTTCTTCAAAGAGCATGTCAAGGTGGCGCTGCACAGGCTTAATGCGTAAACCCAAACACCAAAGACTGTGCACGCGTAATGTGCAACCTTCTGGTGCAAGGTCCGGTTCAGTGGCGACGCTACGGCGGCGGTTAATGTTCTGAGACAACTGAAAGTCAACCATTTAAAAGTAAAAGAGAATTCCTTATGCACATTTTTTAAAACTGCAGTTTAAGACATAAACGTCCTAGCATTTAAAATGTAGGAACTAGACCGCAACTACCCAGTAGTAACCAAATTATAAGACGAAGGACCAGAACTACTTCCAACAATTGTTACCGATGAATACTTGGCCGTACCTCAGCATAACTACTTCCAACAATTGTTACCGATGAATACTTGGCCGTACCTCACCAGAACTACTTCCAACAATAGTTACCGATGAATACTTGGCCGTACCTCAGCATCACTAAGAAATGTCATTGACATTACTCATTAGCTTAAGGCAGGACAAGAGGCGCTTTTCCCGAAATGTTATATATCTCAAATTGCTCTTTTTTAAAAGTGGTGCATGATTCACTTTAGATTTCATAATGGGAACGATTAAATGAAGTTAAAAATGTCATAGAAATTAAATTTCTCTTCCTTTTTTCAGGAATCCAGTTTTAAAGCTGAGAAAGTTTTATAACTACTATTTTTACTTTACGAATTTGCTTTTAGGTGCAAAATGTATAAGGATGCAATTTGATATTTTTCCGCTAAGGAAAAACTTATGTGGATTCACTTACGGTGCTATTGTAATGTTAATCATGCAATGAACGCAAGGACTTTCCGTCAAACTAATACACTGATTCAATTGCAAAAAATTTGTTCTTCATAACCATGGAATAATTCAAATGCAGACCCTTTGCTGAAACTTAGTATAAGATTCAACGCGGTGCTTATCATCTTTGTACAATTTTGTGGCCTTCATAATCTGCCTCCCATCTGCATATTTTTTGTCTAATTATATTATTGATACGTCATAAAGAAAGCATTATTTGAATAATATGACAGAAAATTCTATCGGAGTAGCTTTTTGCAAAATCGATTTTTGAATAAGGTGCTAAGTAGTGTCAAAAATTTGTATTTTGTAGCCATTGGGAATATCTTTTAATATTTTGTTTTTAAATTTGCTATAGTTAGAATTTTAGAACTTCGTCAGTACTGAGGATTCTTGATTTGCTATACAGTGGACGCCGCTTGCAGTGATCACTTTGGGACAAAGCTAAAGTGATCACTACATCTGAGCAATCGGTACATCCAAAATGCCTTAAAAATAACACATATATACCTATAGATAAATATGTATACAAGGATCAGAGGCTTAGCGACCGGGGAGCAACTCTCAGCTAGTGCTTTAGGAACAAAACATTATTGCTTTCATGCAACTTTTTAAAGTCAAACACGATGAAGGGGTGAAAATATTGCAGCATACCCCGGGCGCCATTTACCCTTGCTAAGCCACTGAAGACACCTGGGGCAAAAAAGGCATATTTTGACTTAGGTGCCACTTACCCTAAGCAAGGACCTGGCAATGATAGCAGAAAAACAAACCACACAGCATTGTTAGCACATTCTCATTTGTTTTAATTAGTAAAAGAAAATGGATACAATGTACAGAATTGAAAAAAGTCATACATATTTCATTTTTTTATTTAATTTTCTTTAAAAGAGAGTAATTTTTCAAGGATTCGTTGGTTAAACCTTTCATATGAATAATGCTCATCAAAGGATTCATCACGGTGAATTGAAGGGCTTGCAAAGTTTCTTGGATTCATGGTGGTTTCTCTTCTGGCCGCTCTTCATCGTCATTGTCCTCATCTTCTGGAGCGTCATCTCATTGAAACTATTCACTACAAGAGAGTTGTTTATCACCGGAACCGGTAAATTTTTGACACAGGAGATCCGTTCCACTCTATTTTGATCAGTGCAACCGACTGATCGTTACATCTGTGATCACTATAAGCTGCGACTACTGTATTTAGAATTTCATAATTCATAATCAACTAATTAGATACTTCACCGCGAACTACGAAGACATTTTTTTTATATCGTTAGATTAACAAAAGAATATCATGACAAAACTCACCATCACTAGTTTTTGGTTTTCTAAACAGTGTGTATTATATACAGTACAGACAGCTGAGGCCAATGCTGCCCAGATGAGCATCGGTGGTGCGGTGTGCGGGCTTCAAATCAGCAGTTGATAAAAGAGTCAGAGTGTTTCATTTCCATCTTCTGGGCGAAAATCTGAGTTAAGTTCTTTTTTTTTTGCTTGATTCATTTATCTTTTCAAATTTAGTTCTGTTTAGGAATAGTGTGTTCACTTAACTTGTTCAAAAGTAATTTCGTTTTACAGCAATTAATTTTTCTGGGCTTTGAGTAACGGTTACAAGTAAGTCAGTTACACTACTGCATACAAAACTATATTATTATTGTTATTTCATTTATTGCTTTTTGACATGTAAACAAATTATCATAAAGTTTTGAACTAATCAGAAATATCTATAATTTAGAAAAGAAAAAAAAGCATGAGAAGAAGTGGTACTATAAAATCCATTTAGGCATGATTCGTATAATTATGCGTAATTGAACTTTATCAAACTCAAGTGATAATTACTTTATCAGCCTAATCCATTTGTATAGTATAATTAATAACACTAGAACTTTGATTACTGACAGTTATTTAGTCAGCTTTTGATGGAACCAGTACGACATCAATGATGAGAAAAATAATATTTATTCTGATAATGTATAGGTAGCACTTAATTCATTATATCGCTTAATGCAAATGATATTGATGCTTTAGTCATTATTAATTCAAAAAAGCGCCAAATTGTATTAATCTAATAAAGCGCCAATTTCATTATTCTAATAGTTTCTTTAAAAAAAAGACCTAGCAAGAGCTATTTCCATGTGTAGGTATAGGGACGGGATGGTGCGAAGGGAGGGGTAAAGATGCCTGGGGATCAGACTTGGGGGCACAGAAAAAAAATCCACCTGTCCCTAGGCCAGCAAATACAGCTGAGTACTAAGTTGAGTGCTTTTATATCACTTTTTAGAAACAAATATGACGAAAAGTGGCTGAGAGGGATTAAATTAGTACAAGACTCTGACACCATTTCCCTTGCTGTTAAACTGTTTCTTAGTAAGTCAAGAAATAAAGACTTAAAAACCTTTCAACTTCTTACACTCTTGATATAGATCTTTTTCCTGGTTAGTCATCCTAATGTAATTGATTCTCCAATCATAGTCGTGAGAATTAAGTAATAACGTATTTAAAATCTTCACAAGAATAAAAAAAGGCAATTTTCAATATTCTTCGGGAAACTCCTCCATATTCTTACATACCCTTAAATAAAATGGGAATATAATTGAAAGAAATAAATTTATCAGATTCTTACTTTTTTATTACAGTTTCTAAAATTTGACCAAATTGCCCTGTTTTGAAGATACGCGAAAACTGTTGCGATTTGATACATAATTTTGAAACCAAGTATGACGATGTGAATGAATCCTAAGCCAACTCATTTTTCTCCACGCTCCTATTGCTCTTATTTTTCTATAATTTTATCCCTAGTAGATATTATTGCATGGAACAGACTTTTATTCCTCTGTGGTTAGTTTTTAAAAAAAATATTTGAATATAATTCTTTGTTACCTTAAAATGTTTTTCCTAAAAAAAATTATTACTTTAAATATTTTTAAATTTCAAAATTTTGTCTCCTGACTAATATAAAATCTTTTGTTTTAAATTAATTCTGAAGAAAAAATTCTTTCTACAAAAAAATTACTGATTTTATCTCTTTTTAATGATATTTATCTCTTTGATTTTATACTCTTTTAAATGCTGTAAATAAATTTACAGCATTTAAAAGAGTACGTTTTCTATGCCGTCTATATATGCTTAATCATAAACCCTCACAATTAAGAGAATACCAAATTAAGCAAAGCACCTTTAAAAATGTAATAAATCTACTTATGGTGAAATTTCACGGATCATTGCGCTTACTTCCCCTTTAAATAACTTTTCGTTTGATTAATTCTATGATTCAATTTTTTTTTCAAATCATCTGTTGTTTTCGTATATAAAGAAAAAAAATCGAAATGTTATAGGCAAAAATTTTTTTATTTTTTCAAAAATTTTAATTGGGAACATTTATTTAATGAAATATCATGAATACTGTAGAATGATAACTTCACGAACCATCTTTTCGTTATAGTTTCAACGAAATTTAAACATACCGAAATTATTTATATCATAATTCTAAAAATCATATACCAAAATAAATATTTACCGAAAATATTTATTTTTAGAATTTTGATACCAGAAAGTTGTAGTCCCGTTGTAGAAAACTGTTCTGAAGATCAAACCTTTCCCCGGAGTTTCAAACTTCCTCAAAAGGTTTCCATAGTCTTTTGTTGGAAAATCGAATTTTACAAAGTTCCTATTTTCTGTCAAGGGTCCATCCAGTTCGAGAGCTGTGCAGTACAGATTATGCTATCTGTATCGCTTCATAGGAAAAAAATCTCCAACTTGTTCTGCTTTCAGAACTGAAGTGGTAATCACATGTTGGGTTCTTTTTTCGTAAGCACTATTCTCCCGCTCAGTGGCAACAGCACCTGGAAACACTCGTGGAGCAATAATAAACGTTTCATACAAGATGGCGGCCTCTATAAAATTCGTGTTCTTTCAGTAGTGGACGGATTTGGAAAGATTTTAAAACCACTTCTGGATAGTGTATTAATGGAAGAGGAGTGCATTATTCTTTTGTTGTCAATCCACCCCCAACTCGGTGGGTGGAAAGTACTTTTTCACTTTTATTTTGGTTTTACAATCGGAAATATTTCCACTTTTCTTAAGAGATAGTAATTCAAGGTACTTTTCATTTTATTTTTAGTTTGTGTGTGGTCGTTTTGAAAACGTGCAAATTCTCCATTTTCTTTTTTCATAATTTAGAAGATCTCCAGGAACTACCTTGAACCAACCAGAAAAGAATGTCATTTCACATGTGTATATATATTTAAGTTATTGTTTTTTTTAGCTGTTTAATAAAAATTATTAAAATATTATGAATACGTAGCTCAATTTTTTTAAAATTTTTAGTGATGTCTATTTCGTACACTTGTAGATTTGTGTTATAAGCATAATATGAGTACTGTTACGTGTATAGGGCTTCAAATTTTCAATTAAAGGTATTCGTTAGCTGTATCGAAAATTTATTCAGTTTTCAAATATTATAAGATTTAATAGAATATTCAAAAATCCGAAAAAATCGCGCTGACCCCATTTAGTCCCAATGAAACATAAATAAAAATGTATCAAGATCATTATAGAAATCCGATTATCCTTAAATAAATTACGAAACTCTACAGTGGCTGTTCTTACATTTTTAGACGATTTTTATAGTATTTACAGAACTATTTTATATAATTTTTTCGTGTTTTAGATTTTTAGTTTGATAACTCTTATTCTTAACAATCTTTATACAATGTTTCCATGAAAATGATGCCTTTTGTAATATCGGAAAAGGTATTTTTTTCCATTCCTCTTGAACAGCTTTCCAAAGTCCACAAAGGTCGACGTTTGGATAATGCGCATTTTAAAAGCCCAAAAATCCATGGGTGATGATACATCAGGAGATTTAGCAGTAATATCAGTGAAGGGTGCAGTCTTAATGCCCATTTCTTGTTCTATTTTTTCCAAGTAACAGTAGATGTCTGGATGCAGTGATATTGATTAATGGCATTGTGGGTAAAGAGATGGTATTTCATATTTGAAGACTAAGGATAAAATATGTTTCAGATAGTAAGTGGAAGTGATCTAATAATTTTCCCCCACACTCTTTACCTTTTTCTGTCAATATATGAAAAATCAGAAACAGTTATAAATCCCTTAAAAAAAAAAACTTTCTTTAGATTCTTTAAGGTATCCTCCTACGTTGAACTCACTGATTTTCAACCACATTGGGGGTGAAACCTTTTTAACATTTTCTTGTAGTTCAGACTGTCCTCTTTACAAAACCGGGTTTTTTTCCCCCCTAAGTCAAACAGAAAAAAATTTACAAAACTTTTAAAATACTTTTTCTGAAGCAAAACCAACCGGAAGGAAATCTTTAAGTTTAATTTTCTCAGAAATTTGTATTTTATAAAAATGTCTCACAGTTAGCATGATAACTCAAAAACTAATAGAGTATTTGCATGAAAGTTTCAGGATATGTTTAAAATAACTTCAGCAATGAAATGAGGCAAAAGTCTTTCTGTTGGTGAATTTTTTTTTTTTTTTTTTTGGGGTTTTTATAAAATAGTAAGTTGTAAATTAATGGAAAAATGCGTATTCATCCATATTTTTACCTCTAATTTACTTGCATTTCAAAATTTTTCTTAGATTTTGGGTCACTTCTTCCTTTATATCTTGTGTGCAAAGAAAATCAGGATTGCTAAAATATAATTTTGTGTACAATGTTAATCGTGTTGGTTAAATTTCATTAAAATTTACTACAATTTCCCCTGCTTCTCAAAAAATAATATATTTACAAAAAAATCTTTGGCCTTTTTGTATTTATAATTGGCAATGCACCTAATAAAAACAAAAAGTTATTAAAAAATCCAGTTTTTTCAAAAATTTTGTTTCGAACGTAAGTGGTTTATACCGTGATTTAAGATTTTTTTTCTAATCTTTGATTATAATAAATTGAACTTATATTCTTGCAGTCATTTAAATAGATCCAAGCTTTATCTATTTTTACAACATTTTTCTATTCTTCTTCATTCGTTTCTTCTTAACAATATTACCTATCGTAGCTTTAGATATCAAAAAACCATTGCTTTTCACTGCGTCTTTGAATAACCGGAAAAGAATAGCTCTTTTCGGCAAGAGCAAGAACGTAGCCTTCCATCCATTACTTCTTTAAAAGTCCCATTTTGCATATAAATAAAAATTTTAGGTAGGAGACATAACTTATACTTCTAAAATTGTAATTGTTGTGAGAATAAATTTTTCCACAGAGACGAATTTTTTCTACAGTAGAACAAAATCGTCTAAAAAAGTGTGCGAACAGCCTGTAGAATAGTTCTTCTTAAATTTTTCCCACTCGTGACCCTTTCGCAAGTTGGAAAGAAATCGTGGTCCCCATTTTTCTCATGAAAAGCTTGTAGCGACTCCAAAAAATTAAAAAAAATGATAAGAGTTTTTATTTTATTAACTATTTTTTACACTTTTATTTAACTAGGCTTGTTTTATATTTGTGAAGATGGAATTTTGTAATCGGTTTTACACTCGTTCCCTAGAGTAATCCTAGTTCCCTAGATTATATATCGAAATCGTCGAAAACGAGAAATTAGGGCAAATGAAACTGTTGTAGAATTATCCATAGGATGATCCAGTCGGAATGAATAAAATAAAGTTGTTAAGCGTACAGAAAGAAGTTTCCGAGCTACAGGAGCATAATTGTGGGACTATGACTGGACTTTTTTTCTGGCACGTTTCTGGGAAAAAAGAAGTAAATTCAACTGGAAAACAGACGAAATGTTGCCACGATAAAAAACAACTTACTTTTAGTAAATAATGTACTTATAATTTCCTATTACTAGCAGAAACAATATGGCGAACGAGCGAAGAAAAAGAATAACAACGTCATTCTTGGGGGGGGGGGGCGTGAAAAGCAGAGCGATCAGTGGTTGTAACCCCTAGTAATAATTAAAATATCGAATTAAAATGTATATGAAATACAGATAATAGTGAAATGTAATAAAAATAAAACAATTTTTGAAAGACAGGCTTTTATTAGACACAATATTAAATAATTAAACTATTTTTTCTTATCAAAAATATTAAAGTCAAAGCAAAAATTGTTAATGCGTGAGGCGCTGAAAACATTACGATAAGGAAATCGAGCCATACCATAAGAAAGAAAATTCCTAAACCTTCTTTAAAAGTTAAAAAAATGTAGTATAGGCGTTATAAAAATTAAAATTTATGTAGAGTACTTCGAGCCGCGGTGGCCTAGTGGCAATGTGTTGGCTCCGAGGACGGAGGATTCTATATTCGAAATCCGATTCCATTAAATAACCATTCGGCCTCGGTGGCCTAGTGGTAAGGTCTCGGCTTTGGGACCGGAGGGTTCTAGGTTCGAGACCCGATTTCACTGAAGATCCGCCGTGTATGGGGCCTGCTGCACGTTAAATCATACGTAGTGGCCAAACGTCCTCCCGTAAGTTTGGGGAGGGGGGTGCCAGCTCAGGTGTCGTCCTCGTCATCTGATCGAGGTTCAAAATTACGAGGTCCTTTCCAACATAGCCCTCGTTTTGCTTCAAAACGGGACGTTAATATAACTAAACTAAACTAAACCATAAAATAACCGCGTTGTATGGGGCTTGGTGCATACCGAATTCGACGTCGTGGGCCAAACGTCCGTGCAGTACGGAAGCCAGCAGATGGGGGCGCCACCCTCGCCATCCTACTGCGGCTCAAAATTACGAGATCCGTCCCAAAAGAGCTCCCTCGAGCCTAAAAAACGGGACATAAATATTATTAAACTATTTACAATATTCTTATCAGCTCTTTACGAATTTTCCTTTGATTTCCAAACTTTTTATATAAAGAAAATTATTTATACTTTGTAGTAACTAATTATAACAGTACAACAAAGTGCAATGACGTGTCTTTTAAAAACCTTTTTACTTTTTCCGTTGAATTATGCCAATGAACTGACTAATCATAATGGACTATTACAACTATTGAAAAACACTCCAAGATTTGTTACTTCGTTGACCTAGACAGGGCCAGAGCCGGATTAAGCTTCGTAAGGGGCCCGTAGCCAGTGAAAGTTTAGGGACCAATCTTTCCCATTCCAAATTTCCAAAACTAGATATTTTTTATTGATTTTAATTTAATATCTATATGAGCAATTCTTAAGTAATACATATGACGACAATCTGAAATAACAAAACATTTTATTGCGGGTGACTTTCAAGAGAGTTGGTTTCAGTATCTTGCATATAAAAAATTTAAATTTAAAGGTAATTTTTAAACAAAATGATAAAACAATTAAAACTTTTTTAACGCATTCTAAATGCTCAAGTACGTAATTTGCCATGGCATTGATTTGTGAAACAGCCAGCCAATTGCATAAAATAATAAAATGAATCACACTAATCTACACTAATTTAAAACACGAAAAAAATTCAACGAATTTTATTCTGAAATTTAAACGACACTTAATTTTAATTTGCAAATATTGAACTAAATGACCCTTGTAAATCAAATGCAAGCACAAAATCAGATATCCCTTTAAAAACAACGCAAAAAAATATTGAGGCTTCGGTGCCCACCAAAGTTTCAGGGCCCATAGGCAGTTGCCGACTCTGCCTATTTAACATGGACAGGGCCCGATGCATCATTTTCCTCACTCTTCTCCAAAAATGGGACCCCATGTTACCCTCAGAACAAAAGTAACATTGGTAAAAGAACCCTCTCCACCTGAAAGGGTAAGTCAATTTACGAATTTCTCTCCCCCACCCTTTTTAAGGTGAAACACGTGGCACTAACAATATCTCACTTAATTTCATTTTGATGTCCCGGTCGCTGTTGTGGTTTTGGTTCCGTGACGTCACATGCAGCTGTTCGCGCGTCGTACCGGCAGGGGGCGCGGAGACATGAATGAAGAATGAGCTGTTGCCAACGCATGCAGTGAAATGGAAACAGTTTTTCACTCCTCTAACAAGCGAAGAAGGGTGAGTTTCAATAGAAAGTAGTTCGAGCAAATGAGCGAAAAATCCCGAGGAAGGATAATTTTTATCGCTTTTACACGCTAGTGTGAAACGTGTGTATTTGTTACATTAAACACATTGAATAAATTTGAACATTTTTTCTGATTTCTTTTTTATTTCGATCCATTGTTGAAAAGAGAGACTGGTCATTAGCGTGAAAGAGGTTTACATAATTTATGAGATAGACAGTATCCATTAAATGAAATAATGCTTAGCATTTTCAACAGTTGCCTTTAGTCCATTTTATTTTTAAAATGCCAGTTCATATTCTTTCTTAACCCCTTGGCCTATGAATTTATTTAACCTCCTAATTAGAAGACACATCCTATTTGGAATGTTTAATGCTATTCCCATCCTTATCAGAACGCAAAGAATGCTTGATATATAATCATATGCGTCCAAGTGATTTTTACCTTTTTAATTAATTGCTACTTATAAAAAATAGTGTAATTCTCTGCACGTGTCAGACACGTCAACGCTTTTGAAGGGATTGATGAATATTTTGTAAAATTTACAGATATTTAATTATTTTACAAAAGAAATGTGGAAACCTACAGATCAAAATTGTATTGCAAAGTATTATACATCTAGAGACACATAGCTTCATTTTTGTTTCTGAATAATGCATAGAATCCTATTGATCATTTTCTAACACGCAAAAGAGGCAATTTAATTATGCTTAAATTAGTAGAATCATAAATAAAGAAAATTTAAATTCATTATCTGGCAGCAAAGGGTTTATAACAGAGAGCATTGTCAAGATCCTAAAAAGTTTCATATTATAATATGATAGCAATTCTTCATAATGTATTTAACTAAACATTTAAATAGTTAAAACTTTCAAATGCAAGAATTTGTGTCTAAAATTTAAGAATTATAATTGAGGCGAAATATATATTTAGCAGCTGTTCTATTGGTAATAACAATAATGCTTCATTGACAAAAGATTGCTATATTTTTTCAGGTTAATAAACTAGTAGTTTTCCGAAGAGTAGACCTTGACCCCGAACTTTTTTTTAAAAAAATGTAAGATCTGCTCTTCATCGCATACTTTAAAGGTTCAAACTTTTTTTTTTTCAAATACTAATTATTTACACAGGCCTCTGCTTTTATATTCACAAAATTACAGTTAAATGTCTCAACAATTACCAAAATGACTCAAATATTTTAATGGTGACAAATTCGCCATTGTGTGTGCGTGACCACTGACTCGCCATACATTGAATCCATTAAAACGGTCACCATCTTGAAATTGAATCAAAAAATAAAAATCCTTAAACCTACGTAGTTTTGAATGACTTCGAAGAACTTTCATGCCAGATTAAAAAAAAAAAAAAAAACCGAACAAAGTTCTTCGCCGTCACTGCGTAACAGACAAATTTACAGACATAAAAACGAAATGCCGAAAATGCACCTCATTTCTCTTGGCCAATCAATATCTTAAAACTGTCAAGGGAACAGCCTCTGCTTTCTGTGTCTTCCAACATGGATTTGTTCATCACAAATGGTGGGCCAAATTGGATGATAATAATAGTGTTTTTTAGGCTGAAATGGTTCCATTGATGCAATGGTGATCACAAGGATCACTGGCAAAATGCACTATTGATACAGACAGCCCTGCAAGCTCTTGCGAATCTTTAGACAGTCTCAAAACGCAGTCTTGCAAAGAAATACTTTTTGAAGATTGTTTTAGTTTTGAAAATTGATTTTCATATTATTTTCTACGCTCATTTTAAAAATGAAAACCTATCAAGTCAGGTTTTTTTCACAAAACGATCTCATATTTGGGGGGGAAATGATTCAAATCTAAGCATTTTGACATTATTATTTTTTATTTTATCACCTCATAAACACTTATATTACTTTTATTTCCTATTTCTGCTTTCATTTAAATGATCAGTATTTTTATTAAAAAAAAGTTACAATTCCTTATAGCAGCATTTTCTATTTCTCTCAAAACATTTTTTAAAGCTTTTCTTCTGCTGAGCTTGCCGTGGATAGTCTCTTTTCAACGTCCAGCAATAATCGGCTACCATACTGATATTCCATCTTCCTTGATATGTACTTTCCATTTCCTTTATGTCTTGGTGACATTTTTTCGCCTTGCTCCACCCTCACTGCATGTAAATTTCCAGAAAAATAGTCCAGGTGCAAATAGAAAAAAATGACATGATACGCTCATATTACACTCGAATATCTTGAAATTTTCTGATATTTCTTCTACAATTGATATCGAGTTTCTGCCTCTTTGGTTTTCTAGAAATCTAGTTACAACTAGTTTCAAAGATTCCTTCCTTTTCTGTCGTCTGTTTGCATTTCGAGCTCAAAATTTTCGTTCTTCACCAGCTTTCTGATATCAGGTTTCATACATATACTACTGCCCTCAACTTTGCTTCCGATAAACCTGAAAACTTTTCATAAGGGTATTTGAAACATTCTGAACCTGAAAACTTTTCATAAGGGTATTTGAAACATTCTCCTTCTCTTAGAAATACCTTAACAAATTGTTTTATAAGGCCCGATTTTATTTGAATATGGTATCGTCCAATATATCTGGAGGGGACGGAGCCATTATACTAGATCCATGAGGGACAGGGAATCTAGCAGATGGGTTGTTACGACAAAACATCTTCTTTTTGTTCTTTAATTGAAACCTTTTACATTACATGTAAAAAAATAGCAATCATTTGTAGGATTTTTAGTCTCTCTTCAAACTATTAGGGTACAAAGCCGAAAATGTTGTATTTTAACTTGAAACCAATGCCTTAATTCTCCTACGCAAATGGGACAAACTTTTGCGTGGCACCCAAGGCTTTGTCTTAAAGTTTCCCCATTTTCATGCAAAATAACCTAAGTAAATTTTACCACATAATCGGAAATGTTTAGGATTTTCTTTGTATCGTTAGCAGAAATGTAGCACAAACCATCTGGTGAATTAACACATTCTCTGGAAGCCCTTTCTCTCAACCGCAATACAATCTAAAGGTGAAAAACACTTCTACTCAAGGCTCGGAATCATGCACAAGTGTATGGAACTAAAGCAAGAAAGACATTGATGGAGGAGTTGGAATAATGACAGGGAGTGGTGACAGACATGCACCAACAGGCTAGTAATCCTGTTTTAATTTCTTTTCTCTGGCTATACTGTTGTGTTTAATAGAGTGCTTACCAGTTTAGAAGGCAGTCTTCAATAAATAATAGTTTATTCTTTCTTGGATATTTTTTATATGGAACAAATTATTATTTAAAATCTATAAATATGTTAATTAAGCTCATACAATTAATATTATATTGCTCTTAAATGCGCAAAATGCGTTCATATTAGACCTGTGGTTTGTGACAAAGCTGTACGTGATGGAATTTTTTAAACTATTTTTCAGTAATTGGCACTAAAAAAACTATAAAAAAAAATAATTATTTTTTAAGATAATTTCTTCTTTTCAGGCTTGTGTAATCAATGTCTTTAAAAGTTGGATTCTGGATAAAAAGTAGGTAAGATGTGGACAAGAACGTGATGGATGTGTGTGTGTGTGTCTTTAAGTAAGAACACTTTCAATTAACTAAACTCTGCAATAAAATTCCCTTTTGAAAAATTCATTCTTACCTATTTAATTATTTTGATCTCTTTGATGCATGATATAATTTTTTTCTAAGCGCAGGAATTGAAGACGTATTCATCGTGAGTTACATGAAAAATCTTTCTGTTTTGCTTATTCGAGATTTGACTGAATAATTCTAAGATCTAAAGTTAAAAATTCATTTTGAAAATAAACAAGGAATAACCTGAATATAAACAAATAAATTCTAGAAACCACATATATATGTTCATATAACAGTATTCAAAAGAAGAAAGAAAATAAGATTAGTGGCATTTTAGATTGTTGGCATTTAATACTGAGAAATTTGTATTTAAATGAAGTTGTTAACGCAAACAAGAACAACACTATTTAATAAACACCTGTACAGTACATCTTTTAACATATATTTTAGATTTGATAAGAGAACATTCTTACCTTATTCTCTTTTAGAAAAGGTTGATACTTTCTGAACTTACTGATATTTTAATCACCTTAAATAAAATTCATATTTGCGTTTTTTCATTAATTTATTTATTAATGTATTTTGACATGATTGAATAAATATTTCGAATTAACTTTAAAAGAATAAGAGCTGAAAGCGAGATAAAAAAAATCAAAAATTAGCTCAGAGAAATCGTTTGAGTTTTCTTTTCTACTGGAAAAAAAAAATCTTGATTCTCTCAGACGATATTTACAAGCATTACATTTCAATAAAAAATTGAAATGAATTCTGAAGTTAGTATTAAAAACATTAAATAATGTAACATAATACTAATCTGTATCGATTTATTGCATTTTTTTTAATGTATTAGTGCGACTAAGTAGTAAGTATTTTTTAAATAGTCAGTTTTTAAAGAAAAATTAATAATAAATCTAAAGTTTGTATTACAAAGTGCTAAATAATATAGATAATGCAAGTTCAAATTATATATGATTTATTGTAATATTTTTATTACATTAATGAGTGAAGGTTAAAAAATTGAACATTTTCTTGATTTTTATTTAGACGCTACCAAAATTTTTTCAAAGTTTTTAATCTTTATTGCATTTTAATCAACATTTGTAAATGAACAATAACTCGTTCTGAGCTGAAAGTTGCATGATAATTCGATCATTTTTGTTCTAAAGTTTAATTTAAATTCCAACCTGAAAATCTTAGAAACAACAGTATTTCTTGAATTCACATAAATTACATTGATGTTCTCTGTTTAAAGAGATTCTAATTTTCCTTTTGATGCAAAGTTATTGTAAAGCATCAATTTTAGAAGAATTAATGTTATCAACTCTATGACAGAGTCTTGACGTATACCAGTTTTGTATTCTGCGAATTTTCCAATGTAAGTAAATTTGAATTAACAATTTTATTATCATAAATAATGAAATATACCTTATATGCAATCGTGAAAAAATGTATTAGTGTAATGCGAAACGTATCAAACTTGAAGCATCTTTCACTGATAATTATAACACTAACATTCCTTCTTAATTAAGGTTTGTGATTTATCATTATTGAAAATAGCGATTTTGGAATTTTCATAAAATTCTCTTTAAAAAAATAAAAGAAAAATGGTTAAAGAGACTTAAGCTGTTTTATGTATTGTTTACATACATGTATTGCAAAAGAATAAATTTGTGCTCTAGATACATTTTAAGTAAACTCATTAATTTTGGAATACATTGAGCTCTTGACCTGAAGTAAAATAACGTGATATCACATCACGTGATGTATATCAATCAGCAGCGAAATATTTTATAGCATGTATAATTACTTTTCTCTCGTTAAATGAAGATTTTCACTCTCAGCTTTTCCCATTTCTCCCGCAGAGGCTTTTTTCCCGTTTATGAAGCTTTTTTTCATCGCTGATGTTTTGCAACTTCCAAAGTCGAAAAATTAAAAACGTTTTTAAAGTTATGTCTCTTTGTGTTCTCGTCTCTATCCAAAGACGTAGATCTGTATCCTATTTTTGATTAAATCCATCTACAAGAAGAATAACTTTATCTAAACAATCCCTAGGTTTATTTTTATAGAAAATATTGTACAAAAAAGAGCTATATTAATACACATTGCTATTTACGATGAATGAAAATATTATCTACACTTTTAATTTTTTTTATCAGTTACCTGCGCTTTACCGCTCAAATTCAAATAAAGTATTATATACATTTTGTTGTAATCTGCAAAGGTCTATCATTTTGTCGACTAGTTTTAAGTAGCATCCATATGTAGAGATATACGAGAAAGTGGAGAGATTTCTCCAGATTCTTAAGAAATGGTTCGACAAGCAATCTTAGCCGTAGCGATGAAGACCTCAAACGATTGCAAATTATTTTTCTGGTGAAATTTTTCAATGTGTTTCTATTGATCATGCATAATATCTCGGTGAGAATGGTCCTAGTTATATTTGTTTTCTTTAGGTACAGGTTCATTCCAGGGCTAATTCGTTCGCCCTAAAATTAATTTGCTCCTACACTGGAACTTTTCTAATTAATACATTTCTGGCTCGAATTCACAGGTTATTCAGTTTTTTTCTCCGGTCTCCTTGGATTGCTAAAATGTCGTCAATAATCTGAATTCATTTTGCTTCATTCGGGTTCAAAACTAAACAGAGAGAAAAAAATTGTTTTTGTTTCTAAATTATTTTCTTTTGTTAAATACGTCCGTGCCTTATACACTCACTCATGCATAATTTTTCAAAGCCCTTAATTCACTCGAGGACAACTCTGCTGTTCAACACATTCAATTATAAAAGATATTTTTAAAAGATCTTACATCTTTAAAAATCTTTGAGCACTTTAGATATAATTTGTATACTGTTTCTTTTATTAAAATTACTTACTTATTTACTGAAGTTATTATTTGTAAAATTATTAAGTTTTTAACTATAATTATCATCGCTTTTGAGATTAAAATAACTTACTGTTTATTTATTATGTATTATTTGTTATAGCAATTAATTATTAATAATAAATCTTTACTGCCCTATTTAGTTTTAAAAATTTCTCGTTTTGTCTTGCTGAACTCATTTTTATACTCAGTTTTTCTTAATTCGAATTTTTGGATTTTTATTGAGGCCTCGGTAACTTCGAAGCAGCCAAGTTCCATTGTATAAAAAATTGAAGCTACAAGTTTCATTTAAAACATACATGTCGTTTTCTTCGCCTCTTTCATTCTTTGAACTTTATGCATCCCATGCACTTTTACTTGATATAGAATCAACCCATTCAGAACTAAAATGTAAACCACCTGAGCAGAGCTGGTACGAGCGCAACACATTTGACATGGCACTAAGAATATTCTCTTACAAATTCTTGTCCCGCGTAGTCATAGCTGGCGGACAATGCCAACAGACAAAGCGTGTAACTTCTTCAGACAACTCGTGTGTAACTCTTTAAACGCTTTCTTCCCGAACTTCAAAAGGTGTATGATACACGCAGCCAAAACCACAAACACCTCCCAAAAAACTGAATTCTGTGTCCATCCAGAAATCCAACACCCATTTCTATGCTCCCCATCAATCACGGAACAGATCACGGAGATCGAAGCCATTCTATATTCTCGCTTCCCCCTTGATTTTTTCCACCCCCAATATTCTATTCCCGATCCCAAAGGGCTTTCTGGTCCTCCTCCCACCATTCATTCATGCTCGCGAAGATTCAGAAGGGGGGGGGGAGGGGTTCGATTGAACTATTGTGTGTTTGTCGATTTTGTGATCGACATTTTCCTATCCCCTCTACCCTACAAAGAAAAAGGGTCTGGTCGTAAAATTTTCCGGGGGAGATGAGGGAGGAGAATTTCGCGTGGCTCAAAGGGGATTTAGAAAAGGTTTTACATGCAAGTTAATAAAATGGATATAAAATTAGTTAAGCTAGTTAACAAAAGACCGAATGAAAATTCCAATGTTAAATTTCTAAAAGTCGTTTTATACTTCCCCAACTTAATTACATTTTATCCAACGGATTCACTTTTTATTACGTAGAATAAAGAAGATTTAATCCATTTAGATGAATTTGTTGTTAAATAACTTGATATAATATTTGGTTACGAATCCAGATCTAATTATATCTTCACCTTTCAAGGACCGCGACGGCCTAATTGCAAAATCTCGGCTTCGAAAGAGGAAGGTTTACAGTTCGAAATAAACATGGGTCCATCGTGTAAGTGGATCTGCGACACATCAAAACTCTCTTTAACAATCGAAAGTACTCTTGGTGGTGTGGCGTTCGAGAGCCTGTACTGGATACTTTTTTTCTTTTCTGACACAAAGAATCTGTTTTCTGCATGTCTCGGAGAAATATATGCAGATACTACTTTTGAAACTGACATAAAGCAAATCTCACATATTCTGGATCTTACGAAAAATTTATTTCGATTCATAAGTGCATATAAATTTTCACATCAATTCTAATGTTCTTCAAGTTCTGCTGTCAATTTACATATCCCAGGTCCCTTCAACCGGTTCAGTGGCTGTAATGGCAACAAACACGGGGCGGCGTTTTGTCAATTTACATAAAACTCAAGTACCCCAGCTTCTCTGGTTTGTCATTAATAAATGTGTGCACATTTTTCAAATTAAGATTGACCTATCCTACTTAGAGCTACTAATTCGATGGGCTAGTTGTAGTAGTAATGTATGGAAGTTACTGCGAAATCTCAGAATTTAAGCTGAATGTACAAAAAAAATAATTTATGAAAACATTCTAACGTTCAGTTTACTTCTTACTTAAAATTTACCTGTTTTGATTTAAAAATATGTTCAAACAAAAAGAAATGAAATTCTAAATTTGTTTTTTAAAAGTTTGTTAAGTTTGATTATTGGCTCCATTTTGTCTCAAATATATGACTCAAAATTAAATGTTTGATGAGTTCTATTCAGTAAACCTACTTAAAGGGAGTGAGAGTTTGAGCTAAGGAAATTTTACGTTTCTTTTTCAGTCACTTTATCGTGAAGGGAGTATTAAAAATATAAAATATCCAAAATTTAAAAATTCATTTAAAGACTTTTGACCCTTTTAAGAATTGTTATATTTGGGTGAGTAATCTGGAAAATACAAAAGAAGCATTGTTTTTCTTATTCCATGAAATAAATTAGCTGCAAAAATTTATTTCAGATGAAAAATTTGGAAATGGGTAACATAATACTTAAATTAAGAGCTTTCTTCAATCAAATCTAAAGCTATCCAGTACCTGTTCTGTAAACCATTACATTAGTTCCATAACTCTCCACACATCTCTAAGGATCTGGATGATACAAATGATGCATTGTTTTGCTTACTGTCTTAAATAAAATGGTTAAAGAAATTCATTTCAAAAGAAAACTTTCAAAATAAGTTGTACTTAAAGCAACGAATCTGTCATCCATAATCTAAAATTTCTTAATACCTCTTCTGTGAATCACTACATCAGTCCTACGACTCTCCACACAACACCTGACATTTGGTAACAAAGTCTAATAAACTCGCCTCATTCAAGTAAATCCTTTTACTGAGTCCTAGGTAGTTCATAAAACCACAGAAACCGTTTGATGCTAATCCGTATCGAAGCGAGTCCTGTGGCAAATTCCAGCTGGTCACAGACCAGGAACTGCAGGGATCACAGACCCCCGGATCATTCTTGTTACAATAGCGAGATAAAGTGTATCAGGAAAGTTTAAGCCTCTTTCGTTTTACCACACAGGCCTTTGAATATATTAGGGCTGCCATTCACCGCTTTAGATGCCATTTGTTTCCATCTGATATGATCGGACTCTTGTTCATACTTATTGAATACCAGTCTGAGGGCCTGTGGAACTCTTCAGGAAGTTATGAATTTAATTATTGAGTATTCCGGGTTTTGAAAATTGATTTTTTTTTCTTTGCCCCACCTGAATTATTTTGATGTTTCAAATTTAAAATATAATGCATAAATTGCTATAAATTCAAATTTTTGAACCATATTTTAATGACCATTTCAAAAGTAAATAGATAAGCGTACTAAAGTGGTAAATAATTTTGTTTGCCGTCGTAATTCCAACGCATTTTAAAAATTGAATATTTTGATAATTTACACTTTAGCTGCGATAACCATTTGAAATCTTTATAAATGTCTTAAAGAAAGCTTTCTTTATTACTCAAAAAAGTGCATTTCAGCATAAAAATTCAGCACCCAGGATATAATTCATACAAATTCTGATTAAATTTAGCCACCTATTTTAAAATAAAAGGAATATCAAACACTAAAATCTATCGCACTACAGGAAAAAAAGAAAATATCTTATAATACAGAAAAATTTCTTATAATACAGAAAAATATCTTAGTATGAAAATTGAATTTACGAATCTATTATTCTAAAACATTATTGTCTTTCTTACAAATTTAAATGTCAATAAAATTTCAAAGGGCTCGTATTTTAATGTAGAAATTCAATTAAATATACGCGATGAATGAAATGAACAGAACTGTGTTGAAACTTCAATTATAAAACATTCCATCTTTGCATTTTCATTTTTTTGGCAAATATTTTTAGTACTATAAAAAAATGCATGAATATCCAGGTAATTTTTTGAATTTTTTCCAACATATATATACACAATATCTGTAACATCATTAATTTTCTAAATTTAATAGCTTTACAAATTGTTATGAGCATCTGTAATTTTAAGAATTCAAAAGTTATCAAAATTAATTATAATTTACTCTAGGCATGGTCTGTAATTTTTCAATTGCTTATAACCTTTCAACTCATAGATGCAATAAGACAGACTGCTTTTTAGACAGACTTTCTTGATCTTTGGCTGCACAGTTGAAGTGGTATTAATTCCATTTAAAATCCAATCAATGAGCATCCCTTTTATTTTCTTTTGGAAATAATTCATAATCAAAAGTTTTCGCAAGTTTGAAATAGGCCCAACCGAAATAGTGCTGAATAGCTCCTTTCTATCCCATCATTATCTCCATCTTTCATACCCTTTCAAAGTAATCCTTGACACTTGTAAAGTTCTTCAAGTCTTCACGTTGAGCCTTTGTAAAACAAGTTCAACAAGAACGCTTCGCAAAGTTTGTACAAACCACTTTAAACCTTAACTCTCTTTAAAATCACTGCCCACTTGACACGAATTGTCCTGCCTTGTCAACAGCACTTCACAAACCGCAGTATCGAAATGATTGGTAAACTTTCCACTAAAGCAAACAGGAAGGGTACCACAACTCCAAAAGAACAACTCGGCGTAAAATCCATATCCATTCAAGGAAAATGACTACTGGAGAGAATTTATTATTACCTTCATTTGCAGCAACAGCTGTCAATGGCTGTGAGGGGTCGTGTCCGTTTTGTGGCAGGGGTGTTTTTCTTGAGGCTTCTGGAAGAACTTACTGTTGTGGGTTCGGAAGTAACTCTTTTCCATAATTTATGGGTGCAGTCACAGCATAACTTCTTTGGCCTTTGGACTTGTTGACAGGTATATTGGCTGCTGTTATATAGATTCTGGACAATGGTCATTTTGATATATAAAGAAGGTGGTGGTAGAGAAGCAGCGTTTGATGTTGCTCTCTGAAAGTGTTTTGAATCCACAAAACAAGAATTTATTCATTTTGGTTTATCTAAAGTTATTTGCGCGATAAAAGTTTCGACAAATTTTGTAAAAAGGGGATTTGTCCGTTCAAATCAGATAAATTAACTTTTGTGAGCATATGGCTATTTTTTTTATCCGTAACACTACCTCGACTGCAGATCATCAAGTTTGAAAATAATTTCTAATTTTTAAACTTACAGAAATTTTGTGAAACGTATTTATATGTACTCTATCAGGTATTTTTAATAGCAGTCTTGTACTCTGGTCCGGTATTTATTTTAAGAATTTCACTGTTTTTAATGTCTGAAGCGAAATCTAATCTTGTCTATAACGCTAAACCGTATTAAATAGATTATATTTCATGATTATCATTTTTTGTTCGTTGTGAATTTAATCGTATCGAACGTAAAGCATATTTAAATAGATGTTAGTGTTCAGACTCTTTCCTCACAAAATACAAGTTTTTTTCAGAGTTTTTATAATTGCACATTATAAGGTCTGGAGTGGAAAAAATTAATTCAGAAAAAATAAATAGAAAATACAGTGGTCGTCCTTCTACATGCGCGTTCAGTAAACAGAATGAAGATTACTCATTTAGCTAAAAGCTTCTTTTTTCTGTTCTGATACTCTAAATATTTATATTTTAACTGTTGTAGTTTCACAATAGAAAAAGCTGAAAACTTCAGGTTTTTCAGATTTCTTCAGAAAAAATCAGAAAGAAAAGCAGAAAAAACCGAAATATTTTCAGTCAGTGACATTGATAAAGCTTGTTACATAAACATTGGTGTCTTCACGCTTTAACAATTGCGCAATAAATTGTACAAAATGCATTAAAAATTAGGCTAAAAATATTTCTTCTTAATTCTCTCTATTCGAGTTTGTATGCATACATCATCTGCAAATTCATTTTTTATGAATGAAACGTGGTTATTGAACACACTGATTTTTTTGCAGTTGGAAATCCGAATAATAACTCTGCCTCGTGGATATTACTAACAGGTACCCCATCAATAACTTAGTGCTGCTTCGGTGCCAAAACTCGAGTTATGTGCCTTCCTTTTTATTTTCACCCCACGATCCCTCCTTCAGAAGATATTAAACGTAACAACCTCCGAGCTCAGCACTTTTTGTACACCTCCATCAAAGCGCTATGCACCTCTTCGTAGCACAGAAAGCGCTCCAGGAAAGAAATTAAATGACCCTGGCCAGAGATTAAAAGTCGGTACAAAAGAGAGGAAAAAAGTTACATAAAACCCCCTGTGGGGGCGTTAAAGGCTCCGAACCATAGGGAACAGGGGGGATGTGCATGTAAAGTGCAATGGAGGGGATGCCCAGGGTGCTTTTTCTCTTAGGGCTTTTGATCTCAAGCAATGATGCGTGGATGGACCTAACTTGTTGCCTTCACAACCAGCTCAGGGGAGGAAGGATGGTGCAGCTTGGCCCAGGAGCTTTGGGGAATAGATAGGTCATTCCCTTGTGGTAACATAAGCAGGAGATCGATTAGATTGGAATTAATCGCTTGAAAGTTTGAACTTTCAATCATGAATCAAAGACCACAGTTGTAATTCGCAATAATTGAATTCGGATATTGACAATGACCGAGAATAATTTAAACTGTGTTATAAACTGACGAACTTCTTAACTGTTCATAATTATTAGAATTGAATTTTTTTTACGTGAAATCACATAAAAGTCAAATTTTATTGATATTATCTACTATCGGCTTATAAAAATTTAAGAATGATTATGAGAGAAAATATATATGATAACGAAAATGCTGTCTTCAATCGCATGTCTTTTTATTATTATTTAATTAAATTTTCATGCGTAGGTAAATCTTAAAGTATGAAGTGTAATAAATAGCAAGTTAGAAAATAAAGATGTCCGCAAAAGGAAATTACTTATTGTTTACTACTGCTTCATGAAAATCAAATATAGTGAAAAAAAGAGGCATTAAAAGACTGACTGGACTTTTTTTTTAAAAAAAAATATTACTTTTAATAATTTTAAAAACACATAAAAATAATCATATAACACTCGAAAAAGTGTTTAAAAGGGTTTTTTAAAAAAAAGAATAAAAAAATTATAAAAAACTGTAACATTAGGAGCATTAAAAACATTTTAGTTCTTCCGAACTGCAGAGTTTTATACATTTTTCATCCAATGTGTTTTATTTTTTTCCAATCATTTTTTAGTTAAAAATAAAGTTTCACAATTTCTAAAATTTGCTTACAGAAAACTGCTCACAGAATCAGATAAGAATAAAAATAGTAACTATATCATAGAAAAACTATTTTTATTGCTATTTCAAGTCGCATTGAATTGAATTTATTGAAATTTCAAATGCATAGATTTCAATAAAAACAGAAGTAGTATAACATTTCAAATATAAACCGAAGTAGAAAAGATTTCTTTGCAATTAAGTAATAGAAATATCAATAAAATATTTGTATTCAGTTACATTTTACCTGCTTTCGAGTCTTAAAAAATTCTTTTTATATTGTCTCCAAAATTTTGTCCCTGAAAAATTGTCTAAAACAACATGATAATTCTAATAGTGGTCAGACATCATCTGAACCGTCATTCCATTTTCTTAACCTCTTCAAGAATGTTGACACACATTTCGCGTTTGGGTTTTCTTTAAATTAAAATTCAACTAACTGAGTGAAAAAAGAAATTAAACTTTTCTGGATAAAAATTCAGAAGAATAAATTCAATTTATTTTGCCTTACAGAATTGTTGCCGATATGAAATAAAAATAATACAATTAAGTAAAATATTTAATAGTATTTTCATTTAAAAAAATTCGCTAGTGAAGAGGTTTAAAGACGTACTTTTCTGCTAATTTTATTTTTGAATTTCAGGATGTTCGGAAGTATTCAGATAAATTTTTCTGGCATTCATTCTCGTTCTATTTCATCTCTCTACTATCAGAGACTTTAAATATTTTCACTTCTGCCATTATAACTTCATTTCCAACTCTTCCATTCACTACCAACTTAATTACAATGTCATTTTCACACCAAATAATATTTTAAGTTCAAAAAAATTACTAGAAATTGTACTAGAAAAATATCTTACTTTAGAATGTTGTACTGCAAGAAATTTACAATTTAAAAATTTATTCAAATAAATAAATGGAGATTAACAATAATATAAAAAAATCTATTTAAAGGCTAAATTGTCCTTTACTGCCGCTCATACTTTTCATTCTGAAATAAATGATGGGTTGAAATATATTGATTATTAAGGTATGTCTAATTAATTCATAGAATATCTGTGATCCATTTAACTCATTTAACATGCTTTTAATTCAATACATCTCAACAGATGTTTTAAGCAGTTGTCCATGCAAATTTTACATAGTTTCATTTTCAACAGGAATCAAAGAAAAATTACAATCAATTTTCAATCACATGCGTGGAACCTCAACTCAAGTGGAGTAAAATTGCACATAAAACCAATGCTCTAGTATAACAAATGCTCGCTATATAGTAGCACCTGGACTGACATATCCTTTGCTACATCTCCCCTCACTGCAACCTTTTGTTTGATACACCCCCATCAGGGTAACAAAACTTTCACTGCCGCATAAAACCTCACTGTTGCACTGAAAGAGAGCGGGGGAAAAGTTGCAATATGAATATCTGAAATACCTATTTCATTTTTTTTTCCCCTCTGTCCTTTCTTTGTACAAATTTTATATTAGATTTTGAAATTTAATACTTGAAACTGAATATTGGAGTGAAATGCAATGTAACATGAGGATGCAAAGTGTTCTTTTTGTTCTTATAAAGTTAGGTGGATATATTTTTTCTTCTCTAAAAAGGGTTAGAACTACTACACGTCTGATTTTGTTTGGGTTAAGTATATGCAAAACTTTTGTTCTGCAATTAACAGAGTAGCGCGATAAAAGTTAGATTTAGTTAACCCTTAAAGTATGATAAACAATTTGTGTGCTTCTATGTATTAACAGGACAGCAATGTTTTCTGAATTATGTCGTGAAAATATTTCTCCAATAAGAAATACTGTTCTATATATAAACATTATTTGCAAAAATACTTGTCGAGAAGCCTACTCATAGTCTTTCTATGTATGATATTTTTTTGTTGATTTTCCCCCTCAAAATTTCAAATAATGAAATTCAGTTACTATAGTTTACTACCAGTTATTTCTAGATAACTTAGCACACAATGCTCTTTTAAATGAGCGTAGCTACGAAAAGTTAAAGTTCATGCACAAAGAAGTTAAAATAAATCAAATAATTTAAAAACAATTTTGAAACTGTAAATTACCATTGCAGCGGTCATCTTACAGGTGTCGCAAGAATGAATGTACTGTAAAGATTTCATTGGGCCTAGAGGGGGGGTTATAACTTGGGCAAAAATCAGAGTGATAAAACATGAGTGAAGTGTTAGAACACTTAAAAGCACTTTTTTTTATGACACACTATTTCAAAATAGGATATAGATACAGATTACATAACCATACCGAATCCTAGTGCTGTGCACTTTCACTCTGCATGGGATTACCTACATTGCGTTAGACTCAGATCGAATGAAAAAATCTGATAAAAAATACGGATAAGTCCTCAGTTATTAACTATTAATTGATTGAGGAAGTTCTTATAAAAGCAATTGTATATCTATTTGGATAGATGTTCAATAACACCATGGGCGTCGAAAAAATATATAGCACTTTATTTCACTAATATTTATCTTGGCATATCTTACTAATTTAACGAAGGAATTAAAGTAGAATATGAAATTAAATACCAAAATTATTTTAGTTTTGTATATATTAAAGCTCCAGATCAGATTACTCAACAAATAAATAAACATATTTTAGAATTATTTTGTTTAAAAAATTATTATTTTAAATCATTAAACTATTAAAAATTTTTTTTAATTATTTTAAATTATTTTGTAGATATCCCTGGATTGATATGATACAAAACAAAATAGGGGAAATGCGAGGACATTGATACACTTTTTTTTTGGAAAGTTAAAAAATGATTTTACCAACGGTAATCATTAGAATTAATACACTATATTAATACATTTGTTAATCTAATATAGGATTTCAGCAGAGTTTTGGTCATAAATGACATAATAAAACATTTATTACACTTTTTCCTAAAAATGGATTTGTATTAATCTGCCCCATACTAGGGTACATTGATTCACACGAAAATATCGAGAATAATGATGATTAATCGGCGTGAGATCTAAAAAAAATTTTTTTATCAATAAATTTTATATTCCAAATCAAGATTTAAAAGTTCAGAAAAGTAATAAATTTTTATTTTAATCAAAATTCGACATTTTTAATGAGACAGGAAAAATGAAAAAATCATGCCTCAGAAAATAATTTATCTCTACAAATAATAAAGGAGAATGTGTGTGTGTAAAAATACTTTGTTGAGAGGAAATGTGTGTCTAGAAGCCGTTTTTGGAAACTTTAATTAATTAAAAATTAGTGGAAATTTTCGCGTTCTTTCTTGATGACTTGCGAAAATAATATACGATAAAGATAATTTTCACACCATCTGAAAATGCAAAAAATTATCTTCGATTGTATTAAGTAAAATTTCCTACAATTTTTTCTCCAATTTTAAAAAATTCGTAAAAAATATTTTTAACTTAATTTATAAAAATAATTTTCAGTTTTGCAATGAAATTCAAACTGTCCTCTTTGTTTAAACAAATACTTAATTGCGCATTAATCTTGGATAGTTCATTTTTACGTTTTTCCCATTTCTGAAGAACACAGAAAACGCGTATCAATGTGCCCCAGAGTCAATTGTATCAATCTACCCCAACGGCCTTTTTTACTTAAAACAAGTGGTCACGGAGGAAAAACGTTAAACAACCTCAAAACTTAATATAGTTCAGAAAAATAAATGTTTTTCCCTACCTTTGGAGTAGATTCCTTGGCAGGAAAACGTAAATAGTTAAAGAAATCACACAACACATACTTAGAGTAGAATTCACTTAGACGAGAAGATTAACGGTTTGATTCATTTGTATATTAACTTTTGACTAAACATGGCCGAAAAATATATCCTGTGCTAAGGGTCATAGGGGCATATATATGAAGGGATGTGAACATCTTGAGCCATTCCAATCATCAAAATTTATGGACTGCATCAATGTTCCCTCATATCTGCCCCCCCCCCCCTATATATTTGGTCGTGACCAAATAGATCTTTAAATTCGTCAATAAACTCAAAAATTTGTAATGTTAAGCAATTTGGCATTTTATTGCGTCATCTATGAAATTTCCATACTCAACCGAAAGTTTTTGCCATTGCGATGTATTTTTACATGAAGCCCCCCAAAGCGTAATTTCCTTTTCTCTTCCCTTTCCTTCTCTCTATTGTGTTATATTACAATTTTCCAAGGCCATTTAAAAATCTTCGGAGAGGGAAAGAAGTAGCTATATGAAAACAATATTTCACTGCTTCATCTCAAATAAGATCTGAAGGCCATTTCTTCTCCAAGTTCTTATATTTCAATCGTAGCCTTCGATAGGCCAACTACGTGCCTCCTTCTGTAAGGCGAAGCACAGTGACACGCACAAAACACGTCAAATCGCTCATTTTCTGCCAAATCTAACACTCATGAAGGATCCATTGGGTGAAGCAGCAAAAAACTTCTTTTTTTAACATTGCAAACAAACTCTTCAATGCTTTCAATGGTTGGGCAACAATAAAGAAGAAGCCTTCATAATCTGTCTTGTAACTCACCACTTGCATGCAAAACAAACTGTCCCCTTGGTGACATGCCGCTTTGCTGGAGTTAGTGTCAGGTGTACGATTACTTCTTGGGCGGATGCAAACATGGATGACAGCAATCGCTTCAGAAGACCGGGAGATTCAAAAAACGGGGAAGGGAGAGAATTTTTTGACAGGTATGTCTAAAGGTGATGTCACACAGCGTCAACTCCGAGCAGAATTTTTTTGCCTCACCTTTTCCTTGGGGAGCTGCTCTTTTTTTCTCTCTCTTCATGTATCCAGTAGAATATGAAGTTCGTTTTTTTTTTTTTTTTTTTTCACTTCTTTGCTTAGGAGGGGTTCATTGGTTTGAATAGCCCGTTCGGAAGCATGTTGAACGACTTATTAAATGACTAACACTCTACAAAAGTACCTTTCCCTCTTCTGAAGGGTGCTTGTATGTCCAATTTCGTTTCTCATAGTTTTGCCAGTTTCTCCACAATTGCTGTTTCATTCGTTGGATTTTCTTGAATGTATTGAGAGTTAGCTAATATTCTGGACAATGAATTCAAGAAACTCTTGATTGTCCGTGAAATTTTCTCATGCTTTTTTTTAAAGAATTCGGGAGATAAGTCTTTGTTAAACAAATCCAAGTAACAATTTGTAACATTTTTTATAAATTTATAATATTTGAACATTTTTTAAAATTTATACGAAACATTCTGGTTGTTCTGACTCAACAGAAATTTCTTCATGTAAATTCGATAAAATAACTTTTTGTATAATTCCTTCTACTGCTTTACTATAAAAGTATTAATATTATTTTGCTCAAAAAATTCTGTTACTAATAACAAATTTAATCCTTCAAGGCATACGTAAACTAAATAACAAAATTCCGGAAAGCAATTTATAAGCGCAAAAGAAAACGTAAGCTAACGAATAATGTTGCAGAGATAATATTTCAATATCATTTCAACCTATTCTATTTCTATTATTCAACCTAATTCTGATAAGAACTATTTTGATGCAATGAAATTTATATCTTAATACTTCGACAACATCTATTAGAGGAATAATTGTTATATCAAATTTGTATTTAAAAATGAAACGATACAAGCACATCCATTTCTTGCTTAGATTCATAACACAATTACATAGTATAAAAGAAGAGCTGCATTTCCCATGGAAAGTCAATATCAAAACAATATTTTTAATGGCATTTTTTCGATTTATTAGTTCCTAATCATAAAAGATAGTACAATTTTTGGGTAAATGATGTTAAGCAATTCGAAAGTTGTATCCTTTTTTTTCTTTTTGTCCTCGGTTAAAATTAAGAAGTCAATTATCGTGAAGCCACATTTCGGCTACAAGACATGGGTATTCTTGCACAGATGTGCACGCAAGCGTAATTTGATTTTTGCTTTTTATTTTAGTTGTTAATGGTGCTTATAGAACTTCAGTTTCTAAATAATTAGTTTCATTCCATTTTATCGAATATGGGAAAAGAAATAAGATTAGAAAACTGATTAATTGATTGTATTGATTCAGAATTTCATTCTTAAATATATATATATATATAAAGGCAAATAACATGACTCACTCATCACGAAATCTCTCAAACCATGAGGCCTAGAAACTTGAAATTTGGCAGGTGTTTGCTTTTTGGATAGTAGGTGTTCACTAAAAAAGGATTTTTTGAAAGTTCAATTAGAATTTTAATTAATTGAAAATTACCTTAAATTTTAAAGTTTTTCCGCGATAACTTCGGAGCATATTGATGCACAAAAACCATTTTAACATCTTCTTAAAGTAAAAAAAATAATAATAACATTTTCAATGACACCAATTTTATTTCCATGCAACGTTCTGTTTCATTTTAATTAATTTTTAAAAAAAATTGTTTTGTAGATTGTTGTTATTGTAAATTTTGTTTCCAAACAGAATACCAAACACAGCGGAACGGAGCAACCGCATTGCCCACGGTTGCTCAAGGTCCCAGTTCTATTTACAGCACTGGAGGGGAGGGGAGGGAAGGTTGGTGACGGGTTACGATATAAGGAGAAACGCTGCCCAGTCCTAACTCACACCAAGGATGACGAGTCGAGGTGGGGGGCGAGGACGGTCAGTCGTCCCCCCCCTACTTTTTTGCGGAAACATTAAATTTCTATTTCATTTCAACTGCCTGAAACTAGGAAATTACAAAAAAAAGTTTTTTGCCGCCTCACTTTTTCCACTCAATCTGGCACCCATTGGTTCACACGGGGCACGCAGAATGTTCTTCTTTCGCGATCATATTCAGCGTTAATATTTCTACCGATGAGTGACAGATGAATTGAGTGAGAGTTATTTGAAACGCAGTTTTTAAATTTTATTAGCTGTGATGCATCATACAGAATTGTATCTCTGGCATTTTAAAATTTAAGTCTTTATATATTTTATTATCTGCCAAATATAGTAAAATGTTCTTTTTTGTCATCTTTCCTGAGTTATCATGGGTGAAACCTCGACGAGGAATGTTATTATTAATATAAAATGCAAAAATAAAAGCTAACTTAAACTGGCGAATCAGCTGGTCGTCGAAGGCGGCTAGTCAGCTTAATATAAAAAACAATTCTGATATACAATGCTTAAAAGTAAACCTTATCTTTATTTAACATCACACAATTAAACACACGCGTAAACTAATTAATACTGTTGCATAATTAAACGTATATAATGAATTCAAAAGTAAGTCATCATGCATTATAAGTGTGAAAAAAGGGCATAAATCGCCTATTATTATAACGTGATAAGTTTATTTTTTGTTATGGTTAAAAAGTTTTGTAACGACACAATTAACAATGATTTGTACTTTTCATGTTAAGAACGAGGCTGTGAAATTCTATTTTTATTGCTCTAAACATCGTTTCAAATCATCAAGAATTATATCTAAGAGTTCTTTCTTTAATGATCTTGGTTTAAAGTCTTTTAGGAAAGTGCTTAAGGAAGTGTTAAAAAAACACTTTCATCAATATTCGTTAGGAGGTATTACCTATGTAAATGTGTCTTCTGACTCGAAATTCAGAATTGTTAGTGATATTATTGAATAATAAAACATTTACTAGCCGCCTTCGGCGACCAGCTGTTCGCCCGTAATATTAATAACCGGTGGCTATACTTGCAACTTGGCGAATTGGCGGTTGAAGAGGTTGAGGGACTCTGCCAAAGTTAAGTTTTGCTAGAGGGTGGTGGGTAGCAAGAGATTATTGATGACATATCTAAGGGTCTTAAATATCTTAAATAATTATCTTAAATATATAGATTATTTGCATGCATTATTCTAGTGTATGAAATAGAGGAAAAAATCAATGCATTTAATTTCTTTTTTTTTTACATTTGAAGGACACTAATTATATTGTGTAAAAAAATTATTGAAAGTATCATTTCGTAAATTATATATGCACATATATTTATATGTCACGGGCTAACCGAATATTACGTCACATTTTCTGATCTATCTAATATTTTTTGGATTTATTGCAGTGAGCTCGTATAACTTAGAAATTGTAAATCTTTAGTTCAACAATTCAGTGTAAAACGAAAAAAATTATTACATTACTATTTAATAGAAAAATTCCCCAAACAAAGATTGTTGTTTTGCAAGTTTTAAAATACATTTTCCTCATCTATGTAACATGTAATTAGAAAGTTTGCTAATCAAAGCGCAAAAAGAACAACCTTTATTTGTATTCATACTTGTTAATGAGTCGAATCAGTCAAACTTACAGCTTTCCTTAAGAGCATTCTCTCTCCAGCTCAAACAAGTTTATTTGCACAAATAATTGAATATTTCTAATTAAATCGCCTTGAAGTATATGGCCTCATTGCAATAAGCTTGAAAAATACCAGGCTGTGATTAGAAAGTACTAGAGGATTCTTATATTCCTATAGCGTAGCTCTTTACAATATATTATTGTAAAGAATGTCACTATGCTCAAATTAATATATTATATCATGAAGACTAGCGATTTTCCAATTAATATTCGTGATATATATTAATTCGAATTTTCAAATTATTTATTTGAACATTCAAGCTTAGATTTCTAATTCAGTTTATTTTTATTTCCTGAAGATCATTCTCCCTCTTCTTAATCTACTTTGTCATCACACCTACATGTTTTATGTCTTTTGGCCAAATGTATTAATTTAAAGTGTCATGTTAATAAACGTACCTGCAACTAAAATATACATCTAATTCAGTTTAGTACTACCAGAACCAAGCAACAGCCTTCTCTTGACAAAATTCGTCTGGGCATCTTAATAATGAAGATTTGCTGCAGGTGAAATCCAACACCAGGCGGAACCTTTGCACCTCACAGACAACCGTCTCCAATGCTTGAAAGTAACCATGTCCAATTCATTCGGCGCGACTCGAGCGTGCAAATCAACACGCAGTACACAAGTCAGGACGACCGTGCATAATGTACCAACACTCGAGGTACCCCAGCGTACCTAATAGAACCTCAAAGACCAAAAGACAGGAGTGAGGAGGAACACATTTCACGGCTTCATAGGTCATGCTGCCTCCTTTCCTCTGCCATCTTTTGAATACGCGCCGGACTTTTCTTGGTGTCCGGTCAATGAGCCATGTAGCCACAGTGGTGTTCTTTCTGGCAGTAAAAAGTCGGACCTCTTGAGATTCTACTTTGTTTCCTTTGTTGGAATTACAAGGTTCGGTGGAAGCACAAAAGTTGCTCTTTTTCGGGCCCTGGGCATAAAAATGGACGGAACAGGCCGTGTAATTGTTATTGTATTCTTTGTATTGTCAGGTTGCAGTGGCTTAGTGAGATAATATGTAAAGGTACCGAAACGGGATCATTTCTGTTGATTAATGTTTCATCCTTTGCTAGTGTATCAGACATTTAGTACAGCCGCTAAAGAAGCAACTGAAGGAAGGTGTGGAACTTTCAAAGTGAAAGTTACTATAGAAACTTCCATCCATCATTTCTGAGATAAATTATGAATGTATTCACTGAGTATGTGTCATGTATAGAGAATAATAAAATTTTCATTGATAAATTAAAGCAAAATTATTTAATGTTAATTTTGTCTTTGTTAATACAATCAGTTCATTAACACAAAGAACACAATTTTTCATGATACATTAACACAGGGCTACTATGAAGCTGCAAATCGAAATAAAACAATTTCAGCTTTTGAAAACTGTTAACTTGTATTAATATCTCGAACCATTACATGAAATGCAAGGAATTAGCAGCTATACTCCACCTTCTCAATTTCCGGTTTTAAAACAACAACTAGATTCTTATTTTCACTTTATTTGAATATTTTGTTCTGGGTAATTTCTTTATAAATGCTGAAAATTAATGTTTAAAGCATTTTAAAATTTCTTCGTCAATACCAGATTGCTTCTTCTGTCAAAGATGCTACTTTACATATATATACTTTCAAGGTATATACATATTATTTAAAATCAAACTGAATAAAATTATAAAAATGTTAAATAGCTAACAATGTACTTTTTTCTTCGGGTATCTCCTATTTTTCTTCAAGTGAGTACCTGTTGAAAAATTGTTTCTACGATTGAATAAACATCCATAAACTAAAAATGCCTTTTCTTGTGTTTGAATACTACCATTAGATTTATTATTACCAACTTCATTACCTGGCTTCGCACAGGATGGATTCAACCTCATTCTTTATTCATCATAATAAATTTTATTCATCCTGCTATTGCAAATTTATTTCAAAACTTAGCCCTATACAATATTTTTAATCTCCTTCGCTGTTTTAATACCATAGCCATCTTCGTCACTTGGAAGCATGAACGGATATTGTGAAGAATCATGCGAATGCTGCGTCTCGCAAATATTCGTTAATTCCTTATTGTGCAAATATTTGCTTTATTAAACTTCGGCCAACTTGCATCACCTTACTGGAAATACGAATATTTGCGTCGCTATTTTAAGTTCATTAAATAATATTTTTATTAAGAGTTTGTCTTAATTCCTTCCCTTTCTTAATCATATATCTTTAGAAATAATTACTTTTGTTAAAGTCGAAATTAGCCCAATTGACCCAGAAACAGAACCCAGACCTAGAACTCCACGTGAAAATTTTATGTCTCTACTGTTCACCTTTTCGGAAGAGCTCTTGTGACAAAAACACATTTGTATGTTCTGTTCTATATTTTAGCTACTACACTGAAATCAGTAAATATATTTTTCATTATTATACATTAAATACATAAATGCTTACTGTAAAATGCTTACTATAAAAGTATAAATCAAAACTAATTTTAAGCATTTTGCAAAAGAAAGCGCACATGGTCTCATTTTTACAGTTTCTTGTTTTATTTAAATTAATTCTCCATTTATTTAAATAGAATAATTTAATTTAAGAGACGAGTGGTAGAGTCTTTAGAAGAATAACTTTGAACTTATAAAAGGAAATAATATGGAGATAAATTAATCTTTAATATCATTTATTACAAGCCTATATCAGAGATACACAAAGATGTGTTCCTTTACAAGGACATTCAACTAAAACTTTTTCTTAGAAGAATTTACTTACGTTCAAACAGCATGAAATTAAGGGAATTTTGGATAGTTGAATTCTCTCAGGATGGATGTAGACATGGAAGAACTTCAAAATGCACTATTTTTTCGGAAGGAGAACGATTTTATTATGCACACCTGGATTGTTTGAGATATACGGAAATAACAAATTCTTATAAATTCTCTTTTACATACAAAGATACATATTTAAACACATATTAGGCGAAAACCATACTGAAAACCATTTCTTTTCCTGCATAGGTCATTTGGTCACTCTATTAACCAAACAACCACCTATATAGTATTTTAGTTTAGAATTATTTGTGTCGGGCAGTTGACATGACCGACTGTCGTCCACACCAGACCACCTTACGAGACATCCTGCGAAAACGTTTGCTTCTCTCAAATCTCATAAATCTTCTATTTTCTGCAAAATAAAGAGCCAAGCCTTGGGAGTCGTTTTGTGACTGGCTATTTGGTGTGGTTTTTCGCGATCCTCCTACCTTTTCTTGAAGAGGGGTTGTCTACCGCACCTTTCCCGACCGGCCAGGCCCTATTGGGTGCCAAGTGAAAAAATATGCACAAAAAAGGGAAAACTTTTCAATCCATAATCGTTCCACCTTTTTTGATAGTCTCACGCCTCACTGTATAGGGTATATATTCGGTATACCACAAGAGCACGCCTTCAGTGCAGAGCCTTTCTTCTAAGCTCTGGATGTCCCCAAGTTCTCGTCAACATCCATAAATTAGATCTTCACTAGAGAATGAGGGGATGTCCCCGCGTGGTGGTCGTGTTTGTTCGGAAGGTGTTTTTTCCTTTTTTTATGCTCTCCACCCGATCACTGTGGCAGCGTATTTTTTCCGGAAAATGGGGAATATTAGAGATTCGGATCGTGTTCCGTGCTTGGAGAAAAGAAATAAAATTTTATTGCTGTAGGATCTAAGATAATATTGCCTGTGCTATATGGGTTTGATGTGGTTCATGGCTTTCGTGTAACATGATACCAATAGCAACAGCTATTTGTATTAAAATGTTATGCCGTGAAATGTAGTTTATGAGTTAGTTGTAGACAAAAATTGGTGCTTGGAAAAAGTTTCCAAAACAAACTCATAATTTTATCTGCATTTATTTATGGCTTGAAAGATTTTAGATCACTAGGGTTCAGCAAAATTCTTCATAAAAGATATTTAGTAAGATTTTTCTTAGTGTATTTTCAACGAAGTAGCCCCCTCCCCTTTTTTTCAAAAGAAAAAGGAACTTTCCGAAAATATTTAATTCAAATATTTCGGAATCTAAACAATCATTTTAAATACCTTTGAATCTTGGATTATATTGAAAACAAATTTTTTATAATATTCCAAATATCATTTTGACCTCCAGCTAGCCTTTATTGTTCCGTCTTTAATTTTGCCTTTCTTGTTCTAAATTACAACTTTGCTGCCAACACTCTGTAATACTTATATTCAATGTAATTAATAACTAAAGAAGATGGTTACTGAAAATCTCTTATTCCTAATACTTAAATATATAAATCGTTTTCTAACTCTGTGTTAATTCGATTTTATCCTAGTATTATTAAATTCTTTTAAATTTTTACTGAATTTTTATTTAAGAAGAATTACAGCAATGTATGCATTCAATAAGAACATTTCTCAATGAATTTTAATTGATAAATTTCACTTAAGATTAGTTTGAAAAAATATAACTAGTAATTAATTATTAGAGATGATCCTAGGTATTTTTTTTTATTATGATGAAATAAATCTTTAAATTCTCTTAAAAAGAATGACGCAAGCTCGAAAGTCAAACTAAGCAATAAATGAATTAATAAAATAAAAAGCATCTTAGATTGCTAGTCATCTTGTCTTTTTTTCGAGGAGCGTGGAGTTTTAAAATGATAAATCATTAGCAAAAGTATTTCCTTCGATTTTCGAAATGTTTTTCTCAAAAAAATGATTGAAGATCACTGGGGAAATGTATAGAAATTTTTCTTGATATACAAAATTTACCAAGACATTTTTATTAAGGAACTAGCAGATTACCCGGCGTTGATTGTCATTTTCTTATCAAAACCTTGTGATGAAGGGGGAAAGGAAAATAATAAAAAAAACTGCGAGTACTTTGTTATATATGTGGTTTATAAACCACACCCGCTATTAAAGGGTTAACTATAGCAAAGATGTCATCTAATTACATAGTAAATGTCAAACAGAAGCGTAAGAACAGAAATAAGTAAAACAATTTTCGCAAATACGTAATTGTTTACGGATATATTTTAATATAAAATTCAATATCTAAACAACGAAAACAATTTCATACATGCGTTCCTAATTAAAAAAACTTGTATTGAGAATAATGCAAAAACTGTATATTTGATTACAAAATAATAGATATTTTATTATATTGTATCCTTTTCATTACATTTTTAAATCTTAAGTTATGAGCTTGCGAAAGTTTTCGAATCTATCATTTTATTCATTTCCGGAATCAGTCAATTGTACCCTATTCTATGAGGATATAATTGAAACATCGACATTTTGATAGTACGAAAAATCTCAGTTCCTTTAAAATAAAGATTAATATCACATTAGCACGTATAGTATATCAGAAAATTCATATCTTCCTCTTGTTAGTCTCCGTAGCAATCGTATTTAAATTTTACCAATTCAAATTTTAAATTAGTAGGACAGACGACCAAATATTCATCTTCATAAAATTTTTATTTAAAAAAAAAAGGATTCAATTCGTTCAATAATATTTTAACAACTATTATTTTTTTGCCATTCTGCGTAAAATAAATTTCAAATAAACAAAAATAATACAGTGAAACCTGTAAATCTACCTTTAACGATATTTTCTTGGCGCCAAATCTGGTACTAAATTTCATCAAAATCGCCCAAGCCGCTGAAATTGCCAAGCGAGTCAATCGGCCTATCTGTTGAATGCATTTTGGAGACTTTGCCCACTTTACCCTGAGGAACTGTGTTAGGGCTTATTTACCCTATACTTCAAGTGGGTTAATGAGGAACATATGTACCAAATTTCATCGAAATCCCTTTAGCCGTTCGGATGTGATGCTGGAACAAACATATATACATTGAGTTTTATATAGAGAGATTTTGGCTATAGCACAGATTACACGTAGTTTTAACAAATTATGGCCCCCTTCTTAGCATGTTTTCTTTATTATTATTATTATTGATTTATTTCCAGTAGTCGATACTTTAAAAAGTGACAAAGAGAGAGAGAAAGATTTTTGTTAAATCTATTCATACGACGCTTGGATTTTTCCAATAGTTGAAAACCATTTCTGCCAGTCAACTCTTCATATTTCGAGCCCTAATTCCTAGTTACATTTTCATTAAGCGATAATAAAATGTGTACAAAGATGATCAGAATTTGTGAAATAGATGAATTTTGTATCAACTTTCGACCAACTTCTGAAGTCCCTACAGAAGATCAAAAACGTTGCCCTTTTTACAAAAGTCTAACTTTTCATAGTCGTGCCATAAATCAGACCCAAGTGCCAATCACTTTTTGGGTAGTCTTACCTGAAATCTGATCCTTGATATTTGAGCTGGACATTCTTATGGAAATCTTGACCGTTTGACAACCTTAATCCAATATTGGACGTGGCCCCATTTTGCCATGACGGTCACACGTCAACTTAGCGACTTATTTTCTGGAACTTAGTGCCAAATCTCTGCTTCCCCTCTTCTCGTCGGAGTCCTTTAACCTCCAACACATATACATACATATATAAATACATATGTATTCATTCATTGATACGTTCAAAAAATACATCCCTTAGGTTATCGTGATTGGATTATAATATATCGAACCCTACGAGGGCATGGTCTCTCTTCCGCTACTGCAATTCTCTCGAAATCATTCTTTTGCTCTTTCTTACAATTCGAATGTAACCATTTCGGACCGGATTTAGGTTTGGCAATGCCACAAGTGGGGGAAACGAAAAGATGAAGGAAGGGGGGACACAAAAAATTAACAACAAAAGTGGAAGTCTCTCTCTTTCGTTCTGTGCTTAGTGCTGGAAGCAAGTCTATAAAATAGAAATGGTTGGCAAAATGAACAACTGATTGTGACGGCATTGTGCTGCTGCTAACATGTGAATAACAACCAACGTACATGTGTAGAAGTAAAGCCGGGCTTTTCAGTATTGGAGGGGGGGGGAGTTTTGGGAGGGGGCTTTTTTACTAGGGCAGCTAGCCACTCCTAGTGGTGCACGTCAATTGGGTGCGGAAGGTCGTTCGACTGGAGGGAGTAAATCCAGAGTAGTTGCTGAATTCCTCGTGGTTTCCGCTGGATTAATGAATGAACTCTTAATTGAGCCACTGACAAGTCGCTCATAATTCATATGCATAATATTTTCTTATGCTTCCTGATTCGTTATTGTGTAATATATCTAATATAAACTGATGTAAAGATTATTTAAGAAATTGCCTTCACTTTTCAAGGACAATCACTGCCACATTTTGATTCAATGCATGTTATCTTTCATCGCAGTTGAATTTTTGAGCATCCATTCCTTGATTAGCGTCCATCAGTTTATTTGTAGAATATTTTCGTTCGAATTTTTTGGAAGGCAACTAACCTCAATTCAAAGATTTATTTATTTATTTTAAGTTTTATCTGCATTTTGTATTTTCTAAAAAAAAAAAAAAATAGTGATGCGATAAGTGTTGTCCTTTTCATTACATTTTATTTCGTTTAAATTCTCTGATTCCTAAGAAAAATTTTCCTTCTTCCAATTGATTCAATGAAAATGAAGTTCAATAAAATTGTTAGAATATTTTTTGTGTAAAAAAGTTCTGTTTCATATTAGCTATCACAGATTTAAAATTCAATGTTGATGAACTGAAATAATAAAATAAATGCTAATGAACTGAAATAATAAAGTAAATGCTGCTAAACTGAAATTATGAAGGCTGTGCAATAATTGCTTCATTAAAATGCATATACATTTTTAAAACATTGATATTACTAACTTTTGATATTTGTTCCTGGTAGTACATAGTTCAAAAATAATTGATTCTACCATACACGGAGGAAAAAATCTAACAATTTTCAGTGGGATCTGCATTCCATTTACCACTACAGAATACTAAAACATTTTGTTGGAAAAAATTGGGGAAAAAAAGTTGTCTTTTGGATAGTTGAGCTAATTATCATGAACCTCATTGTAATCATAATGCATATGTACTTATCTATTATTAGCCAAATAAACAATATATGAAAATAAAATGGAGGCCGTCCATATATATATTGATTTAGTGACAAGTTTATCTTAATTTAGCTTGTTTTTTTTCTAACTATGGAGTAGTAAATTAACTCATAAATAAAGTTTCATATACTGTGTGAAATATCTAATTAAATATTTTGCTAAAAGCGAACAAAAATTCTGTTTAAGTCTTTAAATTTAAAAATTTCAAAACACATTCTGAGCTGAAAAAATAGATCACACATTAAAAAGTACTTTTCGTTTGCTTGAAATTTTCAATCTCATGTTCATGAACGATGGAGGAGGAAAATTCAATTATTTCTTTAGCTCTGATTATTTTGCGATTTTATTTTAATGTATTTTAAAGCACAAAGTATTAAATGGCACACTTTTTAATTTAAAAAATACAGAGAATTAATTGTCCTTTAATTATTATCATTTACGATTGTGATTCTTTATGCGTAAATGCATGCCCTAAGAAAGTTAATAATGAAACACAATTTTTTTTTTTGACAAACTATATTTCAGACATACCTATAAGGATTGAAAAATTTACTAAGTTGAGAATGCTGGAACTAATTTGGTGTTCGGTTTTTTTTTTTTTTTTTTTTTTTTTTACACATCTGGTGGTTGGTCACTGCAAATATTAAACAAAAAATCTTGCATTCTAAGATTTTTTTCCCCTTTTTTTTGTGTGTTCCGATGCTTAAGTGGACATTTCCTAAATAAGTAACCTGGCTCCATTTCCCCTTCATCACGTGACCCACCACTGCGCGTCATCTTTATGACTTCCAGTCGAAAGTACCTGATCACGTGCCTTCCGGAAACAATGGAAGTGATACCGCCACGTGTCTGTGGTTACGCAACGTGATGAAAATTGGGTAGCGAGTCAATTGAATTGACTGGGTCGTGTGTCCCAACTATATCGTTTTAGAGGAGTCTGCCGTCCTATGTTTGATTTGATGGTGTGGATTCGGTTTTATATAAATCGTCCTTTCTTTTTTATTTCTTTCACCATCGTGAAAGTGAAATAATTTTTTCTCTGATAAAGTTTCTATTTTTTGCCGTGGGATAAGTCAACAAGGCCAAGCTTGCACGGTGTCCTATCGTATATCAAAGTTTCGCCTCAAGTATGCTTCAACTAACAGCTTTATCGCGCTCAAGCTGACCATCTGTGGGTTCAGAAGACTCAATATTTTAAAGCGAAAACGAGAAAAGTTTCATAAAATGAAGATGTGTTTTGCTTAGCATGTCGATAGCTAGAAGCTTATCAGTAACGCAATTTTTTTATTTATGCTCACTTTATAGAAAGTTAAAAAACATTGTCTGATAACCTTTCATAATGCTGTTGAACACAATTCTAATTTTGAAGCTATTGGATTCTCATTAAAAAAGGTTGTGCTGAAGTTAATAATTACTTCTTTTATTTTTGATAATTCTTTTGTTTTGTTTTGTTCTTAAAATAAAAATTGACTGGATATTGAATCATTGGTAAAAAAATAAATTTAAAAATTATGGAAAATGTTTAAGACTTCAAGATGAAAAATGCTTTGAACATAAAGCCTACTGTTTCGAATGAAACAAATTATCATTGCCATTTCTCATATTTCTTGGTTTGTCAGCTTTTATCAAAAAATATTCCTTTCATTATCCAAATTATTATATTCCTTTCATTATCCAAATTATTATATTCCTTTCATTATCCAAATTATTATATTCCTTTCATTATCCAATTTTCTTATCCAAATTTCCTTTCATACAATGTCGAATGAACAAAAACAGAAGATATAAAATGGCTTTTTAAAGAAACAGACATTCAAATAGTTTATATTACAAATTTCTCTGAAAATCATAGAATTCCGGAAAGATAAAATTCTGCATTTGGTGTTAAAATAATTAAATTTATTTATAATTTAATCCTAATTATAAATAAATTTAAGTAACAATTAATCAGATTGTATAGATAATTTTTTATTGTATAGGTAAGATAGATTGTATAGGCAATTTTTATGACTTAATGTGATGTTTACAGTATGTTATGAGCATAAAATTTCCAGGTCCGTCGTAAACCTTTTAGGTAGACTGGAACTTGCGCTCAGTCTCATTTGCGCTAAGTCATTAAGTAGTGTCGTTTGCGCTCAAGCGTTGGAAAGGTTGTAGTATTGTAAACTTTATCGATGTCTATATGATTTGGCGTGGCTTTGACGCGTTGAAAAACTTTGATATAGGCAAACAATCAATGTCAGTCCGAGAATGGCACTTCGTGCCCCTGATAACACAACGATGTTCCCGTGGGAAAGTACTAAGGACCTTAATAACTGTTCTTTTGAAACAATCTTCTAATACCGATACAATTTAAATTAAACAATAAATAATAGTAAAAGTGAATCGCAATATTAAATAAATTTAAAATACATGAATAAGATGAAAAAAATGCTTCTGAAAAAAAGATTTTTTAAAAAGTAACTCCTTCATAAATTTACTCCGTAAAAGTTATAAAAATGATAATTTTGATGTACAAAAAATAATGCAATCTAATAAATCGAGTTAAAATTTTCAGTTTAATAAAAAAATGTATCTTTATTTATTGTTTCGTTTATTTAATAGAGCGAAAAAAAAACACGGGAGACATTTTAAAATCAAGCTCAAATGGATATCAGTACTATTTCGCTGTTTCACTTATTCTTAAAATACTTTAATTTCACTTTAACAACAGTTGTCTTTCAGTAAGCGCCTCAACACAAATTGTGAGAAAATGTATATCATTTGTTAAAGTACTAGATAAAGGTTAAGTTTAATCATCGCAGAGATTAATACTTCAAAGTTTAAGCGAAGCAATATCGCTGATTATTACATTCTCAAAATGATTGGTGCCCAAAACGCTTTTGTAGAGCTCTTTTTAAATATATATCAAATGCCACAGATTTCTCGATTCTTTTTTTTTTTAATTTTAATGAATCAAAGTTGCAAAGCACTATTACCGTACTTTATCTATTATTCGATGCTAATAGATGGCAATTAATCAAATTGCCATCTATCAGTATCCATATTGCAAAATGCCCCATTTACTTCCACAAGATAATTAATTTTACAGTTAGAATTAATTATTTAAAAGCTAATAAGCAATTAATTAAAAATATAAATCATTTACAGTTAATGAACAAAAAAAGCAAAATTAATAAAATTTTTACAAAATAATAGTCGACTTCACTCAGGGCCTGATTTAGACATGATGGGGTCTTAAGCTATATAAACCCCTATGGTAAAGGTATATTGAAATGAAAAGCCCCCTTTTGTAAACGTTATGAATAAAGTATTACTAAAAAAGAACAGAAAAATATCACAAAAATCAATTGTTATTTATCTTTGTAGCAACTAAATATCAATCACACACAAGTCTGCATACAGCCAAGGTAAGGAAAACTAATCCTTCAATTATATTTTGAACAAACTTGCGTTTCATATTTTCTCTATTAGTGCTACTTATTTAATTTTCACAAAGTATCATCCCCCGTATTTTTAATAAATCTTGAAATAACAGTTGGAAAAATCATATTTCCTCTTCTCTTTCGAAAAATCTTTCATTTCTCTATATTTTTTAAATATTCAATTCATTTCGTAATATAAATCTGATTTAATTAAATATTAAGACTATTTTAAGCCTCCTAAAATGATATAATGGAAGCTACTGTGATTAACATTTTTATACCTTTATAGATATTTATATTTTGCCACTCAAAATATATACAGTTTTTAGCACCTACATTTTAAAGGTTGTTTCACTACTCTTTTAAATTTAATACAATAAAATAATCAAAGGAATTTTTTATTGATATTTAGTGTAAATACAGCTTTACACCTTACAAATACAGCTTTACACATATAAAAACATTTCAGCCAAATATTAATTTGTTGAATAATAAATTGAAAAACAATTCAACTTATTTGTACTGAAGAAAATGTTCTATATTGGTCATCAAAGTTTAGGAGTAAAGATAATTATCAGTTTTCCCATGGAGAAGTGGTGATTATCCCATAAAAAAGAACCCTGACCCATCAATCACTCTCTTATCAGAACGACAAATATGCATTCTCTATTGTCCCTCTAGCTGTTCGCCAAGTTTTCCTGCCAAAGGTAATTAAGATCCAGTAAACCTACAATGTGAGCACAAATTCCACTAGTTAATGATGAGCGCTTCGGACACACGACCGTATTTTATTGAACTTTACTGCTGTCAATATTTTTATTTGCCTAATTTTTGACAGATGTTAAATAATTATAATTTAACTACGAAGGTAGTTGTTGATGCTTAACCCTTTCAACCCTGACTTCTTTTTTTATACTCTTAAATACGAATGCAGGTAAATACGAATACGACAGCAAAAATGAAAATGGGGTCGTTCAAATATCACGTAAGCATGTTTTTGGTAATTTTTGACCCCCACTTGTCAGCAAAAATAAGCAAAACGCAAGCCCCCCTCTTATAATTACGTAAGCAAACTGAAACCGGCCCCCCCACCGTTCTTTTTTTTTTTTACAGAACGTATAACAGTAATAATCCAATTTAAAAAATTTTAGGACTTCATTCAAATAAAAAAAACTCTAATTCGATTTAAAATGAAAAAAAAAATGTATGTTTAATTTCCTTACAATTTTATTTAAGAAAATTTCTTAGTTTATCGCAATTTTAAAAGAACATAGCTATATTTTAAATTTAATTTTGCGCATGTCCATCATCTATTCAGATGCTGACCAAGAGTGCTCAAGCCATTTTTCCATATCTGTTATTATATTGATTCCCACTTCTGTTACAATTTCATCGCTTTCTTCTCGGAAGGAATCTTGATAAACTTCTTCGTTAATTTTTCGCAATTGCCCCTATACTCTTTAAGTATGTGACGAAAGGATTAAATTTTTAGTAATCGCTTTTATATCGAAAACGTAAGTTGTTATATAAGAGTAAATGAAAACTTGATGAATGAGTCATTTTAAAGTATTTTCATAATCTATTATTGTTATTTAATATTTTATTCAAAACGCAAAGTCGTATTCGAACCACTTAATTTCCTAGATTATTACTTTTGAAAAGTGAAGAATACTTTCACTTTATGATTGCATTAGTAAAGATCATTTACATATTAAATTATAGAAAGATGTTAATTTTAACACTTTATTACATATTACAATATCAGTATACTCTACATATTTTAATAAATGTAGCGAATATTAAGAATAAGTAAAGTTATTTCATACCAAGTTAATTATAAATTTAAATTTATGATAAAATATGCTTAACATTTTAAGAATAAATTGATTATAATTACCTTTATAAAATAATCAAGAAAAACTGATTTCTTTTTGGTTGCCTTTCTCATTTCTTCCTTAGCTCTTTTTAACACTAACTCCTCTAGCTTTTTTTTTTTTTATCATTTTTAGAAGAATTTTTATACTGCAGCCACACATCATTAGTTTTGCATTGAATATCCTTCAAAGGTTTATCTGATGAAGACTTTTTGAAACTTTCAAAAAAAAAAAAAAATTTGTACAATATTTCTCGAAATGAAGACATATTTCCGATTTGACTTGTTTTATGAACTGTGCGGTTTTAAAATCTCCCGAGACAGCAGGCAGTAGAGCTGTCAGCCGCTATGGTTACGAGGTTCAACCACTTCAGAGAGGAGTGTGAGGTGATTAGTTTGGTTTCGGAACAAATTGGCGGAAAAATCGTTCGTGGAAACGAACGAAAAATTGTGCATAATGTTGTCGAAGGAGAACAGCATCATTAAGATCAGAAAAGATCGAAGAAAAACAATATTATTATTAAGCAACATTCGAAGAAAAACAACGCATTATAGAAAGAAAAAATTAATATAAAAACAATCAAACACATTTTTCATTTTCCAAATAATGAAAAAAAAGATCATCAAAACAATTATCCACTTAACTTCTCATTGGCTGTTAACAGCTATGAAATTAATTAGTGAAAAAAACATTCCAGAGAAGAAACGAAAAAGAAAAAATGAACTATTATTTTTTTTAAAAACTATGGGAATCCAAGGGGAAAAAAAGACGTCAAGTGATTAGCAGACTTAATGGCACAAAGGATTTGCGGTTTGAGAATATTCGTTATTTAATTTTATTTCCACTTTCAATGAGATTGTTTTTTTTAGTACATACTAAGAAGATGTAACTTCAAACCTGACTAAGAGTATATGTTTTTTATACACGAAATACTCAATGAGTTTCAAGTTTGTTGTAACATGTTTATTTGTGCTTGCTTGGAAACTCGTATTGTCACAATACAACATATTGGTCCCTTTCATTCCAATTCAACATTGAAAATAGCAGCAAGTTCTCAGAAATAAGCCTCATGCAACAAACATTATTATGAGCTGTCACCTCCAGCTATTATAAAGAAAAGATGCTATTATCCATTGTGCTCAATGAACATTCATCCTATCTATCTATTTTTCTCTTGTGTGGTTAAAATGCTTGACCTCAGAACATCATTGAAAAAAAATTCAAGTTTAATTTTTTTTTTGCCAAATTTAATTTTTTTAATTAAATTATTTTTGAAAGTTACAAGAGATTTTCGGAAATAGAGTGATTTTAATGTCTTACGTAAGCATCACTCATATCCCCCTCCCCCCTTGTCAGCAAAAATAAGCAACCCCCCAAACCCCCTCCCCCCGTAGGTGCTTACGTGATATTTGAACGGTCCCTATGGTCGAAAGTGTGAAGACACTGTTGAAAAAGTTCTTAAAAATTTTAAACGCCTATTGCGTGTCTTATGTGATTGTTATTTTAACGAAATATAAATATAAGTGTGGACACATGTTATAACTTCACTTCTCTGGATTTGTTGTTAGCATATGGAAATTCAGTTTAAGAGCTACAGCGTGGACCTTTTTAAAGTATTTCTAAAGTCATCTGCGTTAATGGCGATTATATTGATGAGTATGAATCTTTTGATGATTTAGGTCTTGAATCTTTCTTAGATAAACAGGGGTTAACTGTATCAGTTTCATTTATGTCTTTTTTACAGTATAGTTTTAATGATTTGTTCTTAATTTTTTTTAATTAATTAGTTTTTTTAATTAATTATTAAGTATTTAATGCTTTCAGTCTGTTTTGTTGTGTTGTCTATTATTGAAAGTAGCTATAAACTAATAAAAAAATGGGCATTCATTGAATTTCTGCTTTGTGTTTTCCATTACTTTTAGATCTGATTAATATTTGATCCACTATGATTTGATTAGATTCTTTTACTTGTGGCATTATTCCTTACCAAACTATTTTTGTAAACAAACTTTTAAACAGTAATCTAATCTTGAATTTTCTGAAGAATGCCATACTTGGTCTTCATTCGATCAAAGAATCAAATTTTCCTCTTATTGCTCTTAGAGGGAATGAACATATATATTTATCAATGATTATATTAACTTTGTGCGAGAATTAGACTCAGGGGACGGTTAATCGAAAATATTGTTTTTGATTTAATACTAAAGTTGTTACATATTCCGGAAAGTAGAATTTTTAATTACCCCTGAGTTAGTCGCAATATATCTCCCGGATTTAAATCTATTCTATGATATGTTCATTCGGTTTTTGATAATTTTCCCTTTCTAACTTTAGTAATTAGTCCTGATGAAAATGTGAATGAATATTCTGTAAGAGCTTTAATTTAGTTTAGTTATATTAACATCCAGTTTTGAAGCAACACAACGGCTATTTTGGGACGAACCTGATAATTTTGAATTGCGGTCAGATAGGAGAGCGACAACTGAACTGCCACCTCCACATCAAACTTCCTCACCACACCAGAGCCCTCTTCCCTTCCGGCTCTTAAATGCCTTAAAACCTAATAGGATAGGCTGGGTTAGGGTGGATTGTGTAGTAGGGCGGGCCGAAAAAGTCGAAGTTTCTTAGATCTTTTTGCGGTAGTGCGGAAAAGTTGCGAACTCCCATCATTAAAAAGTGTGCGAAATCTTATAACTCTGAATTGATATCTTCTGTCGCCTCAATGGGCAGAAAGTTGTGAAAATTGGACTAAAAATGGTCAAAATTCAAAAATTAATAAAAAATCACATATTTTGTTGCTAGGTTTGCGGTAGTGCTTAACAGTTACTATTTATTAACAACAACACACCTACAAAATTTTAGAATTATAGGTTAATATCTTCTGCCGCCTCAACGGCAGTGAATTTGGAAAATTTAAGGCGAATTTTTAAATAAATACACGTCTTACTTATATCATTATAATGCGAATAGAAACTTGATTCAACCTTTCCAACATTCAAAATTACAAAAGCACTATTTTTTGTAATCTTTTTTTGGACTCAAATTGCGACATTTGTTTTCTGGATTCTAGTGTAGCTCTGATAAATCCATTCCTGTTCCGCGGTCCAACTCTTTTTCTGGAGGCTTCAGTGACAAGTTTCACAATTCGCTCAACTGCTTGCGTGTGTGAAGAAAATTTAAGAAAATCCCTGCCATCCATTATCCATTGGCACATCGTCCTGTATCATCTTCAGAAGTTCATGAGAACTTATTTGTCTGAGAACTGTAGGCTGTGTGACATTACAAGCTTGCCAGTCAATGAGATCTACGTAGTCTTTAGCTCGAAAGTTAACAGCAGGAATAACGAATCTACGAACACAATTTCCTTCTGGGCCAATTTCAGCATTTATGAATATGTAACCAATGCACTATTGGATGATTTTAGCAAACTTATTTTTCTGTGATGTGACGGAAGAGTCTTGAACACTGGAGTGTTTAATGGTGTAATTCACAGGCATGAATTGAAATTTCATCGATCAGTCCAATGGATTATCTGCTTAGTTCATTTCAACAAATTGCCATTACGACACCTATTTGAGCGCAAGTCTTCTGGTCCCTCGTCATACACCTGAGACATTGGACGAAACCCGAAAGCATGCGAGAAGCTGCCACTTGTTGCTCTTAATTGTATTGAATGTGACTTGTCAGGCATTGATCCCACCAACATAAGTTGTGATCAGAAATATTTATTAGACATTTGCACAGCCATTAGTTCTTCAGATCTAGCGAAGAGTCAACCGGGCACGTTGAATTTGAGCCGCTGGCTAACTAACAACTGCAAAAGGAATTTTGATGCTTTATATATCAACATCAAACCCATCAAATGAGTTGATAACTTTGGTTGTATTCATTCTAAGGGTTTACGCACCCTCATGGTTCCGAATTGAGGTTCATCATTCCATAAAGGATGTTGCTAGACACTTGTGGCATTTCATTAGCTCATCTCGATACTTGCCTAAGAAGTATCGTGATATAATTGAACCAGTTATTTGTCTCAACGCTTACTTTGAGGCTCCAAAAAACATGCTTTTGGCTATGTTAACTGATGAGAGATGCCATATTAGAACCCTTGCAGCTCGTCGAATTATCAAGGCAAGGGAAATTGGCAAAGATGGTAATTGTGTTCGTCGATTCATTACTCCTGCTGTTAACATTCGAGCTACAGACAACGTAGATCTCATTGACTGGCAAGCTTGTAATGTCACACCGCCTACAGTTCTCAGACATAGCAGTTCTCTTGAACTTCTGAAGATGATACAGGACGATGTGCCAATGAGCGGCTAGGACTTTATTAAATTTCCTTCACACACGCAAGCAGTTCAGCGAATTGTGAAACTTGTCACTGAAGCCTCCAGAAAAAGAGTTGGATAGCAGAACTGGGACGGATTTATCAGAGCTACACTAGAATCCAGAAAACAAATGTCGCATTCTGAGTCCAAAAAAGATTACAAAAAATAGTGCTCTTGTAATTTTGAATGTTTTAAAGATTGAATCAAGTTTCTATTCACGTTATAATGATATAAGTAAAACGTGTATTTATTTAAAAATTTTTCTTAAATTTCCAAAATTGACTGCCGTTGAGGCGGCAGAAGCTATTAACCTATAATTCTAAAATTTTGTAGAGGTGTTGTTAATAAATAGTAACTGTTAAGCACTATCGCAAACCTAGCAACAAAATATGTGATTTTTTATTAATTTTTGAAATTTGACCATTTTTAGTCCAATATTCACAACTTTCTGCCCATTGAGGCGACAGAAGATATCAATTCAGAGTTATAAGATTCCGCACACTTTTTAATGATGGGAGTTCGAACTTTTCCGCAGTACCGCAAAATACGTTAATGAAAACGTTTTTGAAATATATGATGTCCCCTTAAGTGCATAGTTTTACATCGAAAATTAAAAATTTAATGTAACTTCAAAACTACTCTTACGAATATTCTGAAATTTTACATAGGTTTATCAAATGGCCATCTGCTTAGATAACATTTAAAATTTATAAGTGTTGCTATTCAAAAATTTTTAAACATCAATTTTTATAACATATTTCATGTGCTCAAAATTATTTTAAAATAAAAATTAAAAGCGTAAAATAATTGCTACAATTACATAAAAAAATCTAGGTCAATAGTTATATTATTTCTCAAGATATCAATAAAAATTCCAAATTTTACTTTAACATTAGGTATTCAAAATTTAATTTACTTATAATTCCGATATGAAAAATGCTAGGATGGTGAAATTTGGTATTCGAGCATAAATTTGGATGTAGTTTTTAATTTATTAAGAAAAATGTGTGTTTCCATTGGAAATTTTGGAGTTAGTGCAATTATAAATATGCATATGACCCTTATGAAAATTCTAAACATGGGCCTTCTGCTAGTCGTAATTTCCTGAAAATTGGTACCTTTTGTTTTAATATGCAATGAACGATGGCAAAATAATGCGGTGTGGGTAATTTTTTCCCCGCTACTGTACAATGTGTCTTTTTAAAATCAAATCCTTTATGAATACAATTTCATGGAAACATTCTCAAATTTTCTCCATTATTTCGATTTTCTATATTTAAAATAGAATTTCTGGTGATTATTTTTCAAAATATTAAAATGATGGGAATGAAAATATATTGGACGCAGTTATGCAATAAGGAACCATCACAAAAAAAAAAAAAAACACCACTTGATGCATAGATATTGTCGCAAACAATTGCGAAAAAATTCCGCTGTAGCCTTTTTTCAAATATAATTATTGCATCATAAGTAGTCTGTTATGCACCATGTAGAGATGGTTCAATTTTTCGTAGCAAACTACACACCTCAATACTGCTCAGAGTAGGAAATCCCCGAAACCCACGCATTTAAGGCAAGTATTGGATTGTATAACTCAGACCGACCTCTTATGACTTTTACTTAATTATCAAGCAGCTATCTTAAGAAATTATACCATTACAAATTTTTTCTTTACGTTGCCGGAGCCGGATTATCAAATAGGCAAAGTAGGCGACTGCCTAGAGGGCCCCCAGGCCTCGAGATTTTATTTGTATTATTTTCAGGGTAATTCAGCTACATACTTTCATTTGATTTACAAGAGCAGTAGACTCGAACTTATTCCAATTCAAATCGACTATCGTTAAAATTTCAAACTTCTTAAGATTTTTTTTCTTTTTTAAAAAAAATTGCTTGTATATCAACGTAGTCCTAATTGTTTTATAGTTGACAGACTCAGAAGTCAACAACCTTGGTTATCTCTGTAGTAAAGTATTTAGATTGTATTTTAAAATTGTAATTTTTTTTACCATTTCGATTAAAACTATGTGTTGGATTTAATCTTTATATATTTATTTATTATTAACATTATTATTTGGCGTAAGATATTAAACCCAACTTCTTTAAAGGCGACCAGCATTTAAATGTGTGTGTGTGCTTTTTTTTAAATTCCAGTTTGTCTTAATATTTTTTTTCTTAAATTCTGCTTATATACAGATTCTTAATATAAAACACTTATATAAAGAAGAATACCAGGAACTTAGATTAATAATAATACTTATATTAAGAATAATACTAGGGATTTAGAATAATAGAGACTTAATAATAGAGATTATTAGAGTGTCTTAGAATTATATATATTTTTTAATTTTAGGTTTAATAGTTAAAAGGTTTTTTCCCCGTCTTGAGCTGTGTCAGGTCTGCTTCTACTTCATGTCCACCTAATCCGATTATAAAGAATCATAATGATGTAGTAATAATAATACGGGAACATGAAATGATGTTATATATATAGAGAGAGAGATTAAATTAAAACCAATAAGAAGTATCTGGTTTTGAAAAGTTGTAGAGGGGCAAGGGGACAAAGAAGCTTGCATTGCCTACAAAGCCCATACAAAACTTAATTCGGCCCTGTGAGTTGAAACATGAAATCATGCAGAAGCGATTGGTAACGAAAGATGTAGAGAAGTGGTGACGAACCTATGAACCGCGGGTCAGACATTGACCCACGAAGGCTGTAAAATGACTCGAGCGTTGATTCTTATAAACTTAATTTTTATATCATAAAAGAGAGAACAAACTATCGAAAATATTAAAAAATTAAGGTACAAATATCTAATATTGTAAAACACAAAAGAAACGTAATTTTTTAAGAAGATTTTAGAAGTGAGAATAAAAAAAAAGGACAACTGTCAAGCCTACCTGTTAATAAATTTTCGATGTTTCCATATTATTGGTACTCTTTTTGCCACACTCTCCCCCCTCTTTCCAAGTGACCCCACTGACTTAATGACCCACGGGTAACGGTAATGAGCAAAATTGACCCACTTCTCAAAACGTTTCGCCATCACTGATAGAGAGTCTTAAGATCCACACTTCATCTTCTTAATTCTTGTCAAAATAAAAACAATCAGCAAAATCTTTGCTCTCATGTTATCTGAGTTGTTATTTGCAAGTCTGATTTTGAATTCGGAGTTAGTACACTCATTCTAATAACAAATGCTTTAAAATTATGCAGATAAGATTTTTTAAGAAAATAAGTGTAAATAATTTGAATTCATGAACATGAAGTAAATGTTTAGCAATAATGAGCTGAGGTGGTGCGGCCAAAACAATATTTGTTTTTGGGTTGAGACTGAACATTAAGAAAAATTCTTGCAATTCCAAGTAAATATTCATATTAAACTCGAAATTTAAATAGTTCGAAATATTTTTTAAAATTAGAATACAGTCTTTTGATTCTGAAAATTAAGAAAAAAAAAATGTTTAAAATTTTTACTTTATCACTAAAACTTTCAGATTACAGTCTCTAATATCAAAGCAAAGGACTATTATTGTATCAAAAATTATATTCAGAAATATTTCATTTTTTTATATCATTGGAGAGAGGGAAAAGGATACGTTGATGTGATCCGAGTCAATAAAATATTAAAATGCACAAAAATAATTCTCGTTTGACGATTTTCTTTTTGAAAGCTATCATAGATCAATTATCCAAAAAGTTTTATTAAAAAAAAGTTACTGTTTGTCTATATAAATGAAAGAATAGAGTTCTAGGTTTTCTTTACATGATGTTACTAAAAAATTATTGATTGGTATATTTTATCTATTTTCAATATGAAGAGAGAGAGAAATATTAATTTTCCTCGACAAAGCTCGATTTTTCGGTTCAGGTGGTTTTAGTTAAAAGAGTGAGAAACAGATGGCGCTACAGCTTCTAATTTCTGCAACGGAGTTTGGAAATGAAAACTGCTAATCGCTCTTATGATAATATCTTTTGAGTTAAACTAATAATAATTGAGAAAATATAATATTAGTTTTTACTTTATAACTATTGTACTTCAATTATTTATGATGTAAAAGTTAACTGCAAACTTAAAACTTATTTTAAGAATCATTAAAACTGGGGATTTTGCAGTTTTAAAAATTGCTTCTATTCTATTGATACACCTTAAAACCGTGCAAAAGTAAAATTTACAAATTTGTGAGATAAAAATCTTATATTAAATATTTATTTCTTCAATATATTTATTACTTCAAACAGGCACTAGACATATTATTTAATATATTTGACAAAGCATGTTTTCTAAACTATGAAAATATCTGTATAGGTATGACAGATTAATTTTCATTCACATCCCTTCAGATTTAAGGCGAACAAACTTTTTTTTGCAATGGATAAATTCTATACATTTTTGTCCGCGTAATTCCTGTCTGGTTGTTTGTTTAGCAGAAATCATAATTACTGTCACCTCTATTAATTTACCATTCTGAATTAACTATTAGTAAATCTGAATATGCTACAATTAAGTATTTTCAAACAGATTTAATACATAAAAAATTGTATTAATTAATTTATGTATAATTTATAATTTAAGTTTATTCTGATCTAAGTCATTTCATCTGATGAGTTAGTCTTTTATTCCATTTAAACTTTCTCATGCGGATTGTAATATTATACACGCTGCAAGTAAATTGCTCATACACTACCTGCTTCTGTTTTACTAAACCGTGAAATATTTTCACATTTTTTAAGAAGAAACTAAAAAGAGTTGTATATTTTTTAAATGTAGAAAAATAGCTATAATTGTATAGAGAAATGAAAAAAAAAATGTTTTGAAGAGCTGAAAAATTCTCAGGTTGCTATGATTTTGAAATGAATGAAAATTTTTTAATACAACACATAGACACGCACACAAATGAATTTAAATAAGCCATAATAATTTTTGCGTATGTAAAAAATATTATACTGCGGCACTTGTGATTAGTCATTTAAATAAGGAGGAACTTTCGACAATCACCTCATGAACACTCCTTCAAAAAATTGAATTTCATAGCTTTCAACAATTTATTTGCCACTGGAGAAAATAAACTAAATTTTTTTTTCTTTTTTTTTGAATGTCCATTGCTTTCATTCCATACCATCATTTACATATTTTTTTTTCAAAAAACGAATAGCATGTGACTGCTCGAACTTTGGATGTGTAACATTAAGAACACTCCAATCTGTGAACTTAGACATTTGACCCGAAAGAGACAATTTAAAATAAAAAAAAAAGCAGTTTTGACTGGATAAAACCACGTTCATCCCCAAAGCCATAACGATGCTCATCCTAAATTCTGCTCTTTTGTAGTTATAATTCTACTTTTTTTCTAATTAATTAATGAAAACGAATGTTGTACATCACAATCAATCATAATTTTGCCTCGTAATTCTGAACAACTGTGAGAATATTTTTTCCTTTACTAAAAATCCTTTAATATTTTACGAAATGTGGCTATAATAAAACACCTCTTATAATTCATAGTGTTGCTTTCTATTAGAAATAATAGAAAAAGTAACCGCTGAAGGAAATTTTGCCACTTCCACATTTTCAATAATATTAATTGATTTTTTTTATTCTTATACAAATATCATTAAATCTTGGAAACATATTTTATCCATCACCTAACTTAGTACTTAAGTATTGGTATGAAATGAGAGGAGCTAAACTTTAATGAAAATACAAATGGAGGTCAATTCATGCTCAAACAAGACTAGTCAAATGCACCGTGACAATTTAATTTTGGAATCCATCGCGAATTTTGCAGAATTAAAAAGGCTGTCCACTGTTACAGAGACATGACGCATTTCTTGTATCAAAGATATAATATAATATATAAGTTCAATAAGAATATATAATTAATTTAAGCAATATTGTCGTAATTTCAAGTAGTTTATAAAACTAAATTTTTTTTTTTTACTGTTTACATAATGTGTATAAACGTGCAGCATTTTTTAGTTTACTTTTGTTGCTTCTAAGCCAGTTTATTTTCACATTTACATTTTTCCATGTATTTCACAAGCAATATTGCATACGATTGGTATATTATGATTGTTGTGAAGCATTTTTAGAATGAATTATGCTCATAAAAAACAAAGAAAAATAAACATCTTAAATAAATATATTTTATTTAGTAGTAAACGTTATAAGTATTTTTACAATTTACATATACATACTGAAGAAAAATTTACGATGTATTTAGGTGCATGATTTATTTTATATTTATTTATATCACACATTTAAAAAGTATTAATAAATAATGTTTCTTCTCAGCAATAGTTGTAGGATCTACAAATCACCGTAAGAATTTAATAATTTATTTATTTCCTATAAGTGTAGTTTTTGACGAAACGACAACTATTGAGTCAGAGACAGATTTCGTAGCTAAGATACTTCAATCTCATGAAAAAGTTTTACTATCAAAATTAATAATAGTTACAAGGTAGTTATTGAATGAATTTGCCTTTCTGTTTTCTCCACTATTGTACAAAAAAAAAAAAAAATGCTTCGGCGTTATTATTACAGTCAAAATTTAAAATACGTTTGATAAAAGAATGCATTAGATGCATTAACATAGAATATCTTCTGTTCTTATGCATTAATGAGAAGGCTTATTTTGATTTGATAGTCGAAAGCTTAGTGCCATTTTCATCTTTGTCTGTATTTTTATTAATATAGGCTTTAAGGAACCTTTCATCCCTTATATTTCCTCCAGTTTCTTTAAAGACTATTTTTTTAAATAATTAGTCACATTGTTTGCATAGAAATTCCATGGTAGTATATAAGATTAAAGAACTGCTTTAGCATTAAAATAATTTCTTATATCAATTAACCTTCCTATGAATTATAATTTATAATAAGTCTATAAGCAAGAGGACGCTGAAATTCATTCCATATTTTAAAGATGAAATGTGATTAACTTTTCAATAATTTAATTTTAATGTAATTAATTTACAAACACAAACCACAAATAAATAATAACTTTTGCCCTTAATTAAATAATTTTATTATTTTTTTATCCCATATTATTTTCACTATTTAATAGTAGATTGATTTTTATTTTTTAAAATATCAAAAATAGCATTTTAAGTTCTAAAGGGGGCATTTCTTTTGAGCACACTTCCCGTCTAACATCTGAAACGCGTAAAACCTTCCGTGCCGCAGGATATAGGAAAAAAGAGTAAATTATCCTCAAAGGAGTAAAGGAATAAACATCCTTTGATGTATCCCCTTTTTTTTCCACAGGACGAAAAAAATATCTTAAGCCCCGAGTAGTCCCTACTTTATAAAATCACGCCAGGTCACTGCATCTCAAAAGTAAAAGTGGGCACCCGTAAAACGCTGAGCACTACATTTTTCTCTACACTTGTTTTGAGGTTCGTGACTATTTCCGGTCCAACGATTGTTGTCGTCACTTCCGGTGGGTAGTTTCCTATTCTTTCATTGATGCGCGTGTTATTTTTTTACCTCTTACCCCGTAGGGAATTTTGTGTGCTGTCAGCAAGATGATCCTGCCGAAATCTTCCTTGAAGCGAGTATGCTAGGCTGGTTTCGGGTGGTAAAAGGAGTAGCTATTGCCATTCAAGAAAAGAAGTGCTGTCATTTTTGTGAAAGAAATGGATTTTTTTTTTGGTGGATTGCATTATATGATGATAATACGATGCACTTTCATTTTGGATCTGAATCCCTACCTGTCTTTTTTTAGGATTCTTTTTTATTAATATCATCTTGAAGAAGTTGGGTGCGTAGATATTTGATCGCTACTAAGTATTCAGATAATTTCGTAGTTTGCTTCTTCTTCTTTTTGTTAAAATCTTTGCTCTTTTTATTTCACACGCTGTCAAGTTTCTTATAGTCAATAAAAAAAGTTTTCTCAAACACTTTACTTTTAAAAACCTACTGATAATAAATAAATGAATTAGGAAGCCACTAATTTTTTGGAAGTGAATATTGTACATTTTTTCTTTCTTAAAAATTCTATCGAAACGGAAATTGTTAAAACACTGATCTACATATGTGAGGCTCGATATGTTGTTACTTCTAAGAATTATATGAAATTGCAGGCACAGAAGTATCCTTTAAAGAACACGTCTAAAGTTGCATCTTTTAGACTTTGTTCTGTTCAAACTTACGTGATTACTTTCATGTCCAACAGCATTACACATCGAACAGCATTTAAATATTATATGCGTTCATTAATATACATTACTTGCTAGATAATTTCAGATTTTCATCACAATCAAAAACAGAAAAATATTTAATTGATTATGAAATAATTTAATTTTATGTGGCTATTAAAATTGCAGCATGGAATAAATTTAAGAATTTGTTAAACATATTAATTTTGATTTCAATAATGATAAAACTATTATTTGATGAGCTCTTCTATTGATTAAAAAACTATTTAGAATCCTGGCTCACTGTAAAATTATTAAATGACTGGCTGCACTATATGATAAAATATAAAATTTTGAAAAATTAATTGACCTTTCTATTCCAATTGATGTAAAACTAATGTTGCTTTCTAAACAAAAACATCATAAAAATGCATTGAATAAATAGTTATAAAAAACTGGAATCAAAGAATAAAGTGTGATAAAAATTAAAGTGTCGCATACCAGCAAAAATTCATCAAACAATGTTTTATTCCAAAATAGTTTTTCAGGACACTTTAAAATACATAAATAAGAATAAAAAATGTGCAATTTCTTACACGAAATACGTATTCAAATATACAAAGTTTTATTCGTATTATCTACACATTTAGAAGAATATATTAAAACTATTCATATACAAAATAAGTAATCTTTTGATACATATGAGACAACAATTGCATTTTTTAGTATTGCTTTAAATATCCAGAAATTCAGCAGCTGCTATCTTATCATATTTACAAATTTCATCGACCTTTTTTAAAAAATATTTTTTCTTTCGTAAGATCTAAATTTTTTCGTTTAATAGAAATTTTTAAAAATGTAGGAAATTCAAAATAATATATTAATAAATTAAGTAATATATATAAAACTATAATTAAAATAGAACTTTATAGAAAAAGACATACGTATAAATATTTTTCATTTCAAAAGTACGATATATGAGTGAAGACTTTCAATTTTTAAAAGTATTTTTAAAAAATTGTGAAATGACCTTACAGCTATCATTTTTACAGCTATAAATACATATATCTAATTGTACAATTATAAATGCTATCATTGAAAATTCATTATATTTTTTAAAGTCCCAACAGTTTTTTGAAAATCTCTTCTTGAAATGTTTTGTAAAACCTTTTTTCATTATTATTTCACTATCGACAAGTATAAGAAGTGGCACCCCGACTTTAAATTTTTATTAAAAATATTTGATTTATTAATTGTAATACTGGACACAAAAATAAATTCCTTTCGTGGAATTTATCTAAGAATTGCCTATCAGTACGTAAATGCAAAATAATTGGAGTCTTTATGAGGAAATTATCTCAACATGAGACATTTCGCCGACAGTCACGACGAAATTCTTGTCACAGTAACTCATTCTTCATGAAACTATTGCTGCACTCAGAGCCCGAACAGGACGAATCTGAAAAGTCTGTAGACGCATAAGAACCGGACATATGGACGGACGAAGAACTGGCCGGATGCGGTGATCCCATAGATGACCATGCCGGACTCGGGGGTATGATAGGAGCTGAACAGTAACCGTACAAAGGAGGTGGTTGCACATGCCCTTCAGAAGAACTAGTATCTGGCGTCATATAAGGTCCGATTCCGTCGTTCTGATTTGTTTTGCCACCTTTAGACTCAAGCATTTTCAAAGTTTCTGACAGAGCCCATATGTAATTGTGCGCAAATCGAAGAGTTTCTATCTTTGTGAGCTTTGTTTCGTCGGCAAAAGTGGGCAAGACGCACCGAAGTCTGTCTAAGGCACTATTGAGATTGTGCATGCGGTTCCTTTCACGATCATTGGCTTTTAAGCGCCTGGTTTTCTTTACTTTGATGACAGCACCAGGATTTTTTACTTTGGTGCGAGATTTGGTGTACCTTTTCTTTTTAGACTTGTCCTTTTTCCTACCATCGTTATCACAGTCATGAAGTTCAATGTCTTCTTTGTCGCCAACGCTGCCTTCTGTGGACATGATGGGAGACATCATGTAGTCTGTGCTGTCCATGTTTGTTGACTGGTTTCGGTTGGACTTTTTGTTCCACGTTGGCTCGTTCTGAGGTTTTGGCGATGCTACGGCAGTGGTTGAGTAACTAGGTCCAGTGGGAAACTGTCTTCTAGTGTCAAGAGAGGTAGAATTTTGCATTGGAGATTGAAGTCGCAGGTGAACTCCTTCGTTTGATGCTGGTGGAGATCGCAGAGTCTCCGCAGTCATTATAATCAATTTGGAGCAAACCTAGAAAAAATAATTAAAAGAAAGTTAGTTTAGCGACAATTAAATTCGCACCGAATGCTATTTTCAAAGCAGAAAATGTGTAATAATAAGTTATAGAGATAACATCAATGTTTTATTGGTTATATACATAAGTTATTAAGGATAGCGCCTTCTGATTCTTTAAAATAAAGAATGTGTGTGTGTTATCCCATCAGGAGGCACCAAAAATATGTGGATGAAGAATTGTCTGAGAAGTTTGCGGGTTCTCGCTTCTTTGAAGGGTATAACAATAGTGATGTTATCATCGCCGATGACAGGTCATACCCCTTACGGGTGAGGATGGCGGAGGGGCCGGTGGCTATTTTATAATTGACCTTAGTACCCGTGTTACTACTAGCGGTGGTCGGTCATTCAGATACACCGGACGATCTTGTGCTAGGACAAAGTTGCATTTTTATGAATAATAAAGAATATGATTTCGATAACATTGTTCTTCCTTTATGAATAAAATGTAGTTATTAAATACATCGTGGTCATTAATAAGTAATATTAATACATTTTATTAGATATTTGACGTATTAATATTAAACAGGAACCTTTGCATGATGATTATAAAGAGCTTTTAATGTAAAAGTAAATGTATTGTTGGAAATGCGTAATAATTATTTAAAATCACAATGATAAGCAAAAACAAGAAAGAAAGAGACACTAAATGGAATTCTAACGATAAATTTTCTTGGATTTCGGAATAAAATTATTACGGATTATATTTGGTATTTCTCTAAGTTCGCTAATGCAATCATAATTAATAATAGTTTCTAATGAAATTTTTTGAGTGATTATCAGCTGCGTTTTCTTTTGGCAAAGATGGGGAAAATTACAATAAAAGTGTGTTTGAATTTGACATTTGTAATTGATTTAGAGATAAGTAAATAATAATGTTTCGAAATATTTATGAATAAAATTTTGCATTCTTATAAATAATGATTAAGTTTAAAAATCGCATTAACAGTCATTTCTATAATTATTTTAAATGAGTTGCATTCGAACACTGTCTATAATTATATCTGAACCGAATTCAAGTTTTATTTTCTATTTTTTGAACAATTCCATTGACAAATAAGTACCTCGGGTTTTTAGTTTGTTGCGTTGCATTTTACTTTCTATCAGGTTCAAGCTGTTAGCGCGGAGCAATTTAATAAATAAAATGAACATCTAAATGTCTTAAAGAATTATCCCAAACCAGAAAAGAGCTCAGAAATTATTTCTGTTTTTCGTGTGTAGGACTGTACTTTATTTTTAGTTTACAATATTTAACACTTAATCATATCTGAATACACATACTTAATGTTTTAATTCAAGAGAAATAATTATTTACAGATTTTAGGAACTAGCCTATTCCTAACTTCACAGATTCACTCTCCAACGAATAGCGTTTTTTAACTCTTACTGGAGAAGAACGGTTTGAAAAGACGCCAAGGAACCGGATACTTCGTACAATTTCGTGCTACATTCAAGTATTTGGGTTCTCACCTCCAAATCCAATTCAACTCTCATACCTGCGGTCATCCGATACTATTCACTCAAGAAATATCGAATTCGAGGATGACCATACCGAGATTTGAAGCGTGGAGTACTGTTCCGGACAATTGGTGCCACTGCACACAAAGAAAGGCGATACTTGTGGCTCTATTCAAGGTGTAAAAATGGGGCAGTTCTTCTAAGGTGTAAGATTTCAGCAGTCGACTGAGAATTTCACACGCTTGAGGGATTCGAAGTAAAAGCTTCATTCATTTCTTCACTCACTTCGTTAGACATATATTCATTTTTGTTGTTATACTGCGGTGTAGGATGTTATGCAATGTCACTGGTTCAGGATGGATTGCAGTTAAGTAAACAATTCCGTTATTCATCCTATGAATTGCGGTGTTCTTTGATATTTCCGAGAGTAATTTTTCGGTTTAAATTTGGAAAAAGGCGACGGTTTTTTTACTTCATTAACAAAACTTTCGTTTCATATTTTATCTTAATATTCTTCCAATTACTATTTAAAAGCCTTGTTGATATGATTAGCATAGCATGCTACTCTGAGAAAAAAAAATGTCTATAAACAGAAAGCTTAGTTCTTATTAAATAATTATGTTATATCCCAGATAAAATGCGGGTTTATAACGGAAGTTTAGGTAAAAGATTCTGAACTTTTTTTTTTTATCGTTTGATAACTTTGTATAGTGTTTCGGACATTAAAGCTGATAAATATGTATATAATTTGCTAGATGAACTTGGTTTCTATTGTGGAAAAATATAAGCTAAAGTTCTAAATAATAGGTACATCTTTTATTTCCCTTTAGTGAAAGATTTTAATATACATTTCACAAGAAAAAGTGCGTTAAAATATTAATATAATCACGCGTCGCAGGCTTTCACTCATTTACACAAATATAAAAGAAAAACTTTTACTCTTATTTAAAAAAATTAAGGAAAGCAATAAAATTCGTAAAAATGATTAAAATATAATTGCATTGAAAAATTTTTTTTTTCTTTTCCTTAAAGATTCAAGACTTTGTTAAGAAATATTGGTTCATCAGAGTGATTATAAAATCTCGCAATTCGTTCAATAATTTCGCAATAGTTTAGAACACATTTTGCCCGAAAGCTATACAATAATATTGTTTTAAGCTTTAATATTATTCGCATGAAATAATAAATTAAATTTAAATTAACATGACTAATGTTTCCAAAACTATCATCTATAATTAAATACATATAATTTACTTAAAACTGCTGATTTTCAAAAGTTCACTCATCAGTTTCCAAAAAGAATGCTTATCAAAATATTAATAATCAGGACTGCAGGCTGTATAATATGTTTTTGAGTGGTTGTTGATATTTCGCAAACATTGTTAATACTTTATTTGTCTGTATTTGTAAAATGGAAAATATTAATTTTTCAGTTTCTTATTTGATGTGGTATTTGAAAATTCTAACATATCAAACGACATACGTGATTTACGGGGATAAAAATTTAAATAAAAAACTTGACAGATTTTAAAAAAATAACAGTTAAAAACACACTATCTCAATTTTTTAAAAAGCTTTTTATCTATTTTTACCAAACTAGCGAACTATTTTATGCAAATGTTCTGCATTCGTTTCTCAACGTTTCTAGTACGCATTATAGCGAATCAACTACAAACACAACTATAAAGAGAACTTCAGCCATTAGCAACTAACAAGTCTTCTGTTAACTTTAAGAAGGCATTGAGTGGTAAACGGTTTACGGACTGGGTGCTATTTTTGAATGAAAAAATCGATCCAATAATAACCTTCGCCGAACATTCAGAGAGGTCATCTC